>CM075430.1:5783908-6383908 GCA_037832385.1 Rhizophora apiculata | reverse complement strand
CCCCAAAAAGGAATATTTTATTAAATTATTTGACCTGCCATGCAAGCGCACCCGTCATGGCAAAGGTCAGGTGACAAACAACAACAGCAGAACATTAATTTAACCAAACACGTCTCCTCACCAGCTTCATCGTTCTCTCCAAACACACAACTTACACTACATATGACACTCAAGCGCTACACAGATCATAATAGCGTACATAAGTATTATCATACCAATTCAACAACCTGAATTACCACCATGAAACCTTTTTCAGAATAATTACCCTCAGAGATGCCTGCATAGCTACACACGCGTGACATTGCCATCACCAGCGACCATCAGGTTATAAGGCATGAACCTTCAAAAGATTATCAACAGCTACCTTGCTCAACGAGCAAGCAAATCTCATCACTACATCTGCATATACATCAATTCTCCATAAGACATAAAAAAACAAAACCAAAATAAAAAACTGCATGAACTGCAAAAGAACCAATTCCACATACCTAACCTAGGCTTTCACATATGAGAGACCAAAGATCTGGATCCGAGATGAGTAGAGAGGTAGGTCCAAGACAAACCAAACTCAAAACACCAACTCATCTCAATAAGCACAAAAGACAAACAAAGCACGCATAAATTCTCAGATCTCAGATCCTCCAAATAAAAGGAAATTAAAAAAAAAACAAAAAACAAAAAACAAAAAGTAAATCCGCAAATGTATGTGACAATAAACCTTCTTAGACCACCCAAAAAAACCCATAGAATACGCATAAAAGTTCAAGAATCAGAACACCAATTCTACAAAAGCAAAGCAACAACAGCATAAATCCGTAAGCACAAAAAAATAAAAAAACAGATCTATAAGACTACAACTACGCATAAATCTCGTCGCGTCAAATCAATCTCAGCAAAAATCTTCCAAATGATCAAAGTAAACACATAGCATCCATGCAATTAGCGATATAGATCATGTATGCAAGAAATTTATCAAACACAAAACCATAGAAACCGCATATCTTACCAGAACAAGCTGCTGATCAAGGAAACCACAATCCAGGATTGCCCGATCCAATCCACTGTTCTTCAAAACCCCAAAGATTCGCAATCTAAAACAGAGATCTACCCCAGCGAAACATTCAGCTGCAAGAAAGAGAAAAGAGATTATATACCAATAAAGGAGGCAACGGCGAGGGCAAAAACAAGAGACGCAACCGTAATTCTAATAAATAAAGAAAACGGAAGTGATCCAACAGACAGATTGTTTGACTCGGAATGCTAATCTACGGTAGAGCTTAAGCGGTGCATGATATAGGCGGTTATCTTTTACTATTAACGCACGTTATCAATGGCTCATAATAGGGGAGAAGGTTCTGGTTTGTTCTAGCATTGAATTGACCAGATTATTTTGTGCCACGTGTTTTGTTTATTAGTTGTCACCGTATTTATATTTTGACCTTTTAAATATGAAAATATCAAGTTGATTGGAAGCTATTATATTCCTGCTCCAAGTTTAAAACGTTTACGTCATTTTTATTAAAATTTTGTAATTAATAATTTAATAATATTTAAAATAATATTTTTATTAAAAATTTAATTATAATATAATTTAATTAATAAAAAATAATTATATATATTATTTATTATTAAAAATTATAATATTAAGTTATTTGTAAGTTATTAAGATTATATTTATATTTTAAATTAAAAGATTTTATATAACTTTTATTGAAATTTTTTAATTTATAGTGTTATAATATTTTAAATAATATTTATACTATAAATTTAATTATTATAAAATTTAATTAATAAAAAATAATTTTATTTATTATTATATTAATAAAAATTATAATTATTATTTTTATTTTAAAATATAATATAAAAAATTAATATTTATAATAATAAATTTATTAAAAATTTTATATCATATAAATACATTAAAATATATTAATAAATAAAAAATTATATAATTTTATAAAAAATAATAATATTTAATAAATATAACTTAAATAATTATTAGAAACAATTAATTATCCATTATCATAAGTTAAAAAGAATATTGATTCTTTTTTAATATATTGGTATTATGAAATTTTTGTAAACACGTCATAAGAATTATAAATTGAATTTATGTGATTTAATAAAATTTATATAGTATGTATCATTGAGTTTAAGAAATTATTAATTTTTTAATTAATGTAAAGGATGATTTTTATTTATAATTATTTTAAATTATAAATATTTAGATATATTTAATATTTTAATTATTAAAAATAAAAAAAAAAATAAAATATAGAAAGAGAAAGAAGCGAAATCAAAATGGGCCTTGTTTCACTGTATATAACAAGTTCATGCGAAATTGTAATTCCTTATTACATTAATTAAAGTTTTAACTATAAATCTAAAGCAAATAGGTATAAATCTCCCGCATTAACAAATTTTAAAGGTAATATACGAATAATGAATCATGAACCTAAATATTATAATATTTGTTGATAATAAATTATTTTAATAGACATATATTATAATTATAATTTATTAATTATTAAAATGACTAAACTAATATATTTAATATTATGAATATATTATAATTATAATTTGATTATTATTAAAGTGACTAAATTAGAATGTTTAAATGACATATTTATATTATTATAATATTTTATTATTCATCAAAATAATTAAATTAGTATATTTAATAATATGTATATATAATTATTTATTCATAATTTTAATAAAATATTAATAAAAGAAAAATAATTAAATAAATTTTCATTATTATTAGAGAAACTTCAAAATTTACCCATAAGATAAATTATTATTTTCTTATTAACAATATAATTAAACTATATTAATATTTTAAGTTAAATATATTTTTTTATATAAAAATATCAAATATATTTAATACAAAATATTTAATTTACTTATCAAAATTTATATATTATATTACTTATAATAATATATTGTAAAATTTTTTAAAATAAAATTATAATATATTTTAATTAATTTATCTAACTAATTATTAATTATTAGTATTTACGATTATATAAGTAATTTAATTTTTATATATATGTTTCAACTAATATTTTGTTCAATAATTGAATTTTTTAAAAATGATATAAATAAGTTAATATTTACTTAAATATTATAAATTTTAATTTATATTATTAATAAGTAAGTCTATTATTATTACAAATTTAAATTATAAAAAAGAAAAATTATATCATAAATGTAATAATAAAATAATAGATTAAACTTTATATTTATAAAATTGATTATTGTTAATAATAAGAAAACTATTTTATAAACAAAAAGTGTAAGGAAATATTTGTAATTTATGAAAAAATTATTTCATTTTGTGGATAAGTCATTCATTTTTATTCTTATGACAAAACTTATAATTATAAAATTTAATAAGTCCTAAACTATATAAAAGTATAGTATTAAGATTACTAATTTTATAGCAATATTTAAAACCTAAAGACTAATAATGAAGGACACCTTTTTAGTTCAGTTCATTTTGAATTCATTATCTTTTATATATGAACTCTTTCATATTAATTACAATATTATAAAGGATAAGTGAAAAATTAATCAATCAACCAACATATTTGTTCATAAGGAAATGAAATTTAAAATTAAATAAATCACTTTATTAATCATATATACAAGAGTTTTGGAAAATAAATGAAAGTGAAAGTTAATCAATTTAAGAAAAAAAAGAGCCTCCTTATGCTCCTCAAATTAAAAAAAAAAAAATAAATGAGCGATAAGTGTCACCTATATAAAGGTTGAAATTAATATTATCAGTAAAATTACATAAAATGTAAAGTATGATTTAAAAAAAAGAAAAGTAAATTAAATATCTTAGTATATTCCAAATCAAATTTAATTGATATTTCTCAAAATAATTAGTGACATGATTATTGAGTTACTACTTATGTATCTAATATGATGAAGGGGATTCATTATGATTCAATTATTTTAGCTCATATAAGACTATAGTCATTATTGATTCATATATTTTTACTAATAGTTTATATAGACCAACACTTAATAATATTTTTGTAAAATTCTTACTTAATATGCATCATAATATTAAAATTAAGAATATTATGGTAAATGAAAATTTTGCTTACTTATGGAAAAAATAAAAAGTTAGTGAAATTGGTTAATAATAAGATCTTCTTAAATCTAAATTTTGTCAATCTCAAAATGTGTATGAATTACATTAAGTGTAAGTAAACTAAATAAAATATTTAAAAAAATTACAAAAAGTACTTATCTTCTTGAAATTATATATATTGATATCTACAAACCTTTTGACACTTCAACCCTTAATAAAAAAATTGTATTTCATCACATTTATAAATGTTTTTTTTATGTTATAATTATGTTTATTGACTTCATGAAAATCTAAGTCATTGGATACCCTTAAAGTATATATAAAAAAGGTTAAAAGTAATAAGATAGAAAGGTGAAACTTGTAAGATTATAGAGGTGGTGAATATTATAGAAAATATAATGAATGATGGCAATGTTTAGGTTTATTTGGGAAATTTCTCAAAAATTTTAAGATATATGCATAATAAATTATGTCAGGCATACCTTTGCAAAAAGTGTAGCAAAAAGGCATAATCGAACATGAATTGATACAATTATAAGCATGATTAATAACTCCTTCATATCCAAATCATTGTAAATGTATGTATTAAAAATAACCAATCATTTGTGAAATAGGGTTCCAATAAGTCACTTCAAAATACTTTTATTGAATTATACTTTGAATTGTGAATAAGAAAATAACTTAATTTTAGCCATTATGTGTTTTGGATTGTCTAACAAAAAATAAGAATTTATAATTCATATAAAAATAAATTAAACTTTCAAATGATCAGTAATTACTTTATTGGTTATCCACACAAATCTAAAGGGTATATATTTTATTATTCAAATCATAGTTTAAGAATTATAAGAATTGATAACACATGATTCATTAAGAATGATGAATTTAGTGAGAATAATGAATATCAATAAGTGCATATAAAAAAAATTAGGATAAATATTTCTTTACTAGTAAAAATTTTTTGTTTATTACTACACCAAATATTGTTAAAAAAAAAAAAGGATGAAGAGAAATTTTCTAAAAGAATTAACTCACAATTGACTAATAAATCATAAGAGATATCATAAAAAAATCCCAAAAAGAAAGAAAATTAACTATTTTGAATAATTAGGTGATTTATTTGTAAAAGTTAAAATTTTAATATTAAAATTACTAAGGATCCAATTTTATTTTCACCGTCATAAAAGTATAAAATTGAATTATGATTTTAGTAGCTTATTATGACTCGAAGTTACATTATATAGACTTGAAAATTGCCTTTCATAATGAAAATCTTGAAGAGGAAGTTTATATGCATCAACTTGAAAGTATTTTTTTCATAAAAAGTAAAGATTATATAGTGTATAAACTAAGACTTCAAAATAAAAATTAAAACGAGTCTCCTTGTAATGATATATTAAGTTTAATGATATGATGAAATTTTTTGGAATTTAGAAAAACCACTAATGATTAGTACTATATACCAAAAGATTAGTAAAAATAAATTTGTTTTATAATATTTTATATTAACAACATATTGTTTGTTAATATTTTAAGTATATTATACAAAATTAAAGAATTTTAAAAAAATTATAATGAAATATGTATCTTATATGATAAGGATAGAAATATTTTGCATCAAATTACAATGAATCAAGATTATTTAAAATAGTCGTATCGAATAAATTTTAAAGTAATTTAATATAAGTAAATGTTCACTTAAAATTATGCATATACAGAAATGTAACAAATTCAATATCAAGTAATATTTTAACAATGATGCGAAACATAAAGAAATAAAATAAATTTTGTCTACCTTTGACAAATTAATATATCTACAAACTTGCATTAGATTGGATATTAGTTTTGCGGTTAGAATGTTAGACAAATATAAAAGTAACCCTAAAATGAATAAAAGGCTATAAAGATAAATAAAAATAAAAAGAAAATATGAAAATCATTAATAAATGATAAAGTTATGATAAATAAAATGCAATAAAGGAATATAGTAAAGAAATGGATTAATAACTAAATTAAGTTTTTTTTTGTTAACGTAAAACAAATTTACTTAATTACTAACAAAATAATAATCTCAATTTTCAATGAAATAAAATATACTTAGAAGGATACCTTCTGCTAAGAAGAGATATTATTACTATTGATAAGAAGATTTCATGGTGGAAGCCTATGTGGTGGTGTTTACATTCACCAATGAAGCACAGGATAGTAATAATAGAAAATAAAAAAAAAAACAAAATTTGCTAATTTTGGTGTAATTTTGGGGCTATTTATGTAAATTTGGCAGCTTTTTATGTGAATTTGAATCGTGTGTTAAGCTTTAATACCAAACTAATGTAGGATAAAAACAAACCCAAGAATATAATAAAGAAATCATAAAAATCTACTTGGAAATCAAATTTAATATTCTATCAATTCATTATTCATAATAGGTCTAATTGACAAAACTAATAATAAAACTCATTATTAAAGCTAACTAAAAAATGAAATAGAAATAATAATAAAAGAAAATCTCTTTTAAAAAGGAAAATATCTCAAAATAATTCAAATAAAAAATAAAAATCTCTCAAATAAGAAAATTTTATTAAGTGTGAAAATAAAAATTTTTTAAATAAAAAAATCCTAATTAGTGTGAAACATGATTTTCTAAAATACTTTTTTAGGAAATATTTTTTCTTCATTAGCTATTATATTAGTTGTAATTTTTTAAAATTTTTCTCAACATTATTTACTAGTTTTTTTTATAGTAAATTATAGACAAAAAAAATCTTTTTTTTGGATAATTAGAACAAAATCAATTTTTCTTATTAATTTGAATAGATGTCACATATATATAGTATCTTAGGAGTTAATTAATAAAAAAAGATATCTCTTTAGTTTTGTCTTTAAAACATAATAAATACAACCATTTTTAATGTATTTTTTTAACAAAATACATATACATATAATTACATAATTAATAAATAAGCACTTTTCGGTGTCATTATTTTAGTTTAAAGATATGCCAACAAAAGACAAATGGAATTATGTAAGAGATATGTATCGAAAGAGTGTAACATTAAGATTAATGTAAGAAAGCAAAAAGGAAGTCAAATAATACCTAAATTTTAGTTGAAACTTATAAATAATGCTTTGAATTTGTAAAAGATACATTTACTGCCACACAAAAAGTGAACATTACACAATCACAAAAAGTTCAAATCTCTCAAAACATTGATGAACTATTAGCAAAAGAAAGTAAAACCCCAATCAACCTATTAAGGAACGTAAAGCATTATACTTGGCTATTGCAAAAAGTAAAGTAGAGAAAGCGTGATAACTTAATGGATCCAAGGAAGTTAAATTAAAGCAAACTTGTAGGCATAATGAAGTAATAAGGGCATATATTATTCAATCAAACAAACTAGTGGCAAACACCCAATAATCTAATGTACTGGCAAAAACTTCATATTAAAGATGTGCTTCCAACAAGTTCACTTATACAAAAAATGATGAGTGTCCAATCATAGGGGTGCAACAAATACTTCTTCTAGACAAAAATGCAAGGTCACCTTTTACTCATAAATCAACACTATTTTAAATTTTAATAAAAACTACAAATCAACCATTTAATGCTGTGTAAAGTTAAAGCACAATCTTAATAGATAAGAAATTAAATGCTTGACCTTAATAGTCATTCTTATATGTAAAGTCAAAGCACTTAATCTAATAATGTCATATTAAATTTAGTTAATGGTAAGTTCAACTTTCTAATTTTGATCTCACTTTCCATAATATTACATTTTTTGTCCAAAATGGAATTTTTGGAAAGAATTAAAGAAATGTTGTCAATCCCCTAAAATGATAATACCTTTGGTACATTTAACATATGAAACAAATGTTATCACATAAAATCAGCTAAGAACATGACATTTGATATTATACTAATTCCTACCATTAATTCTTTCAAAAATTATACGTTTGAATTTATGATGACAACAAGAATATTGAATATCCAACAAAAGTAAAAAGTATAAAGGAACCTAAACTAGAAACAATAAAGCCATAAATTAAGTGAAAATCACCTTAAGTAAATCCTCCAAAAAAAGTCAAACATTCTTAAACATAGTAGAGGGTAATGTTCAAACTCATCATTTTGTTCAACATTTTGTATGTAGGTAATCATGATTACAAGGAAAAAAAAGAAGACAATCTAATAGTATATTGCAGTTATGAAGTAATGAAAAAGAAAGGGGAAATGCAAGAACTTTATTCTTATCCTTTTATGGGGCACCCATCACCTTAACAACACATGATAAATCCTTAGATGACTTAGTCAATTAGTTGAATAAGGACATCTAAAAGAGATTATATGATAAATAGTGTTATGCCAAATGTGGTGTCGAACACCACTTACACAAAATACTTAAAGATGATGTCTACAATAAGGAACCTAGTGTAAGTTGTATGTAAAACTTCAGTTAGGATGGCATAATGTTTACATTTCTTAAAAGTGATGAGGTTGCAATAGATGAGTGGAGATACATGCTCAATGGAGTCCTTGAAAAAATTACTAGATACCTTTTGGTGGTATTTTGATTAATTGATTGAAGTTGGTTTTATTAGATGCATTTGTAGTTTTTTTAATGCAAGTTAAATTGAAATTTTGCCTATATGAACAATTATAATGCTTTTTTTTTTCCCTTCAATTTCTCTCCCAAATGTCCATTAATGTAGGTGGAACTAAATGAATTAGCTTTCTTTAAGTAATAATCAACCATATTAAAGTTCACAGAAGTTCAGGTAAACATGCAAAATAAATTTACAAAGTTTAATGTGTCTAATTCCTAATTGCAAACAAAATCTAGATTATGCATGAGGATAACATATTAACTATAATACAACCTAACTAAAAAGGGCTCATTTAAAGCCAAACATAGCATCGTATGTTGCTTATGCCATGAATCTCCTTTATCAAGTTATTCAAGAAATTTTTGAAATCATGATTTCCTACAAGCAACCACTTTTTCTTATAACAATTCCAATAAGTCTACTACAATGCCTAGATTAGCATTTTAACCTTTTAAGAAGTTGCATTAATGAACTTTATCTATCTTGTAGGCTATAATGCCTTACACTTACCTAGGTGGAAGCATCCAAAAATAAAGAACATTTATACAAAAAAGACTCTTTTGCCTACTTACAAAACTACCACTTTGTTTTAGCATATAACCTACTTTATTGATTAGTGTCTTTTGCTTTTCTCTACTTAATTAGTGAAAAAAGAAATCATCCTAACAATTAGAGACCCTAACACAAACTTCTCTCCATGTATACATATTTTTAGAAGCATATATGTGTTAGAAATTATAAAGACATTTATAAAATAAATATAAAACAAAAAAAGAAATTTTAAAATGATTACTAACAATGAGTCAATTGTTTATTTCATATAATTATAAAAATAGGCTTGAAGATAGAATTATTACTAAATTATTATTTATTCTTTTTCTTTTAGTCCTTTTGGTGGGTTTTTGCAAATTACCATTGTTTAAATATTAAGATAGCAATATTCCACACAAATAATTGGAACTAACTCTTTAATTTTTTTAGTGAAAGAGGAGTTGGAGGTAAATACTATTAAATTGTACTTAATGTATTTTGGCTAGCTAAATAAAAGGGTACATATAAGAATTCTAACTCATCAACCTTAATATAGAGATATTTGTCAATTTTGTATAAATTCTACTTTAGTTGCTGCATTTTCAAATATCTCATATTTGATCCCTAATGTTTCTTTAATCAAGTTTAACTTGATTTTCATTTTATATTTCTATAATTGTTCTTATGTGTGTGACATGTTAGAATTTGAACATATTGACAATGAATATGAATTATAATGTTAAAGAATTATATAAATTAAACTCTTTTAATTTATTATTAATTTACTAATTAATCAGTTCATATTCATAGATCATGATTAACGTTCAATCACAAGTTATGACTGTTTAAATATTAGGATTATCAAAAAGTGGTTTGACGTATACTTTTAATGCATAATATCTTAGTATAACTTAATTCTTTTATTATATTAATGTTTCGATTAAATATAAAATATGAAATTAATATATACTCTATTTTATTTAACTATGTTCATTTTCAAATATAAATTGTTAATTTTATAAATAAGATCGTAATTTTTTTATAAATATTCATTTCATTATACCTAAGGAATTTTCTAAGTTAATATTCATTGAAAATAGTGAAATTCCCTTAACATGACTTCAAGGTAATGAATTCTTTATTTTTCACTCAACTATCTATATATATAATTTATATCATACCTAATACATACCCTCACAAGTGATTCTTGATTATAACAATTCAAAAGTTAATCAAAGTAAAATAATTATTATATAAAATACCTTGATAATATTAAAATTAATAATCACTTATATGATTATTACATTAACATTCTCATGGATAAAGAAATAATATTTCATTTAAAATTTTTCATAATAAGTTAATTTAATAAATTTGTTAATTTAATAAATATTTATATATTTATTTAGTATTAAAAAAAAAAACTATGGTATAGCCATATTTCTACTCTAACAATAACAAAAGCCTAACTAAGATTCTCATCATATTCCACTTTTTCAACTCTATCAAACCTCTAATTTTAATTGTCATTCTTTGCCCATTTTTAACTTCTATCACACTTTCTCACGAATAAACCTTTAAAAATTTTAAATTAAAATGTGATGTTAAACGTATATAAAATTTTGAATGGAGACGCATGGTATGTTTTTAGAAAATTTTTTTTTTTTTTAAATTCAGTTCCAGTTTCTTGGCGGTTTTGATTTGTATAATTCTCTACAAGTGGTACCATGGGAAGATTCCATGGGTCCTCGCTGGTTTTGACGTATCCGGTTCGCCAACAGTTTTGCATCCGTCCAAGCTCCTTTTTTCTACGAACAAAATATTTCTTAAAAAAAAAAAAACACAGAACAGGCAAATCGAACGCCACGCCTCATTCCGTCACCCGCATCGTATGCCAAGATGCCTGTGTCACGTCGCGTCGTGTCGAAGAAGCAAACACAACACTTGGCCGTGCCCCGACAAGTGTTCTCATTTCCTTGAAATATCTTCATTAAATAAAAAGAACGAACTTTGTGCGACTCCGCCGTAAACTTTGCTCTAGCTATTGATCCATCTCCTTCTTCTACAATCATCTTTTTCTTTTTGAAATTTTTATTTTCGCCATTAGCTTCTAATCCTTCTCAGGTACGTGACGATCCTCTAACCCTCGTTCTCACTTCACTTTGTTCGTTCCTTCTTAAATTTCCTTTTTTTTTTTTTTTTTTTTATTGTTCGTTTGTTGGCGAGCTGTAATCGATTCTTCTTTGACCGATTTCATCGGTTTGTACAGAAATTTCCGATTTGAATGAACTCTATTCCCTTTTGCTTATAATTTCGTTTTTCTCAAGATTAATCGTTTTGCATATAGAATTACTGCTGGATAAGCTTTGAATGGATTAGCTTTCATCTGAATCTTTCACTCCTCGGTGTTAATAGTCTACTTGGAATGTTTGGGATAATGGGTTTTGGTCAATAGGTGGGGTTGTCCCGTAGGGCGTTTTGATGGCTTCCTCAACCCTAATATGTGAGACTCAGCCATGGAAGGACTTGAAGGTGAAAAAAGAGCTCTCTATTTTATTATTGTATAATAACATAGTCTTGAACTGTTAACGTAATTACTGTCATAATTTTGATCCGTAATTGATGCAGGCGCACGTTGAGGGCATAAAAAAGACCCATTTGCGTGATCTGTTGAAAGATACAGAGCGATGCAAGTCAATGACAGTGTTAGTGAATTTATTTATTATTAAGATTCTTTTACATCTTTAGGAATTCTTTGTTGGCGGTATCTCCTGCAACTTGTTTGTCATGTTTGCGTGTTTGCCTTAGTGAGTTCGATGGCATTATGCTGGACTATTCAAGACAATGTGCTACCCTTGAGACAGTGGATAAACTGTATAACTTGGCAAAGGTGAAGTAGGATTATTCATAACTTTGGTTCTAAAGGGCATTGAACTGATAATGATACTTCTCTAACTGGTTGTCTCTTTAAACTTGATGCAGGCAGCACATCTGAAGGAAAAGATCACCCGCATGTTTAATGGGGAACATGTAAGTCAGAATTTGGTCTCTCATCCCAAATTGCCAGTTCATATCTGTCTATACAAGAATTTTTTTCTGCAAATTCTAATGGGTGCCTGTTAAAAGTTTCCCATTTTTCTAAGACTGGGATTTGGCTATATAGTTCCTTTATTAGGTTGTCTATATGGTAAAGTATCAGATCTATTAATTTGTGTTGACGAGATTGTTGCTTCCTTTTGCTAATGACTTGAATAAGGTTATGCAGTTGTGATCATGAATGCAGTCCAAACTATCTTTGCTTCTAACTTCGGTTGCTTCATGTTTGGCTGTTTCAGATAAATACCACTGAAAACAGGGCTGTGCTGCATGTTGCTCTGCGTGCTCCAAGGGATGCAGTTATACAATGTGATGGGATGAATGTCGTGTCTGATGTTTGGAATGTTCTTGACAAGATCAAGGATTTCTCAGAGAGGGTCCGCAATGGCTCCTGGGTAATCTACAGTTTCCTTATTGATTTGTGTTTGAATGTGTAAGCTCAGATTTCTCTATTAATGGCTAAATTCTGGTAGGTTGGAGCCACTGGAAAGGTGCTGACTGATGTGATATCTGTTGGTATCGGTGGAAGCTTCTTAGGTCCTCTTTTTGTGCACAGTGCTCTTCAAACAGGTTTTGTTTTTTTGGACTTAACTGAAGTTGTGACTTTGTTGGAGTTTTGATCTTGTTTGGTGACAAAAGATTGCCAATGGATTCATGGCAACTTGCAGAACCTGAGGCTAGCAAATATGCAAAAGGAAGACAATTGCGCTTGTAAGCAGTAGGATTATTTATAACATGCAGTTTGCAACTTTGAATGATGGAAAATATTGAATTTGTGCTTGCTGTATAAATTTCTGGGGTAATTTCAGTAGTTCATTTTTTTCTGTGTCATTCCCTTTTTTTGGGTTTGTGTGTGTGTTTGTTTTGAGGGGTGGGGTGGGGGGGGTGGAAGTGAATCAACTTGCAGTAAAATTCTGAACTCATTTTTTTTTTTTAGCATACAAGCCTAAGAGATGTCATCTAAACAATGTACCAATTTGGCCTATCTTCAGATAAAGTTGCCATATACTTCATATTGCAAAATCACCTAATAAGTGATACAGATGTGTGCTTAGGTTGCCTTTCTCTTTTGGGCCAAGAGAAGGAGATTAATAACCATGAAATTTTAGAAAAAGCACACCCAAGGGGCCTTTCCATATTGTCCATTTATGTTTCAGTGTCTGAACTAATGAGTCAAGCATGAGCTATACTATGTGCTTTATCCATTCAAAAGAGTATTGAATTGAGTGCTTTCTTTTTGGTCATAAAATATTGCAATTATTACTCGCCATGCAATGTTTTTTCTATTTGAATATTGTTCTTTGTTTCCTAATTTTTGTGTACTATTTGCCCTCAGTCTTGCAAATGTTGATCCAGTTGATGTGGCTAAAAGTCTAGCAGGCCTTAACCCTGAAACTACCCTTGGTAAAAAATACTTCTCACTAATTCAAGTTGTCAATGTGATTCATCTTTTATGGCTTCTAATTATTACCCTTGGATTTTCTTGTGACAAAATGCAGTTGTTGTGGTTTCAAAAACTTTCACCACAGCTGAAACAATGTTGAATGCTCGAACACTGAGGGCATGGATCTCACAAGAGCTTGGGTCAGTGAACAGTTAGATCTTAAAATCACAAAATGTTTGCTGAAGAGTTTTTAGGGTTTGGGTTTAATATGAGAATATAGGGAAAGTTACAACATTAATGATACATTCAAATGCTCTGTGCATTTATACACTTCAAAATCTCTCCCTTTCTCTCCCCATTATGACAATTGAGTTAATTGTTTCAGACCTTCTGCAGTGGCAAAGCATATGGTGGCCGTTAGCACTAACCTTATGGTAATAGCTATGTTGTTTCACTTGCCCTGCAAATGCAATAGAACATGTTAAATTCAAAATTTTTGTGCCATTTTCACAATATCTGAATTACAATGAGATCTTTTTTCTCTGTTTCCCTTCATGTTTTTCATCAAAACTGTATGCCTTCTACTTGCTTTAGATGGTCTAAACTTCATCATCAGCCAAAGTAGAGTATACATCGATGTTCTGGAACATCGATTGCTGGTACATTGCATAAATTTTATGGAAATTGTCTCTCTAGCTGTATGTAATTATTTTAAAGGTCACTTTTTGGTAATGGAGTATGTGTTTGAAGAATTGGCAGCTGGGATAGATTTCTACAAGTTAATATTTTGTTTTGTTGGATTCTTATCATTGCAGCTTGTAGAAAAGTTTGGCATTGATCCAAATAATGCTTTTGCATTCTGGGACTGGGTTGGTGGCAGGTATAGTGGTGAGTTTCTTCCCTTCTCTGATAGGGGATTCTGGTGAATTAGATAAATGATCCTTACTAAATGATTCATCACAGTTTGCAGTGCTGTTGGCGTGTTGCCTTTGTCCCTCCAATATGGCTTTTCAGTGGCTGAAAAGTATGGTAACTTCTGTTTTTATCAAACATAATGCAAATACTTTTGAAATACATTCTTTTGCTTTGATTTCCCTTTTGTAGTTACGAAAGTAAAAAGCTGGGAGATTAAAAGAGTTTGCTTCTTTGTAGCTGAATCTAGAATTTGAGAATTTATTGGTTCTACTTGGACCATTTCCTTTTTTTGGAATTTTTTGGGTCCATTTGGAGGCTTAGTTAGCATAAGCTATGCAATTGGGTATTCCTTCCTCCTCCCCTGATCCCTTCCCAAACCATTTAGACTTGAAAAATCCAACTTGCAACATTCGAGATCTTGACAACTGCAGTGTCATCTGTTTTCTTGTAAAGTGCAGTGCTCTATGTTTTCATTGCTTTGATTCCTACACATTTAGTTATAGTTTCTAACCCATTGATTAGTCATTTTCATGAAATTTTTGTTATAATTTTGTCATTTCTTTATCATATGGTTAATAAGGTTAATCAATTGTTGCTTGAAGGTTCTTGAAAGGAGCATCAAGTGTTGATCAGCATTTTTATTCTACGTCATTTGACAAGAACATACCTGTAAGTGCCCAAAGAATTTTATTTTATGTTTTCAATTGCCGGTTTCTCTTGCATTTCCCTTTAACTTTGCTTGGGCACTGGGGAAAACTGGTGGTACAGAGGATGCAATTGGGTCATGTATAAGCTCTACACATTTGCATCCTACTGTTGTCTAAGTTCTTCAAGTTTTTATTCATTAAGTGGTGGTGGCAGCATTGAAGACAAATATCGTAGATGTACATCATAAGATTCTTGATTATTTGTTGATAAGATTTTTCTCAGGTGCTTCTAGGTTTGTTGAGCATATGGAATGTTACATTCCTAGGATATCCTGCAAGGGTGAGTATTCTTCACCAAGCTATTTTGATTTTCACTTATTTTCATTTTTCAAATTTTATGCTTACAGGCTGTTGGCTAATTCCTTCTGTTATTTTTTCCAGGCCATCTTGCCTTACACCCAAGCTCTGGAGAAATTTGCCCCTCACATTCAACAGGTACATCTACCAGAGCATCCAACTTTTCTTTCTCCTCAAATGATTGGACATAGATTTATTTTCAGAAGTACTGATACCATCCATGTGCTCCTTCACTTTAGGTTAGCATGGAAAGTAATGGCAAAGGGGTGTCAATTGATGGTGTGCCGCTTCCATTTGGGACTGGTGAAATTGATTTCGGTGAACCAGGAACTAATGGTCAGCATAGCTTTTATCAACTAATTCACCAGGTGATTTGAATGCTTATAGGAAGTAGAATGAGGTCAATTGATGCAGCATGGATTTTTTTAATCTGAATTTCCTCTTTATATTTAGATTGCTTCCTTCACTATGCTTATGTGATATTCTTGTTAGATTAAAGTAATTCCATCCATAAGCATGTAGAAGGAAATTAAATTACTTATGTTGTAGTCTTTAATTTTCATTCTAAGTGACTCTTACTGCCATTAGTTCAGTTATCACTAGGCTTATATGAGTTTCAGAGGAACATATATATGAAGAATGACTCTTACTGCCATTAGTTCAGTTGTCACTAGGCTGATGTGAGTTTCAGAGGAATATATGTATGAAGAATGACTCTTACTGCCATTAGTTCAGCTGTCACTGGGCTGACATGAGTTTCGGAGGAACATATGTAGGATGTGAATTCAGATGAACCTTGCCTTATTTTCAGAATCAAAAACTTTTGCCGCATAGATGCAAACATTGTATTTGAGCATGTTTGCTTCAAGTTGAGGGTAATAGCATGCACACAGAAGGAAAGAATTGTTTTTCTTTTGGGTGCCATGCAGGTGGGTGGGAAAAGGGAGATTATTTGACTTATTATAGTCAAAATTCTAGGAACTATGGTTTTGTTTAATGTTAGGATACATTCCTCTGATGTCAGGAAACTGTTCATCTTGTGTACCTTAGCCAGAACAATACTGTTATAATTCCTCAGGGACTGTATGATTGATCTTTTTTCCCTTCCAGTGGGGTCCTGTATTCCTTAAGAAAATGTATTAGATAAACCTTGCCGCTTGACAAGATATTAGATTTCTATTTTGTGGCTTCATAATATCCTCATTATGCATTGGCCATGGAATAAAATGTTTTGCTGGTATTGTACAAATAGCTGGCATTATAGGGTTAATTTTCTTGTCTCTTGCTGTTGAATTGATCATCTTGGCAAAGCACTATTCTGCTATCTCACATGCATGCAGTGCAGAACTGTGGGGATTTAAGAGAATTTCTAGAACTGATTTGTTCACCTTACCTAGACAGGATTCCAGACTTCTTCTCCATGGGTCTTAGCCTTTGGATAATTGAACAGTAAAAGAATTTGGAATTCCATGGTGATTTGAGTTGGTATTTAGTGCTTCCCCGTGGTTACCTTTGATTATTGATCATTAGCCGCCTCCTTGTAGAGTGTGAAGTTGAATGTGATGGTGCTTATTTGTATTCAATCTGATGTAGGTAGTATTTTGCATGGTTCAGCTAATGATGTGTTTGTTTTGCCTTTAATGTCTTCAGTGGCTCATCTGAAGGGCTTGAAATTTGGGCATATCATCTTTGTTGATCAGTTGTATGTGTGGTATCTATGCCTTCAAATTTTGTGGTGTACTTTTCTCCAGCTTGGGTTCTTTTGCTCCATCTTTGGCCCATAATAATGAGAGCATTAACAACAAGACCACTAATATTTATAACAGTGATATTGTTCCAACACAAAAAATAACATGAGTAGTGGTATTTATAGTAACAGCTGCAAGGCATCAGATGACATATCAATATGAAAGCACACAGTTAAGAGACTAAAAATTTAGGGACATGGACAACCCCTGAGGTGAATGTTTGCAGTCTGCAGATATATTAGTGGAGCTGTCTGTGTCTGTGTTTTGCTAAAATTTACAATTTCTTTGCTCATGATATGCATGTATTCTGAATGGTTTGTCATCAGTGAATGTACACTGTAGGTCCAATTAGCATGATGCAATTTAAAGCTGAATATCAAAGTTTATATGTTTCCTAGTTGAACTGTAAACTATGTTCTCCCAATCTAAGATTCTTGATAACAAGTGGCAGCTATTTTCTGAAACTAATCTTCTTATAATCCTCAGGGTCGTGTGGTTCCATGTGATTTTATTGGTGTTGCAAAGAGTCAGCAGCCTGTATACCTGGAAGGTATTGTCAAGTTTAAGAATAGGATAGTCTCTTGCATTTTTTCTGTGTTCTTATTTAACTTGTTTTAATTTCATTGACAGGAGAGGTTGTGAGTAACCATGATGAACTCATGTCCAACTTTTTTGCACAGCCAGATGCCCTTGCCTATGGGAAGGTAGGATTTATGGTCTCCCTTATAGATATTCTCTACATTGAATCTTTCATTAAAGAGATGCAGTTTGTATGTTCCAAATTCATTTGACAGTTATTTACACTCTTGTGTTTACAATTCATCAGATTAGAGTTCTCTTTTTGAGATAGCTCATTGAATATCATAATGGTTCATCTGATTTGAAAATGAAAAGATTGAAAAAAAAAAAAAAAAGAACCGAATGCTAGTGGACAATGTGCATAATTAATTCATTTACTTCATCATGAAGAAACAACCTATCATGATAACTGATTAATTATTGCTGTTCTTTAGACACCAGAGCAGTTGCAAAAGGAGAATGTTCCTCCGCATCTCGTTCCTCACAAGGTAAATGTCTACAGCTTCTTGATCACAGAATTGTTTTAATGATGTATACTATTTTTAACCATTAAATTATATTTGTCAGACCTTCCCTGGCAATAGGCCTTCTCTCAGCATCTTGCTCACATCATTGGATGCATACAAGATTGGACAGGTAAATGGTCACTTAATCTTGGATGAGGCATTTGGTTCATGCCTAAAATTCTACATATACTTTAAAAGTTTTGTTTTTCTGGTAATCTGAATATTTTATATGCATTTGTTGCTTTATCCAATAATATGTGAAAGGTGCATGGATCTCAATGAGTGGGTTTTCTAAAATGAGATGGGCTTTTGATGAATGACTGCTGATGAGTGGGCATCTCTTGTTCCACATTCAACAATGCATATCAGTATTTTGACCTTTTCACAATGCCCTTCATGTGTGCATGCCTTCTATTACTGCTCCGTGAGACCATGGTATAGATGGCCTAATCCATAAAAAAATTTGTCTATTTTTAGTTGTTGGCAATCTATGAACACAGAGTTGCTGTGCAAGGCTTTGTATGGGGCATCAATTCTTTTGACCAGTGGGGAGTTGAGTTAGGAAAGGTACAAGTTTCTGTCAAAGAACTATGAATTGAGTTCTGACCTTGCAAGTTGCAAGCATGCTGTTCCAACTATGCTCACTTCTGCTCCCTGCATTCCCTTTTCCTTTCTAGCTTTTTTCTCATTTTTCATATTCATGACTATGTGTTTCTTTGTGTTCATAGTCTCTGGCTACTCAAGTCAGAAAGCAACTCCATGCATCTCGTACAAAGGGAGAACCAGTCGAGGGCTTTAATTTCGGCACAATGACAATGCTGACAAGATACCTGGAGGTATGCCAAAGTATCATCTCACCTAAAAGAAAAAAAAAAGTCAGAAAAGGTTTTCTATTCTAGCCATAGTGGTTTCATTTAGAACCCGAATAACTTGAATTTGGGAGGGGTTGGTTGGGCAAAGCCATGGGACTATAAAGCAGAGAGGAAATCATCAATGCTTTGGCTGTGATTTTGTTGAGACTGAGGTTGATTTGGTTCACTTGCAGGAAACTTCTGATGTCCCAGCTAATCCTCAGACTCTCGTGCCTCGGATCTAAACTTGAATTTACGGACAGTTTTGCTCTCTATCTCACGAACATGTTTCGGAGTCACTCCCCAACTTGTCACACATTAACTTAACCCAGTGATGATCGAGATATTTAACTGCTACAGATCGGGGTTCTTTTTTCTTTTTTTTTGTTTTATGTTTTCAATTATTGTTTTTGGTATAAAAATGCTCAAATGTGCTGTTTGAGATGAACAAGGCCATCGAGGGCAAAGCTGAAACGGTATCCCATAATTGGGTTTAGACGAGGAAAAGGACCATGTATCATAATAATGTCCTCGATTATTGCCGAGCTCTTCGTAACTCTATTTTATTCGATCATCTGAGGTCTGGGTTTTTAGTTTTCTGTTTAAACACTTAATTCTCTGAGTTAGAAGGCAAAAAGCCCAAGTTTGGATACTTTTTAATTTAAATTATTTTCTTACTTCTTTTTTTTTTTCTAAATTGGCCGCTTATGTTTTTTCTATCGTTAATTTTGGTTATATTTTTGGTTTTATTTTGTTAGTTTGCTGTTAAATGTACCAAATGATGTGTCAGGTCAGTTTCTAGATAATAATTTGGATGTCAAATCATCAATTTTTTTAATTACACAGCATTTATTAAAAAAATGAAAAAAAAATTCAAAAAATAAATTGAATTCCTAATTTTGGTAAAAATTCCAGATTGTTTAAAAATATTTTGAGATTTTTTAAAAATTTTTTGACATTTTATTTTGTATATTTTGATGGTTTTAAGCTCTATGGATATTTTTGAATTTATGGATACTTTTATGCTTTTAAAAATTTTTTTACGATTTTTTCTTTTTTATTTCAGAAAAAATAACATCATTAATTATAAATTAGTATTAAGCAGTTGACATGTTATGTCATGTAGATATAATAATAAATTAACGGAAAATTAGCCAAAATTTATGCGGGGAATTAATTTTTTTAAAAATATATATTGTGAATATAATTTGAAAAACATCTCGAACATAAAAGAATCCCCTAATTGCCAATTTAGAATGTTGAACTGAATACCAAAAATAAAAAGTTAATTGGGAGACGAGATTTCGTAGTGCTCGCCGGAAGAGGATGGCGGATTCCACTCTTCCACTCTGCAAGAGTCCTCCATCCATGGATTGGAATCCATCGAAGTGGCCAGGCCGCAGAGAGAACCAACAATATGGTTATGATTAAATAAACCTGAAAGTAATATATTTAAATAAATATAATTAATTTTTATATTATATATAAAATATTAATGTAAGATATAACATTTTATACGTAATATAAAGATGTAATCGTCCTTAGTGCAGTAAATTACTTTTGAGGAACCTTTTGACTTGTAGTACTCTAGAATTTGTTTTATTGGCCAAAGCCAACGTGAAATGGATCGGAAACGTGCGGGGAAATTGTAGACAAAGGAAACTGTAGCAGAAGGGAGAATACAATTATTCGAAGCACAAAGCATTTCAAGGATGGACAGCTGGCAGAGCAACAAGGCCAGTCATAGAAGAATAAGACGTTGGCCCCTTTTTCGCTTAGCTTACAAGTAGAAGGCATTTGAATTTTTAAGTGCGAAGTAGGCTTTACCTCTAGCGAGTCAATGGCTAGATAAAGGAATTCTGAGCTCTATTCGTGCCTGAGCCTTTGTTCAGTTTTATCTTTAAACCACGCACTCTTGTGCGTCTCCCCCCCCCCCCCCCGGGGGTACATCCAACCACCTTCTCCTCCCTTTTCTTTTCACTGTTGTGGGTGTTTCTGCGCTTATATTGATGTATACGTTGCTGCCTCCTTCCTTGTGATTGATTATTGTAGTGGTCAATCTGAACACAACCGCCCTTCAGAGATGCAATGTGGCTCATCAGGCTTGTGCCACGAAGAGATAGATCCAATTCCTTGGTTTGACCATGGATCAGACACAAATGCCTTGTGTTCTGTGCAATGTGCATGGAGGAGCATTTTCCAGAGAGGAGAGGAGGGCCATGCAGGAGTTTTCTAGTTTGCAATCATGCATTCCATGCAGGCTGTCTAGACCAGTGGCCTGTCCAAATTGTCGCTTCCCCATCTTCATAAATTATCACAGACCAATTGGACGTTGTCTAATTGCCTGCCTGAGAATGCTAGAATCGTGCATGTAGTTATGAATCTCAACCGCTCATCTTAATTGATCGATTTGCTTATCCTCTACGACCTAGCTTCTTCCGCTTTAGATTCTCCAAGTCTTCTCCGGCGTATCGTTTCAATTTGTCTCTACTTACATGTCCAAGCCGAAGTAGTGGAATTGGTAACCTTGTAGGGGTAGCAAAGTAACAGGCCCGCCTTAAAGGTATTGAGTTATGGGCCTTTAGTATTTATGAAATTAAATGTTTCCCTTGGAGACGGTGACAACAATTTTTGTTTTCTTTTCTTTTTTGAGACGTGTAGATGGAAGTTATTACTGATTCATGAAAGCGTGTTCAGTTTGGGACCCCATTAATGGCCGAATGTTGCCATTTCACTGCAGTACAGCTTAGCGTAGGTACACTCATTCATCCATTCATTCATTTTGGAGTTTGGTTTAGAAAGGACAGTTAAGAAAAACTTTGGAGCCCAATGAAAAGCGATTAAGAATCAAAACCCAAGAAGGCCCACTTGAATTTCCGCATTCTTTCTGGAGAAGGAGCAATTTAGCTCGATTACCAAAACATAAAGCCCACCATGTGTTTGCCAAAAGCACTAAGCAACCTTTGCCTTGCAGATTGATCCCATTTTGCAGAGGAAAACAACACTGTTAATCGACAAGAAACAACAAGTAACTACAATCTTAGACGCCAGTTGACCCAAACCCGCCATCACCTCTAATGGTAGCATCCAGATCCCGGACTTCAATAACTTCAGGAGTCACGATCTTCTCAATGATCAGCTGTGCAATCCGGTCCCCAACTTTGACTTCGAAATCGACGTCAGAATGATTAAACAAGATAACCCCAACTGGCCCCCTGTAATCCGCATCTATCACGCCGGCACCCACATCAATCGAGTGCTTCCATGCGAGTCCCGATCTCGGGGCTTAAGCAAAACACAGCGAAGGGGAGAAATAAATTAAAAAAATTAAATTAAATTAAACCGCGTTTTAGAAGACAGAAGCCAACGATCTCTAACCATATAGGAATGGAATGAGACTTACCAATACGAGCATATGTTCCCTGGGATATAGCGATGCTCAAATCTGTGGGGATGAGTGCTTTGCCTCGAGCCGGCACCTTAGTCCCTGCCGCACTGGAGAGATCATAGCCCGCAGAGAGAGGAGAGGCTCGAGAGGGCAGAACAGCCTTCTCAGAGAGCCTCTTCACTCTGAAGAGAGACGTGGGCAATTGGGAGACTCCGTGAACGCCGTTCTCGTGAAGCTTGGGGATCTTTGGAGACGGCTCCTTGATCTCAAGACTGTTGCCGTTGTTTTCAGGCTCCGCTGGTTGTGATTGGACCATCTTGACCTGAGAACGGGAGAGAGATAGATTGGAACTGGGAGCGTGACAAACGAGGGATTCAGAGACAGAGATAGGCAAGTTGATTTTAGGGGATCGAGAAAACCTATGGATTTGCGGGGAGATGGGCGCTCGAGGTGTGGGGGTGGGTTAAATTGAGAAGTAAGCCCGCGTGCCCCTGCCAAATGCTTTTGAATTGGGACTACTAGCGCGAATGTTGCCGCCATCCATTTTCGGGGTGTACGGTAGATCATCTACTCCGTGCCATACTCGATTCGTAGGATTCAGCACGAGGCTCATTCATTAGCTCTTTTTAAAATTAAAAACAGAATACTATAAATATATTAATTATTATATTTAAAAATTAAAATCAAATTTTTTTATTTAAATAATTTTATCAGATCTATTATTTGAGCATGTTATAACTTAAGTAAATTTTTTTCATATATTAAGTCTTCTAACTAATTGGTGTTAGCTTATTAAAATATTATTACATGTCAAACCAATAAAAATTTAAATTTTATCATAACATTTTTGAATTATAAAATTTATTGTAATTTTATAAATTTAAATTTTACTAATATAATAAGAAGCACCTTGATTCCCAAAATATATACTTACAAATACAAATATACAAGAAAAACCCATGAATACCAATAGAAAAAAAAAAAAACTCATATATAAATAAATTTTTAATTTTATAATTATAACAAATCTAACTTAATTTTTAAAATATAATAATTTATTTTTATAAATTTTTTTTAAAGCATATATATCTCATTGTCAAAACTTATTAATAATTTTTTTATTATAAAATAAATTTATTATATATATAAGTATAAGATTATTACATTTTAAAAATCAATTCAAATTTATTATAATTTTTAAAATTAAAAATTTATTTTATATTAATAAAAAATATTTAAAAGCATATTTCATCATCACACTATGCATATTTATTTAAAAAAATAATAAGTTGATGAAATTAATATAATATTTTAATAAAAATGTATACTATAGTTATAGAATTGTATTTTAATGTAGATTTTTTTTAATAAAAAATATTTAATTGATAATTTGATAATATCCCTAAAAAAAAATTTAATAATTTTTTTTTAATTCTTTAAGTTCTAAAATTTTTAATATACTTTTCAAAATGATTTAAGTTATTTAAATAACAAATTATATTGATACTTTATAATAAGTTATATTTCTAAAAATATATTAATTTCAATGTCTTTTTAGTCATATTATTAAATAATATTTCTTTAAAGTCAAGTACTAAATTTATAATTTTAACTTTTAACTAAATATTAAAAATATACATTATAAGATATAAATACAAATAATCATATGATAAGTGATTGATACATAGGAATGAAAATTGATAATCTTTAGACTAATTTCTCTTAATAATTTAAGATTTTATTTTTTTAACTATTTTAATTTGTTTAAATCATTATTTATTTGTAAATTAATGTTAATCATGTAGTATAAGGTTAATTACTTGATTTTCTTTTGACAATTTTTTAATTAAAAATATTTAAAAATTTAACTCATATTTTATTTCTTATATTTTGACCATTAATAATAAAGGATATTTGTTCTTTTACATTAAGTGTAAAAATCTAGTTTCAAGTTGAAGTTAGGTTGATAAATGTTAAGCTTAGGTTAAAGTAGGTCAAGATTGATTACTTACAAGATGCTAAAAAAGTTAGGTGTTAAATGGTCATTCAATTTTGACATTTTGATATCTAAATTAGTAAAAATTTTAAGAAGTAAAAGAAATAGATGAGAAAAGTAGCTTAGAGATCAAATATTACCATAAATATATGGTAACTATTAGCATATTTGGATTGTGTGAAAAAGAGGGGAAAGAAAATTCTATGAAAAGTATATTTTCTCTTATTTGTTTTTAACATAGAAAAGAAAGTAAGAAGAAAATAGTAAAAAATACTAATATAATTTTTTTTATAATAGTTAAGAATTTGGGGAGAAAATTGACAATACCAATATAATTTTTATGAAATTACCACATTACCTTTGATTACATGGTGAATATTTAATGCATTGAGTTAAGATGGGATTGTTTTAGGCAACAACCATGGCTTTATATTCATTAAGAAATGCTTTTGTTTATATATAAATACAGTTTACTTTATTAACACTACTTATATAGTGAAATTCAATGAGAGAAATGTGCATGGAATTATAATCAATGCCTATGATGGGCTTGCTTTCTTGCGTAATATCATGAGAAAGAGCATAAAATGCTGTTAATGTGTCACTAAAGTTGTTTTGTGGGTGTTTAAATAGTTTTAGAATTACTTGATCAGTTGTTATATGGCTGATAATAGAGATACTTTAGAGTTTGTTATCAATTTAGAGTCAACATAAATACTAGTAAGGCTATGAATGAAATTGAGAATCTTAATTATATCACTGTCAAAATTTTGTATTAAATGTTCATTTGTTTGCTGAAAAATATTTTTAAAAATATTTTTTTTAGTTTTTTTCTTTTGTTTGATATGACAAAAAATTAAAATCTAATAAAAATATTTTATAAGTCAATGAAAAATAACTTCAGTTTGTAATGAGTTTTAGTCATTTTGTGAAACTATAATAAAGTAAATTTAAGATATTAAAAGAAGGCACGAGGTAAAGAGAGGGTTGTTGTCGTCTAGTTGTTCTATGATTGATGTCACCAATTGTTGGTCATTATATTGCCAGTCACCAACCATTAGTTTTTCTACAATAACTCTTAATAAATAAGAGTAAATCTGTTGTCAATTTATTAAGGAAGTTTGTCCTTATCATTATGGTAGTTAATTTAGGTCATAAATAAACTTAATTTCACTATTAAAATAGTAAAAAAAATAGGTGAAATAAAAAGTTAAAATTTTCTCATTCAATTCTTTCCAAAATTAAAGAACTTATTAAGAATTAACTATTCTTATGACATTTAATTTAATTTATCACTCTTAAATCTATTTTTTTCTAAAGTACGACATTCATATCCTTCTTTATATTTTTAATTTGTATTCTTTTAAAAATTGGGTTTAAGTCTTTTGTGGTTGAAATCTAATTTAACTTTCTTAAATTCTTATTCAAATCCTTATATGTATTAGGTCCTAAAGCCAGATCTTTTAAGGTTTACATCAGTTAGTATCAGAGCTTGGCCTTAAATCAGGTTGGATCAATTAATTTTTTGATTTGTTGTATTAAGTTTTATTTATTTCATATTTAGTTAATTTATCGAGTGTGTTATCATTCAAATGTGCTATTTTGCCCATTTACAATCTTTCTTACTTTAATCATTTGTTTGAGCACATATCCTAAGCCTCAATCAAGCTCCTTTGAAACTATAAAACTCTTATCTCAAGCCTCTATTAAGTAACACCTAAAAAAATACAAATTTCTTCACTTTGGTCTTTTCCAAATAGACATCAAGCCTATATATAAGGAAGATTTAGACACCTTAGTTCTAGTAGCCCTTAGGGATTGTTATTTGGTATATATATATAAATAGTGATTAAGGTAAAAAATAAATGATTTGGTCTAATTGGTCACAATAAAAACCTAATTTTTTAACTCAACTCTAATTTTATAATCTATTTGCTTATATAGTCATCCAAGTTTGTCCTTTAGGTTTAACTTTTTAACTTTTTTTTTTTTAATCTAATTCATTAAATTTGTTTTTTAGATGTCTCTTTTTCATTTTCTAACTTATTATTTACTTATAGTTCAATTATATCTCATTTACTTTATTTTACGATTTTTGTTTGTTCAAGAGTAATCTTCTTAATTTTACTTATTTAATCCTTTAAAGAGGTAAAATAGGAAATTTAAGTGGTAAATGGTTAGAAGATAAACACATATTGGGAAAAAAATTTTAAAGAATGTAAATACAAGGATATGTGACACCATTTTGAATGAAACATGCAAGGAAATATTATGTGAGGTATCCTAGTCATTTTGTGCAAAATTAACACTTTCTTCCAAAGACAAAGGTATAACTAAGGAAA
This sequence comes from Rhizophora apiculata, assembly GCA_037832385.1. Classification (NCBI taxonomy): domain Eukaryota; kingdom Viridiplantae; phylum Streptophyta; class Magnoliopsida; order Malpighiales; family Rhizophoraceae; genus Rhizophora; species Rhizophora apiculata. Next base: position 6,356,852 of record CM075430.1, on the reverse strand, counting down.
GAGGTAGTGATTTGTTGTTCATGATCAATGCTTATAATAACAATTTAAGCACATAAATACTATATTTGAAGAATAAGCAAAGTAATATAATAGTGGAGTTACAAATGAGATGGGAGTCATGAGGTTCTTAATACATGAAGGTAGGAATGATGAGATTACAACCATAAAGATAATGTCAATGATGATGAATTTGATAATCCATCTATTTTGGTCAAAATTGCCAATAATAAAAATGGTCAAAGAGATTTTAAGAGATAAGATACTTATGATTGTGACTGGAGTAGCATTAAAATGAAAATTTCTTCACTTGAAGGGAAAAATGATCTTAAAGTCTATCTAGAATGCAAAAAAAAAAGGTTGAATTAGTTTTTATTACCAGAAGTACTTTGAAAAGAAAAAGGTAGAACCTATTGTAGTTAAATTTATTGATTATACTATCTTTTTAATAAGATGAATTGATTTTAATTAGAAGAAAGAATTATAAGAGACTTATTAATACATGGATGGAGATGAAGGTTATCATGAGGAAAAGGTTCATCCCTAATCACTATTATAGGGATTTGTACCCAATACTACAAAGACTTATTGAAGCACCAAAAATATCGAGGACTACCACAAGAGATGGAGATTGTCATGATTCTGGTTAATATGGAAAAGGATAGAAAAACAATTATTATTCAGTTCTTAAAATGACATAATAAAGATATCACCATCATTATTGAAGTACAACATTATATAGAGTTAGAGTACATAGTACACATGGCAATAAAAGTTAAAAGGCAACTTGAATGAAAGGGTTACATATGTTTTGAACAAAATTCAAGTTCCACTTTTTCTTGGAAGTCAATGGGACCAAAAGGGAGGAAATGGTTGATTAAAAGCTCAAGGCCAAATCTCACAAGAGTAAAAAAGTGAATCCCAATAATAAGAAAGGTAATTTTAATTCTTAACTCAATAAAAATAGAGAAATTAAATGTTTTAAATATTTGGAAAGGGGAAATATTGTATCTTAGTATCCAAATAAGTATATCATAGTATTATGAGACTATAATAAAACTGAAAGTGAGTCTAATGATGACTTCATGTCACCATTAAAGGATGCAAGTGATGGAAGGTACCCAAGAGTACCTAATTAAAGGAGATATACTAGTCACTATATAAGCATTAAATGCATAAACCAAGGGAGATGATGAAGTGTAGAGAGATAATATCTTATATATATAATATCACATCAAAGATAAGGCATATAGTATGATATTCATGGGAGTAGCTGTACAAATGTAATTAGCACTACTTTGGTTGAAAAGCTTAATTTACGAGCCATAAAACAATAGTTAAATGAATATGAGGAGATTAAAGTAAATAAGTATGTGTTAGAATTATTTACTATCGAGAGATATACCGATAAGGTCTTATATGATGTTATACTCATGCATGTTGGACATATTTTGTCGATAAGACTATGAAAATTTGATTAACTTGTAATGTATAATGGATTTAAAAATAGGATTAAAAAAAAAAGAGTGAGAGAAAAAAAGAAATTGAGGTTGAGATGAGAAAAGAGGGAAAGAAAGGAAAGAAATGAGATAAGATAAAAAGAAAAAAAAAAAAAAAAGGAAACGCACAAAAGAGAAAATTTAAGAATTTGAATGTAAAAGAGAGTAATGTTAAGAGCGTATTATATTTGAAAAAACTTATAATTGTACTTTTATATGAAGATGCTTATTTTAGTATTGACAAGCTTAACTCCTCTTTTCCTAGTGTTGTTTTTTTTTTTGTAAGAATTTAATGATATTTTTCCCAAAAGAACTAAGTGGCTTGTCATTTTTAAAGGGAATAAAATATCAAATTGAATTCATCCCTATTGCAACAAATTCCAAACCGATTGACATATTAAAGTAATCTTAAGGAAACACAAGAGGTTTAAAGGCAAATTATAGAGCTTATGGCAAAGGGATGTATGAGGAAGAGCATGAGTCTATATGTAATTTTAGTATTTTTTATGCCTAAAAAAATAAGACTTGGAAGACATGCATTGACTATTGGGAAACTAATAAAATTATTATAAAATATTATCATCTTGTACCTAAATTAGATGACATATTAAATGAAGTGCATGGTTCATATGTCTTTTTAAAAATTGATTGGAAAAGTAAATATTATCAAAATTAGGATGAAAGAGGGAGACAAGTGAAAAATAGCTTTCAAAACTAAATATGATTTATATGAATAACTTGTTATGTCATTTGATCTCATTAATGCACCAAGTACTTTTATGAAATTAATGAATCATGTTTTTCATGCATTCATTGGTAAATTTGTGGTTACGTACTTTGATGATATTTTATTTTATAGTAAAAATTTAGATTAATATCTTAATTATTTACATTTTGTTTTAAGTATTTTATGTTTTGAGAAATTATTATATAATAACCTAAAAAATTATTTCTTTTACATTGATCAGATCATATTAATTTGCTATATTATAAGTGTTAAGGGTATTAAGGTTGATAAAGAAAAAGTTAGGACAATTTATGACTAGTCTACACTTAAGTCAATTAGTGATATATATAGTTTTTATGGTGTACCTAATTTCTATAAATGCTTTATTAGGGAATTTAGCTCCATTGCTACACCATTAACTAAAGTTATTAAAAAAACACATGGGTTTTAAGTGAGGTAGTGGTCAAAACAAAATTTTTAATTTAATTAAGTAAAAATTATGTTTTTACACCTTTACTTGTTTTATTTAACTTTGCTAAAACTTTTGAGATTGAGTTTGATGTTTGAAGTATTGGCATTAAAGCTTTTTTTATGCAAGAAATGTGACCAATTACCTAATTTGGTGAAAAGTTAAGTGAAACAACTTATAATTATCACACTTATGATAAGGAGATATATACATTAGCATAGGTTTTAGAGATTTGGCAACACTACTTTTGGCATAAAGAGTTCGTCATCCATACTAACTGCAAATCTTTAAAGTACTTAGAGGGACAAAGGATGTTAAATAAAATATATGCCAAGTAGGTCAAATTCATTAAGAACTTATCCTATGTCATCAAATATAAACAAGGTAAGGAGAATGTAATAACTAATGCATTATCTCACAAGTATACCCTTATCTCTCCACTTAGTACAAAATTGTTAGGATATAAATATATTAAAAATTTATATGCGAAAGATTTTGACTTTCTAATATATATAGGGCATGTGAAAAGTTGACCTTTGAGAAATTTTATAAGCACAACAATATTTTTTTTTTTTTAAGAAAAATTATTTATCTGTGCCCAATGAGTTCCTTTGGTTGTGAGAGAAACACATAAGGGTGATCTAATGGGCATTTTGGAGTTTCGAAAACCTTAGATGTCTTAACTAAAAATTTCTTTTGGCTACACATGAAATAAGATGTTAAGAGGATGTGTGAGATGTATATAACATGTAAACAGGCTAAATTTAGAGTTTTACCCATAGCTCGTACACTTATTTACTCATACCTAGCCAACCTTAAATTGATTTATGTATGAACTTTTTGCTAAGATTGTTATAGTCAAATAAGGGTAAGCATTTTATATTTATTATTATTAATAGGTTTTCAAAGATAATACACTTCATTCCATGTCATAAAATTAATGATAAATAATGTGACTAAATTGTTTTTTTATAGAGGTAACACATTTACAAAAAAATGTTTTGAAGCATTATTTCAAACTAGAATACAAAATTTTTAAACTATTTCTAAAAGACTTTGTAAGGTAAATGAGGTACTAAATTATTATTTTTAAATACTTGTCATCTACAAATAAATGAAAAAATCAAGATAATTAATTAAACTCTTTTTACTTTATTGTGTGCTATTTGAAAATGTAAGAAGATTATTTGCCACATGTAAAGTTTGCAAAAAAAATAGAAGTAATTATTCTACTAGTTACTTTTTATTTAAAATTATGTATGATTTTAATTCTTTAACTATTTTGAATTTGATGTTTTTACCTATTAATGAGTATAATAACTAATTTGGTGAACATAAGGTCGAAATAGTGAAGAAGTTGCATGAGAAAGTATGACAACAAATTAAAAAATGAATTAAGTAATATGCATTCCATTATAATAAAAGGCAAAAAAAGGTAAAGGTGAAAAAAGGTTGTGTTTGAACTTATTGATTGGATTTGGATGCGTATGTGTAAGAAAAGGTTTCTAACTCAAAGGCATTCAAAGGTATAACTTAAAAAAAATGATCTATTTCAAGTAATGATACAAATTAATGAAAATGCTTATAAGTTGACCTTCCTAATAAGAATAATGTGAATGTAAAATTTAATTTTTTTAATCTTTTTTTTTGATATAGGTGATGATTGGAAAATAAATCATTTTAAGAAAGGGGAAATGATGAGATCGATAGAGAAGCTAATGCATAGAGAGCTTTTAAAGATCTATTCAACATTTAAGAAAAACTAATGACATATTCAAGAGCAAAAAAAAAATAAAAGAGGTACTTAACAGAGTGATTGAAGAAGTTTGAACCAAAAATGTTAATTCAAGTTTGAAAATTAACAAATTATATTTTAATACAAATTGAAACTTTATTAATTGTATAGATATGTTAAATAAGTCTGCGTTAAGTAATTGTTAGAGTTTTTACAATAACTTCTAAAAAATATGAATAAATTTATTGTTAATTTATTTAAATAATTTATTTTTATTTGTAACATTGTTAATTTAGTTTATAAATAAGTTTAATTTATTATTAAAAGAGATAGAACAATATGAGAAATAAAAAGTAAAAATTTTCTTATTTAAATCTTTTAAAAAAATTTTATTAATAACTAACTCTTATTATGATATTTATTTATTCTTATTATTATTAAATTTGTTATATTTTGAAGTGTAACGTTTATATTATTTTTTTATACCTTCAATTCATATTTTTTTGAATATTAAGTTTAAGTTTTATATGATTAAAATTTAATTTAATTTTCTTAAATTTTTATTTAATTTTTTTATACATATTAAATTCCTAAACTATGTCTCTTAGGATCTAGATGACTCATTCTCGTTGCAAGTAAACTAACCAACACCATAATCTCTACAAAACTCTAATTCCCAAAATTATACCCATCACCTATCATACTAAAAAAATCAATTTCTCACACTTCTTTCTTCGAATTTGGCTTTCGTGAAGGATAATTGATTTTCACAATTTGTGTATATGCTTTAGTCTTATCTTTGCAAATTTGACTTTCTATTATGACACATATTTATTTTATTTAATCTAAAGATAAATATTATGATAAATAAAGTGACCAATTTAAATTTTTTTTTCATTTTTTTTTATATTGATTAGTTTTCCTTTTTATGATTAGTTTATTTGTTACGATAACAAAAAGGCTAGCAAACATGGTAGCCAAAGCGAAGACTAAAATGTTTTATTAGATCAAAATGAAATATTTGTTTAGTAATAATAATGCAAACTATTTGTTTGATATTTTTATCTCTAAGGTTACACTTGATAAATAATATATATATATATATAAGAAATTCATTTAAATATCACAAACAAATAGTAAGAAAAAAATTTCGAAAAAATTTAGCCAATAAATATTTTTCAAAAACAACATATTTTCTCACAAACGAACAAACCCGAAGCCTCATTTTTTCCCAAAAAAAAGAAAAAAAATTATCGATTAACACCAATTCGTTTACTATGTTTTGAATTTTGCATATGATTTTAGTTTGTTTTGTTTAGTAGTTTTACAAATGATATCTTTAATAGAGTAAAATGAAAAGTTTATAAATATATTTCACTTCAAAGGTTACTTAAAAATTATATATATTGATTTATAAATCTGATAAAAATGTTATTTTATAAATATTAATTTTTTTAATATTTTTTCGTTACATTTAAATAAAAATAATATACCTTATATTAATTTTTTTCTCATTTATTTTTAATATATTTGAATAACTAACTATAAAATTATTTTTTTCTCTTGATTTTCATTCTAATAATTTTTTTTTTTCGCACCCTTTCTCAAATTTAAATAATTTCTACGAGAATTTATAGGGTCCGAAATGAACTGCTGTTAATTGGCATGGAGTTTCTGGGCAGAGCTGTTATAATAGCCGTTTCTCTTGGGCATTATTAGGGGAGTAGTGCAGCAGCGCCGGCTTCGGCACTAGTGACTTGGCAGCTCGATGTGATGCGAGTAAGTGAAATAGTATGGTCCCACCTCCAACCGTGTGCTGGAGCGAATGCCCAAGTCCCCGAGCCCCGAGCCCTTTGGCTCCGTCCGACATTAATCATAGTAATATCCTCCTCACTAATATTAGTTTGCGACTCTGACTAAGACTAGTTAATCAGTCTATTGTGAAAACATGAAACGGAATAGATAAATAATTATATATATATATATATAAAGCCAAATTGCAAGAAAGATAATATATTGAAAATTTGAGAAAAAAAAAAAAGGTGAAATTTGTCATTTGGATCACAGCACATCTGGGAAAAGGAAAAATGAAGACAACACAAATCTAGAATTTCTAACATTCCAACAAAAGTAATCGTAAATTTAGATTAGAATAAAAGTTTAACTGGATGGAGTATAACTAACAACTCCTATTTGAGCCTGTATTTTTTTTTTATTTGTTCTTTATACATTTAAACATCAAAGTATTGCTGACTGAGAAAAAAAAAAAAAAAGGTTCCTTGAAAAGTTGCAGGAAATTCTTTTTTTCTTTTTTCTTTTTTTTTTTAAACCATTAGAAATAATATTTCACGCATTCGAAAAACCCGTACGGGAATATAGTCATTTACATGATCATACAATTGATGGTCACAATGGGGAATGTACCATGAAATCAACCTAAAAGGAAAGTTAAATGACTTGATTGGCTACCCAATTCTATAACTAATTAATTTTTAGCCTAATTCTCCCCTAATAATACTTATTTTAGTTGATATTCTCAAAATTTGGGAATATTTTAATCTCCTAATCCTTACTCGCATGTATTTTCTGCACGTAATTAAACGGGAGAATCATGAATATAATATCTAGTATGGACCTTTTTATAGGGAGATATTAAAACTACGGTATATTTAATATTTGAACATTTTGACTGATGATATAAAGGATATTGAGTAAACAAAGAATATTACGCAATATCCGAATTGGGGGTTGGATTCAGTGATAATTTAAAAAAAAAAGCCACGTAAACAATGGAGGGCTGGAGCAATTTTGGGAGGCATAGATCACAAACACATATAGATTTGGTGTAGACTAACATATTTTGTGATCTATAATTGTTGTGTAATATTAACAATTAAAAGTTCAAATTTATAATTTACGGTCATGCATAAAGATATTCGAGATACAAATAAACAGAAAATGTTAAAATTAAAGTAGTACTATCAAATCTAGAGAAAATATACTCTTTTGAGTTTTTACAGTGGAGGAATTTTTTCAATACGACAGGCACCCTCAAAAGAGTAGACCAACTCTATAGTTTAAAAGCAAAATAAAGAGTCCCGAAGAATAGAAAGCAATTGACTAGAAATTGATTTAAAGGCCGTTAATTACAGATTTCGTTGTGAACCATAAGCAATTATTATTGAAAGCTAAAAAGAGAACACCCCCAACAAAAAAAAAAAAAAAAAAAAAGGCATTTTGCATACAGTTCCTTTAAATTAAACAAAAAAACCTTAATCCAAAAGGCAAGCGAGGTTAACAAAATAGTCTGCCTCTGATTACTTAACGGAAATTTCTCTAAATTTTTGCATAAATAAATGAGGAGTAATATATAACTTTTTTATTTAAATTATAATTTGCAAAATAATAATGTATTTGCTAGAATTAAGGGAAAGAATCAAATTGAGGAAAGAATCGATGCATTTGTCGTTCTAATTATAATTATAGTTGACTGCCAAAAAATTTTTCATTCGACACTCAAGGCTCATTTTAATTGCATTTGTTTTTATTTCTTTATTTTTAATTTTCAAATCATACAGACAATGAATTTTGGCGTTAATCATTAACTTTCTTATATGCGTTTAATTTTTTATAAACATTTATGGTAATTGTTTCAATTGTATGGAATATTAGTTATTGTAATTGATTTTGCATTAATTTTGTAGATATTTACCTTATTAAATTTTGCTACAAATATGGGAAAGTTAAGAGAAAATTCTCTCTCAACTATCAAATATACTATTGAATATTAAGTGAATGAAAATTAGATAATAAAAAGAAAAGAATGCACATAATTCAGTTCATGGTTAATGACAAAATTCATTTTTTACCATATAATTAAAAAATGAAAAAAGATAAATACAATTATAATTCTTAAATAACTGCTTAACTAATTTTTTTCCTAATCTGAGTTGTCTATTTGTGGCCTCAAACTTAGAAGTAGGGCTTATTTTTTCTATTTTTTTCAAAAACAAAATTAGAAGTGTTTACAATTCGGTTAATTGAACCGTAAACATTAAAATCAAATTCAAACAATTTTTTTATTTGATTATTTCAAAAATCAAAATCAATAGAAAATTTCAGATTGATTTTTTAAGCTTTCATTAAATCTTAGGAAAAAGGAAGTGACACGGACGGATTGAAGATAAATTTCAACAAAAGAAATTTCAAATTTTTAAAATTTAAATGTAAAAGAAAATGATATTGATGTATTATTAAAAAAGTTTTATAAATATCATCAAATATAAAGTAAATAAAAGATTATTTAAGATATGATAATATTTTAATAATGTTTATTTGTTATACTTAGCTTTATTATTAATAATCTTCAATATTATTAGAATAATAATATAAAATATACATATAAATAATACTTCAATTCATTTTGGTATGTTAATTACAGTATTTTAAAATTAAAAATTATAACTATACTGAAAAATCAGTTTACATCTATTATACTAATTAGTTAATTATAGAATTCGATTTGATTTATATCGGTTTGTTTTTGTTGATTAACCAAATTTTTAGATTTTTATTTTTAACGCACTGCATCTTCTCGAGACGCAACATGGGCAAAGTTGATCGTAGATTAAGTAAAGCTTCTTGCGCCCGCGGCACATGTACGCATCCCCAACTTCACTGCGCCTCCCTTTTACCAATTCCAAAGCAAACACACGGTAACCGACGAGGGAGTCCATTCCGTCCAAAAGTCGCGCCTGGATAAAAGTGGGCGATTGCGTCCCAGTTTGGAAGGTCAGCAGCGCTTAAAGATAAGACGTCAGGTTTATCATAAAGACTTGGTCTAGCAGTTAGTTAATTTGGAAGGCCCCGAAGACGTGACTTGTCGTAATGATCAAAGTTTGGTGCCTCTAATCTAGGGATAAGAATAAAGGTTCGAACTCTCGTTTTTTCTTTTTCAATGACAGTTTAATCATTTATTTATTAATAAATAAATAAATAAATAAGTTGAGAAGGTCCCCCAATTCATGGTATGCTAAAATGAGCCGCTAAATGACACGTGTCGACTAACCTACGCACCAACCAGCCTCACAAATTGCATGATCTCTACCCGAAAACTTTGATCATTTACGCGCCTATATATATATATATATATATTTCCGTGTTACCCTGGATACGGCCTATGCTGAAGCAACACAACAAAGTAAAGAAAGGGTTTTCTTGGCTCTCTCCCACTCGAGCTCTCGCGCTCCTTTTTCATTTTTCCTGACCGATTAATCAGCCATGGCCAGCAGCTCAAGCTCTGATTCGCGCCACGGCCTCTCCGTCGTGCCTCCTCACGAAATCTCCAAAGGTTAATTAAATAGCATCCTCTCAATTTTGTTTCGAAAATTCTGTCTCCTCTCTTCTCCAAATCTTCGCTTCCTTGGGTCCTAAACCCTAACTTGGATTCGTCCTCGCCCCTACTCTTATCTCCAGTCTCGTTTACAATACCTTGCAGTTCCGTGGTATTGTGTTTCCAACTGTGCTATGTTTTTATCGTTCTTTCTTTAATCTACAGCCAGGCCTTTACATTTAATTGTTTAAATTTGAGTCTTATTTTTTTCTTCTTTTATCAATAAAAATCCCGGAGAAAATTTAAAGTCTGATACTGATTCTGGCTTTCGTCTTATTTAGCTTTATTGTTTTTCTTAAATTTGAAAGACACTGTATCAATGTCATGGTAACTGCGCTGTCTGCAATTAGGGGGCTTCAGTTTTTGCTCATAGGAATCCATTAACCATGCCACGGGGTCTTGCATTGACTTCATCTATTTCAATTACTGATTTATATATATAGGCTCCCGGGAGCTGGTAATCCCCCTATGCGTCATTACATTTCCATGGCCGTGAAAAATCACATTTTGACATATATTCACAACTAGCTTGTCCAGTTACACAGATACCGCTCATTCATTAGGTTAATTTGCTGCTTAATGGCTGGGCTATGGCTCTATAGGCTGGGACAGATTGTAATCCAAAAATGAAAGAAGAAAGAACTTTGGTTTGAGTTTTGGTTGCTGACATGTCTGATTGATACTCGTTCAAGTTGTCATATTGTGCATGGTCATCTTCCTTCTAGCTCCTTGGTTGCTTTGGGCAGCTTGTTTTTAACTTAGCTATTTTATTAAATTGGTTCTGCAGAACTTCTCTTTTTTGGTTTAATTGTAGAACTCCAAAGATGAAAAAAAGTCTCTGTATAAATCCATAATTTGTTTGCTTGCTGTTTCTTGTGAAAAAGTCTTTTTTTTTCTTCAGTCACAGAATCAGTGCTTATTGTAGTAGACAATTTTTGTGGTTGGATCACAGATTCAAAGCTTTTTAATTGACGAAATAAATAAATCAATGAAATTCCTATTTATGCTTGTGTGTGTTATGCAGATGTTCCTGGATCTGACAATTCTATTCCCCTTTCACCACAATGGCTTCTGTCAAAGCCTGGTGAGAGTAAGCCTGGAGCAGTGAGTGTGGTATGTAATCTTTGCCTCCTGATTTTCTGATGATCTTATTTCTCTTTAGTGTGAAAATTTGTCAATAATGCAAGACAACACTCATATCCAGTTATTAGGTTGACCCACCGTTACCAACATTCATCAACTCTTGTTTGTTTGATTTGATAACTTCTTCAAGTAATGCAAGTCAATCTCATTTCCCCCCACAACCCCCCAAAAAAAAATCCCTTCTCATCTGCATGCACTTGGTTATTCTTCTTTTTACCATCATTGTGAATCCATGCTTGTTGTTTTGATTGATTATGTTATCAGTTAATGAAATTGATGTCATTTTCCTCCCTTCTCTTCTCTGTGTGCTTGTGGTTCTCTTCTTCTTCTTCTTCTTCTTCTTCTTTTGGCTGGGTATTTGTACACAGGAGAGCCATTTCAGCCCATACTCAATTTATGGAAATCGGTCAGGTGGCACAAAATCTTCTGGAAATGGTGAGGAGGTGCCTGAAACCCTGAAAAAGAAGGATGTTTTCCGTCCCTCTTTGGTTGACGTAGAAGCTAGTCGCTGTGATCGCTGGCGCGATGAAGAAAGAGACACCAATTCCTCCATGCGCAAAGATTGCTGGAGGGATACTAATAAAGAGCTTGGTGATAACCGGCGAATGGATCATTGGACAGAGAATTTATCCACCAGGCATTATGAAGCACGTCGTGGCCCATCTGAGCTCCGAAATGATTTAGGCAACAGGGAGACTAATTATGATCAGCGGCGTGAGAGCAAATGGAACACATGCTGGGGCCCTGATCATAGGGAGACAGAATCTTCACGTGAGAATCGAATGGAATTTGGCAAAGATGGTGACATTCCTTTTGAGAAGGTGGTGGGCCACCATCCTATTCATAGAAAAGATGAAAAGGATGGTGATCACAGTAAACCATGGAGGTCCAACTCATTGCAAGGTAGAGGAAGAGGAGAGACTCATCAGCACCAAACTCTAATGCCAAACAAACAGGTTCCTACGTTTTGCTATGGGCGGGGACGTGCAGAGACTAATCCAACCTTTTCTGTTGGTTGCGGAAGGCTTAATTCTGGTGGAAATTCTATCAACAGTATATGTACTCAGCCTCAATCTTCAAGAGCCATATCAGACAGAGGTGAAAGTGGCCCTTTACGATATAGTAGGACAAAATTGCTCGATATTTACAGGATGATTGACATGAAATCATGCCATGAACCACTTGGTGGGTTTGTACAAGTGCTTTCCCTTACTCAGAAAGAACCTCTGGAGCCACTTGCTCTTTGTGCTCCTAATTCTGAGGAGGAAATGGTAATTTGGATACACATATTAACAAAAAAATAAATGCCAATACTGGCAGCTGATTCAACTTTTTCATTGCTTGAGTAGGCTGTCTTGGATGGAATTGATAAAGGGGAAATAGTGAGTAGCAGTGCACAACAGATATCCAAAGATGGATCTCTAGTGCAGAACACACTGGACTCAACACATTCAAGACGAGCCAAGCTTGGTACTGAACTTGTCAAAGTTTCCATTTATTCTATATTGATGCATATTATAGGCAGGAGGTTATTTCTTGTGTTTGTTGACGTGTCTGAGCAGGGAGCAGAGTTGATTTTCCTGATGATTCTAACAATGAAAGGGCTGACAATTCAAAGTGGGGTCATGGTCATACTGCAGTATCTTCATATGAAAGAGGGGCACAAAATTACAGGTCCAACTCAAAGTTGGAAGCTTTGCAGGATCAAAAGGCATGTGCTGAGAACCAGTTCAAAGTAGAAGGTAGGTAACATATAACCTATTCATGGGAACTTGATTTTGCCTGTGATTTTGTTAGGTGATACGGTCATTGAAATTATTGGGCAGGTGAATTAATATAGTTTTATAAATGTTTCTGTCTCTAGTTACAGACTTTTTGGTAGAATATCTCTGTCTTTTTTTTTCCCTGCTATGATTTGCATCCCCTGCCCGCACGTCCACATCATGTCTCCACTTTTTGTAGGAGTTTGGTCATTCAATTCTATAATACAATTATATGATTATTGCTTTTTATCTACAGCTCTTAGGGAAGATACTGTTATTTTCCAAGGGGTTGATGAGGCTCCTACCAGTGGGGAATCAGCCATGCAGGCAAATAAATTAGTGCATCCTGGCACTCCATGGCGAGTGCCATCTCTCAAAGAACAGGTAGTTGACTGGAGAGAGATACCAAGTGATGCTAGGTCAAAAACTGCTGATATGGACTGGACTGCCCCCCAAAAGGATCTGGATAATCAGTGGGAAACTCCTTTGGTCAAAATACCATCCTCAAAGGGTGAAGGAAAATGGCAAACTAGTGAGGATCACATTATTAAAAGGCAACCATCTAGAATTGTGGACAACGAACAGGAAGGCAAGACTTTTGTGCAAACCTCTCCAGAAAGCCTTGTTCTTTACTACAAAGATCCTCAGGGTCAAGTTCAAGGTCCCTTTTCTGGTAGTGATATTATTGGATGGTTTGAAGCTGGATATTTTGGCATAGACTTGCAGGTCCGCCTTTCAAGTGCATCAAATGAGTCACCCTTTGTGTTACTTGGCGATGTTATGCCTCACTTACGAGCTAAGGCTAGACCACCACCTGGCTTTGGTGTGCCAAAGCAGAGTGAATTCCCTGATAGATCTAACAGGCCAAACCTTAGTGCCTTAGGCAATGTGCACTCAGGTTTCAGTGAGCTTGATGTGACAAGAAATGAATCAAGGCATAAACCTGGTTCAACATCGGAGGCTGAAAATAGATTCTTAGAGTCACTAATGTCTGGAAATTTGAGCAACTCATCCCAAGGTTGGTCTCTTTTCTTCTCCACTGCCCATCCACCCCCCCCAAAAAAAGTGCCCACTCTCATTTTTGTTCTTTTTCTTCTTGTCATGTGTTACACTTAAATTTTGGGATGGTACTTTTACAATATATTCATATAATCTTCACCTAATTTTTTTTTACTATTTTTTATGATACTGTAACTGTTACATTAATGTGTATGGACTTGCTGAAATTATAGGTTTGCCTGAATTTGTTGGTAATGGTACTGGTCGTCTGGCCTCATCAGGAGTTGATGGTGGAAATGATCTCTCTCTTTTGGCAAAGAGAATGACGCTTGAACGGCAAAGGTCGCTACATGCTCCTTATCAATATTGGCCTGGCAGAGATGCTGTACCCATTGCTTCAAAGGCAGAGATTCTCCCAGACTCCTCAATCCCCCATTCCAAAGTCCTTTCCTCATTGACCGACAATCCTTATCAACCTAATTCTCAAAATGCTGAATTTATGTCCATCCTTCAGGGTTTATCTGACAGATCTGCCTCTGGAATGAATAGTGATGTTATTGGTTGGTCAAATTTTCCAGTCCAGGATAGCTTGGATCCACTAAAGGATAAGATGGACTTGCATAAAGCTCAGAATTTTCCTCCGCAGGTTCACTTTGGGCAACAACAGAGGCTGCAGCCACAGAATTCACCACCCTCTTTAGCAAGTCTTCTTGGTCAAGCTATAGATAATCCATCTGGCATTTTGACACCTGAAAAGTCACTTGTTCCAGATTTATCTCAAGATACGCAATTGTTGAATATTCTGCAACAGGACTACTTATTGCAGCTACATTCTCAAGCTTCTGTTACAACACAGCAGCTGTCAGTGTTAGACAGGCTTTTGTTACTTAAGCAACAGCAGAAACAGGAGGAGCATCAACAGTTGTGGCAACAACAGTTTCTTTCACAGGCTCTGTCAGAACATCATTCTCACCAGAGAGTTGGGGAGCCATCTTATGGGCATGTACAGGCTGCTACAGCTGCAGGAAATGCATCTGTGGATCCTTCTCAGCTTCAATCATTAAAAGAAATTTTTCAGATTGGTTCACAGATGCCCGTTTCAAGTGTCCAAGATGCACAAACTACTAGTTTCATGAATTTTCCTTCACAGGTTCCCCAGGATGTCAACTATAATGGTTCCAGGGCATCTTTCTGTCATCTTCCTTATGATTTGTATAATGTTGATTCCAAAGGTCATCATGATATGCACAATGTGAAGTCCAATGCTTTATCTCCCCATCTTCCACATGAAATGTTTGGGAGCACTGGTCATCCAAAAGGTTGGGGTACTCTTCCTGAACAAATTGAGGACATCCATCACAAGGAATCTGTACCGGAATCGTCCATGGTGGAAAGCTCACCCTTTGGGGGGGTGAAAAATAGAACTATGGAGGAGCTTTCTCTTGTGCATGACAATGAACCTCTCCTTGTTTCTGGTTACAATGCTCCTGTTTCACTAGAGCAGACATCAGATGACAATTTAAGAAATGAAGAAGTGTCTACTGTTGCAGTATCTGAGGCTATTGCTTACTCTGGTCACCTAGAGTCCTGCACAAACACTGTCAGTGTACCTTCAGGAAGTTGGGACAAGGCAAACCCTGAAAATGCCATTGGTCTGGAAGTAGAAGTAGATAAATCTCATGCTGAGCAGCAGATTGAAAGTGAAAGGTCAAATGATGAGCCATCTGTGGTGGCAGAAGTGAAAAATGAAGTTCGTGAGACAAGAAAAACTGCTGACAAGAAATCCAGGAGGCAAAAATCAACCAAGTCAATTGTCTCGTCTGACCAGTCCAAGGGAGTGTCAAAGGCATCCACTTTGCAGCAATCAAAACAGTCAGGAAAAGAAAGCTCAAATGTTGGTGGTGCCAACTTAGAAACAAATGATGCAGAAATAGAAGCTGCCTATGGAACATTTCCAGCAAAGGCAACAGAATCTATGACTTGTGCTGAAATTGCTGATTCCCCAGGAGTTAAAAGCATATTGGCTTCAAGCATTCCAGGAAATGATGTTGAAACTGTAGAAGCTAATGGTGATTTGAAGATGGTTGGGTCTGCCTCACAACAAAACATGCAGTTACAGCATGGTCAAAGAGCTTGGAAACCTGCTCCTGGTTTCAAACCAAGGCCTTTGCTGGAAATTCAGCTGGAGGAACAGAGGAAGACACAGGAGGAAGTGGCAGTTTCTGAGATCATCGCATCTGTCAGCTCCATGAGCTTGTCAACAGCTTGGGCTGGGGTTGTGGCCAGTTCAGACCCAAAAATATCCAGAGAAAACCAGAGAGATACAACTGAACTAAATGTGAGTAAACCAGAAATTTCACCAAATTCAAATAGTAAGAAAAGCCAGTTACATGACCTGTTAGCAGAAGAAGTTCTGGCAAAGTCTGACAATAAAGAGATGGAGGTACCTGGTAGTTTATCTAACTTGCTAATTCAACAAGTTACAAACACAAATGTGGAATCAATAGATGATGGCAACTTCATTGAGGCTAAAGACACGAAGAAGAGTCGCAGAAAGTCTGCAAAAGCGAAGGGTGCTGGTGCTAAGGTCACAGTAGTGTCCACAATTACTACTGACGTACTTATTAGTTCAAGTCCCAGTGAAAGAGGAAAAAACTCACGTCCTCTTCAACAGGATAAGGAGGTATTACCTGCAATTCCCTCAGGCCCTTCTTTGGGAGATTTTGTTCCTTGGAAAGGGGAGTCAGCAAACCATTCTCCTTCACCAGCATGGTCCACTGACTCCAAGAAATTCCCTAAACTCACATCATTAAGGGACATACAGAAGGAGCAGGAAAAGAAGGCTGCTTCAGTCCACCCTCAAAATCAAATACCAGCTCCTCAAAAGGTCCCGTCGAATCAAGCCATACAAGGAAGTGGTCCTTCACAGACACTCTCTACTTCTCCAGCAAAGGCAACATCTCCCATCCAGATAAATTCCCAAGCTGCTTCTCAATCAAAATATAAAGGAGATGATGATCTATTTTGGGGTCCAATTGATCAATTCAAGCAAGAGACTAAGGAGTATGATACTTGCATTTGTTTGTGTTGCCTGTAGTTGGTTGTCTATTGCTCTCTTTTTTTATTTTTTAATTTAATAATCCTCTATTGCTTGCTTCTTGAAATTGTTAAACATTAGCATTTTTGTAGGCATTATAGTGGATGTTTTCTTTCATTTTTCTTTTAGTGCTTTGTTTATTCTGCTACTTACTGATGTGATTGGCTTCAGTTACCATCAATGAATAGAAACATAGAAAATTAAGTTCTTCAAATTTTCTGGTAAGCAGGTCAGAATTCCCTCTTCCTGCAAACCAGGGCAGTTGGGGAATAAAAAACGTTCCTCTGAAAGCAGCTTCTAGTGGATCATTAGGCAGACAGAAGTCTAAGGGTGGCAGGCCTGCTGATCGTTCTCTATCATCCTCTCCTGCCTCTGCTCTGTCATCTCTTAAGGGGAAGAGAGATTCAATAAACAAACATTCAGGTAAGGAGCTGCCATAGTGTTCATGTTTTCTTGTAAATATATCTGTTGATCCTTCATGCTGGTATTCTTCTGCAGAGGCCGTGGACTTCCGAAATTGGTGCGAGAGTGAGTGCTTTAGACTTGTTGGGACAAAAGGTATCATTTGCTTCACTCCGTTTTGTCCTTTATTTCTTGGGATTTTGATTCTACAAAATGTAGAAGTAATAGGAAACAAGGATATGCCTAACATATTATATACTCATCACTTAAAGAGGCATGTTACAAGTTTACATATGAATAATGTCCTACAAGTTTGTTATTCTCCTGCCAAAAGGCTCAAAATATATGTGCCATGGAATTTGATTGGTCATTTCCTATTCTGCTCGCTGTGGCCTAGTTTCAAAATACACAAATCCAGTTTTAAAGTGTACTAGTATGGCTTTGTAGCTTTGTATATTAATGCTAAAGCTTTATTTTACACAATTATATGTTTTCTGCATTGTAGATACAAGTTTCCTGGAATTCTGCTTGAAGCAATCCAGGTCAGAGGCTGAGGCACTTCTGGTGGAGAACCTTGGATTATTTGATCCCGATCATGAGTTCATTGACAAGTTCCTAAATTACAAAGAATTGTTGCCTGCAGACGTACTTGAAATTGCTTTTCAGAGTCGGAGTGATCAGAAGGCCACCCAAATTAGTGCCAGAGCCGTGAATTTCAACAATGCAGGCAATGACGACTTCGAGCATAATATTGCAGGCAGGATGGATGGGTCCTCAAAGTCGGGAAACAAGAAAAAGCCAAAGAAAGGGAAAAAAGTTAGCCCTACTGTTTTGGGCTTTAATGTTGTCAGTAACCGTATCATGATGGGTGAGATACAGACAGTGGAGGATTAGAGAAGTACCGAGAGGCTCTTGTAAATACATTTAGCTGAACTGTTTGTAAATGTTTTACTCTTTAGGACTTTTGTTACTTTCCTTCGTGGGGAAGCAAGCAACTGCCGCAGTAGCAGCAGCAGCAGTTCTAATTCTATCTGCTCAAGCAATTTTGTGTACTTCCAGCGGTTGTCGTCATTAATTCTCACAGAGATACATAAAAATTAACATCTATAAAACCGAGTTAACATTGTCTGTATCCAACGTTTCGTTAGACTTTGTGGTATGGGAGTCTTATTTATTAGGATGTCAAAGTTTTTGGATTTCTTCCAAAGTTCTCCTGAATCTGAGGAGGCGGCAAAAATTGGGCCAACTGGCAGGAAATCGTGGATTCTAGAGCCTGGTTTGTCCTTGTGCATGCCCATGCATGGTCTTATATTTTAATCCAAGTCTTCAAGAGGATGATGTTCGCGTGAGCTCTTCTTCCGTTCCATGTGTTCTGCTCATGGGCTTATATGGATGGTCGTTGTGGAGAGCCATTTTGATTACTGTTATTTTGTAGTACTTTTCCGTCTACTGGTGTCGCTAGTGTAATTAGGCCATAGTGTTTGAGGGCACCGCCGTCAATAGGGGCCCATACTTCACAAATGATACCATAACCATAATTTTCGGAAGGGATCTCTCCCATTGGATTCTCTAAAAACATTCTCCTTGTGCTGCATAATTGGCAACAAAGATTGAAATTTAGAATCATGCCAACGGACTAGCAAACATCCGCTAAACATTTGCTTAAATTTCACTATACCGTTATCACCATGAAAAAAGATGATTACAGTCTAATTAACTGAATTTTTTTTTTTTTCAAATTTCCAAGGGAAAAGTTGACAATATGGCAAGATCGTAATAGAGAAGGGGACTAGGAATGTCCAGACAATTCATTCTCTTCTATCAGTATCAAAGACGTTGCGAACTCCAGTTATAGTCATCATATTGCCAGAATCTTGAAGCGGTACAAGAGGGAAGGGGGGGGGGGGACATTCAAGAAAGTTCAGGTATATCTGCTAGCTTTGTTCTGTCTTCTTGCTACCTGTGTTCCGTTAAACCAGCTCCATTGCATGGTAGTGTGAATGCCTAACACAGAAAGTACAAAGTTCCGAATAAACAAAAAGTACTTTATTGGCTTCATAAATATTAGAGCAAGGTGATACTACAGATCCTCCATGACATGAACTACGAGATGGGCCACAATCAGAAGTGTCAACATGGAGTTAGGCATCGACATCAACATTGGCCTGGCGAGCATTTTGAGCATAAAACAAATGTTCCGGTCATTCTCTGTCGTCTCTCCTGTGGCATATGGCCTCTAACTTTTTGTCTATACCCTTTCTTTAAAGCGGTCCAGTGATCAATAAATTCCTGCTCTAGTTGAAACAAAAAGAAGCGACTGACATATGATTTTACAATCCTGCCACAATTAAGGAAACCAGAGAAGGGAACCCAAAGCGAATCCAATGTTTCAGCCATGTTTGTTTTACCTGTTGCTGCTGTTGCTATTGCTGATTACTAATTACTATTGATTTTTTATTACTGTTGCTGATTGTTGTTGCCATTGAATAAAATGAGATTCTAGTGTTTAGGTAGGTTAATACTTATTGTTGCTGTTAAAACAGTAAAATGACTTTTTGGGATATTTTGTTTCCGTTTTATTACAATTAATAATCTTTTTATCTGTGTCTTGCAAGATTTAAGGTGAAATGTTGCTATTATAATTTTTAGTAATATTTTTTTTTACCTTTCCAGTGTTTGGACTTCTTTTATTCCTATTTTGTCTATTTATTCTACCCATATATATATATATATATATAGAAGACTACAATGTCGGTTAAAATAAAAGGAACAGATGTGAGTTGACACTAAATCAAAAGTTTAGATTTTCCATTTGGTCATATGAAGATTGCTTGAAAGGTCTAAATGTAAGGGTGAGCAAGAGGCAGCATAGTCCAAATAAAGTAAAAACCTGTATAAATCTAGTTAATTTAAACTAGTCTCGTAAAATCTATCTTATAAATTTATAGATACAAATTCATTAAATTTGCAACTTTCTATATATTTTTAAGAAAATATAAAAATTCAAAATATCAACACGTTAGACTTATCAATTAGATCATTTCAGGTCTCTAAAAAGGATGCTACAAAACTAATAGCATTGACAAATTGTCCGTAATGATCTTTTCTGTCTAGCTTTCCATACACCAAATGATCTTTCTATACAACTTTAGAGTGACAAATACCAACAATTAAATGTTACTTTAAAGTTCTTTGGGTTTGCTACCACGCTGGAATTCTTGAAAATGATATCTCGTTCTTCTATATGATCCTAGAAATCTTTACATTTTAGAATATCCAGCATCTACTCAGTACTGTTTCCCTGTCAGATTAAAAAACAAATTAAAGTTACACGGAAATATTATATATATTAAATATCCATTATCATTTGAATGAAAAATTTTCACGGAAGAGGAAATGGTTTAGGAAAGTTCACTTTTTTTTTTTTTTTTTTTTTTTTGTAGTATATTAAGAAAGTCGTTCATCATGAGTTATGCCTTTCTACCTAGCCATTACTAAATTGCATATAAGAACTACACGCAGTCATGATATTTTGTGTTGAAATTCCTTTTATACCGATTAATCATATTTGATCTTCCTCTCTCACACAAGCCTGAATATGAGTGTCATCAATACTTCCAATACAAGATCAACTAAAATTCACAACAGATATATAAAAAAATTAAATGAAATATAATTATTGTTAGAAAAATAAAAACCTGCCTTGAAGCATGCCGTGCATCTTGTGTCATTGAGAATTTTTAATGGGATGGTATGAAAAGATGAATCTTTGGATTCAATTGCATCAATTGAAAAATCTCAGTTTTACTCTCATTACTTTATGGTAACTACGAGTATCTTACCCGAGTGTTGAAACCCGTTCTTGTACTTGCCCATTTGAAGCTCCTAGAGCCAAAACATATAAAAGCATGTCCACTTTATCCAAAGTTGACATTCAACTTGAAGCTTGCAATCTATGATTTGTCTTCAAGCAACGGCAAGTGCTAATTAAAGTGACTTTATTCATTTGAACTTATTTAAAAATCTCTTTTTATTTACCCGCAATGAATTTATGCAAGGGTTTTTTTTTGGATAAACAACTACATAAATAGTTGCATCCCATGTTTCATCTACATCTTCAATAATTATTTCGTGGACATCATCCCTCATCTATATATTAAAAAAAAAAAAAATCGATGTACATAGTTTTAATAACAAGAAATTAGAGTCAATTATTAAGGGTAATTTAATAATAAATCATAAATAAGGTGTTGATTATTAAAAAAAATAGCCTAGCATTGCATTTTTTATTAGTTACTTTTCAAAACATCTATCAGACATTAGCAACTTTTATAAAAGTTAATCAGACACCATAACGTCTTAGAATTGAACATCAATAGCCACTTGGAAACACAAAACCAAACATCCCCTTCATTTGGGCATGCAGGGGAGTGCAATGACAATAAAGGGAAGAAGGTTAACATCTTTGCTTCTTTAATGGGAGTCAGAAGTTATAAATGTGAACAAAGCATGTAAAACTACCTTTTGGAAAACAATTGCCGCGTAATTACAAGAAAAGCCATTTTTAGCCAATAAACTCAATAAAGAGCCAACAAATCTACGAGATTATGTAAACCAGCAAAAAGTCAGAACCCTCGATCCACCAGGAAGCTGGCGAAGACCTTGGGGGCAAAGGATATGGGGCAAGTTTATTGTGTAGTTAATAGAATAATTATAAAAAATAATATAACAAATAAAATAATATTAAAATAATTACCATTATTATTTTCACATAAATTTTTTTGATAGGACAATCAATAAAGACATCAAATGAATGTTACACAATCAATTAGAACAAAACATACATGTACAATCATGATATAAAATTTCTATTTTTTAAGTACTAAGAAAATTATTTTTCTTGGACAACCAAAATATGAGTCGATCCATCAACAACACTTGAACAAGCAACTAATTTTAGTGACAACACCCTTGTTAATTTGTCTGATAGAAAGATCACCATACATCTTCTTTTCTTCTACTATGGCAGCATACATAGGTAGCATGTCAGGATAAGATTAAGTATCAAGGCAGCGTGGATTTATGAATTATGGTTTCCATCATTCATAACTCCACATAATTGTCTGGTACCAGGGTATTATTACTTAACTATTTAAAGTGATAAGTAGCACCACCATGAGTTATATCCAATACAATTACAATAACCAGAACAATTAAGGATTATCTAAACAGCGATTGCATAATCACTCTCAAGCTCCAGCACAAAAACCCAGCGGCAGCAACAGAAACAAATTGTCACCTAATTTTGGAAAATGCCGATTTCCGGATGCTGCAGGTGCAAAATCTAGGGGTTACACTTCCTTTGCAACACCTGTACGATTACTTCATGCACATGTGACCAATCTGAGAGTCAGAGAATAAAATAACGAGATGAACATAATGCACTTTCCTAAGAAGCCTGGCAAACTATTTCATTGGTCAATCACATAGACCCCAAACATCCAGACCAAGTAAATGAAGGCAGTTAGTCCTCAATCCATCGGGCTGACCACATGCAAAATGCCAAAACTTAAATGACCTGCCCTCAGATAATGTCCCCCAAAAATATCACATGTAAGAAGGCAGGCAGACACACAATAGTACCCAAGCACAGAAATTCAGGGTAAAATCCACTAGCATGGCAACAAACAACTCAAGCCCCATAAAACTTCCACATTCCTACCATTTAGCAAATTTGTTGATTAGGTATAGACACTGGGATTTTATTCAGCGAGACAAATTCATCAGTAGGCTCAGAAGATGCACATCATATCATATGCATAAATCATATGTCCAGACATAATTGAGCAACTTCATCATTGCTGGCAGGCCAGGGACAAAAAGAATTACATCAAAAGCACGAAGTGTCTATGAAATTCAAATGAATAATCTTGATAGAATTTCAACAAAGTAACACTAAGAAATTATTGCTTTTTCTTCTTTAGTCAAGTAAATTATTGCTCATTCCAAGATCAATATATTGCAGAATTTCAAAATGCAAACAAATTAGACGGAAAATTAAAAATAACACTTCTAAAGCAAATAAATTATTTGCCTTACACCTCAGAGATGTTCCACAAGGCGGAATTGCAGACAATCAACATGGCATCAGTTTCTGACCGCCCGTCTGCTTTCTCTCATCATTGACAGTAATTTGAAGTACTAGACTAGATTTTGGACACTCACATAAACGCATCGTTCATTCCTTCATTCATTCAGAGAAATCAGATAAAAATTACACAATCAAAGTAGTCTCGTATTTTCTTAATTGTTCCAGCTGAAACTGCAAACTCTTTCCTACATCTCCACAGATTTAAAATTGCAACCCAAAAATAAGGTATTACAAGTCAATTTCTAAAACTCACAACCCCCCACCGAAAAAGAAAAAAAGAGGAAAAAATCAGACCAACAGAAGCTTTAAACCACAATTCCCACGAACTTTTATGACACAACAAGGACAAACAGCAACTAAAAGTATAACACGAATTAGAACAGAAACAAGGGAAGCGGCATCAGATAATAAGCGGAGTTGTAAGATCAACACTGAGTGTTCAGTGTGTAGGATAAGAACATAAATCATCACTTGCCACTTTTAAAAACGAAAAACAAAAACATCAAATCCAAATCTAAGTAATGTAATTCCATCTGGGTTTACGTGCGTATATGGCTTGGTGATAATAACTAGACTGTATCATGCGGATATAATAATAATAACAATAATAAAAGGGCACGAAGTAGTGAAGCCGTAGAGAATATCGGTAAGTCCATTTGACGCCAAAGCAACAAGAAGCAGATGCGATGGGCTGGTAAGCCAACCGATTGGGCTCTCTGCACCCGTTTTATCTCCTCGAGCATTGAAATTTGGCATTTCGGGAGCGGGTAAACAGATGCAAACTTCAATCACTCTACAAATATATTCTTAGTCAGACATATGCAAATCGATAAATCGGGAACTAATATTTGCAATATATGAGAACGATTACGATTTGACCAATAAAAAATAAAAAACGAACAAACAAAATAATATCAATAGCAGCGGCGGTGAGGCGCAGGAAGAAACAGTTTAGAATGCGTGCTGGGGATGGAAGTGTTAAATAGGGGGTTTACATGAACTAGGGTTTTGCCACGCGACGCCCCCGGCTCGCCTCTGTTTTAGACTTGGGAGGCCACCCATTTGAGTCCATTAAATGGACCACAACAAAGCCCAAATTTTGGTTCTAATGCCCAATCTCCATTTGGACAGTTTCCTTCAAAATCTTTGCCTTGCTTTTTTATTTTTATTTTTTAAAATTTATTATTTATTTATTTATTTGTTTTCCAACAGATCCCGCTAAAAGGATGTGGAACATTTAAGCCTAGACCCTTTTATTTTTTTGGTGATACATACACCCAAAATAAAAGAAACACAACTAATAAGTTTGTTTTAGGTGAATCTTTAATGGAGGAGAGCAGATGAGTTTTTTTTTTTTTTTCTTCTTTCCATCTGTTAAAAGACAATAAAAATGTAGGTGTATACATACGTCTTTTGGGAACCAGCCGCCTCTTAAAATTTATAGAAACTTTAAAAAAAAGAAAACCTCTGATGGCATAAATAGTTCATATTTTGCGAAAGAATATTTTCAATGAGTTTTTTTTTTTTTCTCTAAAAAATTTTTGATCCATACTTAATTTTTATCAATTAATACTTTCTTCTTTAATTATTTACTTTTAAAAGGTCTAATCAAAAAATAAAAAATAGGTAAACTTAAAAGGGTTGTATTTTGTGTCAGCAAGGTTAGGCAAATGGCTCTAAGCAACAAACATGCAAACTAAGCATGTTCTCTGTGTAATTATTTGATTTAGTAAGTTTCCTATGGAAGAAAACATTGTTTATGAATGAGTGTGTGCAATTTGTTTCGCTTCACAACTTCTCTCAGATTTTGTTTTTCCTTTATTGGGGTTTGTGTATCAAAATTATGTCTCTTGGTACTTTTCTATACTGCAAGTAGTTTCTGTCTCTCTTTTCATTTTTATTTCCTTCAAATGATATCATGGCATTGATTGATCTCAAGGGACTTCTCAAAATTTGTTTTTGGGTACAAAAATCAGTCTTTCATCATCCTCTCTACATTTTTCATTTTATGAAGCAATCCATCGTCATCTCTGCCGCTTTCACTTTTTGCAGCAACTCATCATCTTCAGCTGATCTCAAATTTTCTGTGGCTCTCCCTCCTACTTACTACACTTACTTTCTGCAGCTCTCAAATCTGATGCACTCTCAATTTTCTGTTGCATTCTCAATTTTCTGTTGCACTCCCAATTTCTGCACCTTTCATCTCTGATGCATTTTCTAGTTTTGGAACTAGTACGTAACCTTGCTTTACCCTTCAAATGATATCATTTTAAAGGTCAAACTTTGGTTTCAAAATGTTCATTTTCTGCAGCATCAATGCTCATTTTACAAACTACTCAAGTTGCACATGCAACACACTCTGATCAAAAATCAATTTGCCCTCTATAGAGCAAAACAAAGAAGACCAAATCAATTTCATCTACCTACAATCGGCACTAAAGTTGAATCAAGTCAAGTTCATAGTTCAAACATCAAGGACGGGTGTTGGAAATTAATTCTTGACACTACTCCTTCAAGTTCAATGTTGTTCATCATCAAGAAATCAAACTTCCCTCCAAAGATTCCAAAGTTAGCTAAAGTTTTGGTTACTCTAGAGTGGCAGAGATTAGAGAATCAAATTTAGAAGCAATCCAGACTGTTTTGTTGTGATTCAAAGCAGTATTTGCAGCAGCTATATATGTTTAGGTTTCATTTACTTATAAATTTTCTGTCATAGTATGCTTGAAAAGTTGAAAACTAAACTTAGAAATTTATATTTTCTGTCAGCAAGGTTAAGCAATCACTTAAAGCAGCCAACATGCAAATTAAGCATGCTTTATATGTAATCATTTGAAGTCTGTAAGTTTTCTATGTTAGAAAGCATTGGTTATGAAAGAATGTGTGCAAGTTGTTGGGATCCACAACTTCTCTTAGATTTTGTGTTTCTTTCTTCGAGTTTGTGCTTCAAAATTATGCCTCTTGACACTTTTCTATACCACAAGTGATTTCTATCTGTCTTCTCATTCTTATTTTCTTCAGGAAGAACATATATGTACAGGGAATTTGCTTAAGTTTCAATTTTCCCACTGAAAAGGGAAAAAGGGAAAGAAACAAAAAGGAATAACCTGAAGCATTGGTCATTGCTCTGCTCCTTCCTGCTCTCTCTTGAGGTCAGCAGGAGGCAGAAAGCAATCCATAGACAACCCGCATATATTGAAATCAACTTCTTCAATGCTCCATGTTTCCTCAATCTTCCGCTTGTTTTTATGCGACTCCCCATATCTGTATAATGTTGCGATGGTCTTCCCATGATGTGCTATATTGATGCCTTCAATGTATTTATAATCTTCAATAACCGACTCTATATTTGTCTCCCAAAAAACACTATCATTGCCTTTAATTGGCTTCATCTTCACTACCTTTGTATCCTCAAATTTGACGAGCAGTCCAGTTCTCTGGCTGAAGTAGCCCCATATTGAATGGCTGATGATTTCGGTGTTGGATGAACCTTGTGATTTGAGAATATCTGGATCGGTGTCCAGCTTGAGTACAAAACAGTCCTCATTATTGACGGTCTTGTCTCCAATGCACTCTGCTTCTAAGAACAAGTTAGCCGTGCACCTGGGGTCCAATCCCTGTTGGAAATTAAAAAAAAAAAAAAAAAACGCTATTAAATGGTGCAAGGTTTGGACACACGTTGCGATGGAACGTGACATTGCACAATGGCGTTTATCCCCCAGTTGTGGATTCGGCGGGTTTCCTTGTATTTTCGGTTTCTTTTACCTATTGTCCAAAAAAAAAAAAAAAACAAAAAAAGCAACTTCTGGCTATTAATATAAACCGATGTCAAGTAAATGATGTGCACCGTGACGTGTGAATACCTACAAATTATAGGGTCGATAAGGTTATCACATTTGGTAATTTCCGCCATTTATACTCTGATACAGACCGAAGCTCCATTGACGTAGTACGAAAAACTAACAAAACAAATCCATCAGTAATTACCAGTAACCATTTCTATCTGAATGCCATGTTGTTCCTTATGATGATGTTCAAGTCAAGTGGACCTTGCACAGCACATATTACCAGGTCAAAGGCGGGACCAGCGGAAGCAGGTTACCTGGAAGAACCGCCGCAAGGGCCGTGGAGGGCCTCTATTGGCATGGCCAGGTTGAGAAGAGGACTGGTTCCATGCAACATTGCCGTCACTGCCTGCACTGACCTTAAAACCGGAAACGACCAATTCAAGGTACCATAAATCCGGGTTCTTTTGCCACAGCACAAACCCACCCACCTCAGACTTGCCACTTGTTCGCATGCTGTCATCACCCTGCATCATTTCTGAACCAGCCATCTTCACCTGCCCCACTGCGTACATGCTCTGTACTGAGTTCAGGGCTACTGGTCCTCCGGTTGCCGCCACATATTGTTGCACTATGTATTTCGCAATAGAAGCTTCCTGTTAATATTGTAAGAAAGATGCTTACATTTAAGATTGTGTTAAATTCTTAAGCTTTCCATTCTTCAGCATTTATTCACTTCTACTATTCTGACAGAAATTTTACTTAATTCATTTTATTTTCTGTTTTGAACGGGAACAAAGGGCCGTCAACTAATTTTCACGAAGAAATTCTCATGGGGTCAACATTTAGTTACTTTCTGGCTTTATCAAAATATCATTCAGCACTCCCATTTTCATCGAATCAACAAGGGAATTGAGATTGTCTTTTCCAGGGTATTAAATTGTCTCAAAATATTTCTAGATATTGCCATACTCCTGCATTTGGAATAAGAGAATGGAATTAGACTCATACATACAATGGAGCAATTCTGAATGGGGCGAGTGAGAGGCTGGTCCGGCTGGGTTTGGAAAGGTATAAGAGGAGAGCCAACGAGCTTTAGCAACGCCATGAATTCGCTGTCCGATTTCGCTTGGAGATGCGATTGCCAGGATGATTTCTCAGCAGCCTGAGCTCTCATCAACGCGCGCATGTTGTGCCATCGAGATGCTGCATTGCTGCCCATGCTGGCAAACATCTCCTCGGGTATAGGCACCTCCAGGACCGTCTCCAGCCCATCTTCCTTATCATAATTCGGACACAGCTTCCTCATACTTATATCTCGAAATATACAAAATTGATATGTCGATCCTTGACAGCCTCCAAAAAAACAAAAAAAAAAAAAGGACACAGAGAGAATGATATCAATAAAATAAACCAACTGGAAATGATGGGACGAAGAGGAAAGCAATTAACTCCCTCTCTTTCCCTCCAAATTGGGTGTTGGTGGACGGGATTGCCGGATTTTGATTAGGTGAAGAAATGTGGAATATTAGTGATTGACAAAATGAGAGTCTTGGTTTTGTCTGGGGTGTTCCTTGCGTTGCGCGTAGGTGTCGTGCGTCCACGATTTTAGCGGCTCAGTTCTGTTTAATTACGGAACTCCCTTTGGGAAGCCATTATCATCTATACACACTGGAGTCAAAGGTCGTTTTAAATTCTTTCATTGGTCCATTTTTAACCAATTGTAGCATATGGTTGCATTGACCCCTTGGCAAAGAAACGGCCAAGGCCGAACACTTTATGATGTGCGTTAAATGTAAATGAATTCAATAGGTGATCCACATGTGAGTTGGCAAAAGTGTTGGTCTGCAGGATGTGATTCTTGGTGATGACTGATTACTTAAGGCAGAAGAAAAAGAAGGGGAAGTAAAGAGAAAGCTCAAGGCAGCGAGGCAGCATGATAGATCGTTGGTTTTGTGCAAAAGAGCGTCGGCTTCATGCCCCCCTTCTTCAATCTATATCAAAAATTTTACAAAAATAGATTTATTATAAATTTAAATTTTATAATTTGAATTTAAATATAAAATTACGTGATTATATATTAGTTTAAATTTAAAATATTTCAAATATGAATTGAGTACATCAATATAAAAAATGCTCGGAATGATTTATTGGGAACCTCCTGCAACAAGTCTCCTTAACTGCCAGAACTATCATAATTGTCAACTGATGCTTGATAGGAAAATCAGTTACTTAGGGTTTAAGGTCAACTTGCTGTAACAAAGCAAGGACACCATGATCTTCACTCCTTTTTGGCACTACTATTTTGCATCGCTAATTTCTTCCTTAACTAAGCAAACCTATCTTTATGTAATTCTTTAGTTAGGATGTTTACAAGTTGATCCTTGGAGGGACAAAATCTTAGCTCCATTTCTTGATTTTCTTGCATTTCCCTCACAAAATGAAGCTTTATGTTGAAATACTTGGTTCATCCATGGATTATTGGATTCCTTGAAATAGTAATGGCTACTTCATTATCATAGTTGATGATGCTAGCCTCCATTTGTTCTAGTTTCAAGTTTGCTATGATATTTCTAATCTACAGGGCTTGATTTACAGTTGAGGCAACGACTATGTACTCTACTTTAACTATGGATTGAGCCACTGTAGTATGTTTATTTGAAAACTAATAAAAAACAGCTAAACCAAGAGTAAAAGCATGCCCTAAAGTGCTTTTCATATCCTCACTTGATCTAGCCTAGTCATTATCAGTATAGCCCTTTAGTTTGATGTCTCCTGTGCTTTTGAACATAATTCCAAAGTTAATTATGCCTTTGATGTACCGTAATGCTCTTTTTACGGCTTTATGATGTAATTTAGAGGGATTTTACATAAATGTAGATATCATGTTTACAGAAAACATAATATTAGGTCTAAAATTTGAGAGATAGAGCAAGCATTCAATAAGGCTTTTGAATTCCTTTGCATTTGGCAAACCATCTTCTTTTACGAGCTTCATTCCTAGTATGAGTGAAGTAGCTACCTCTCTATAATTTTGCATGTGAAATTTTTGTAGAATTTGCATTGCATATTTTGTTTGAGTGACAAAAATACCTTTCTGGGATTAATAAAATTGTAGACCTAGAAAGTATTTCATTCTTCTTGAATTTATCATATCAAATTGTTTCTTCAATTCTACTTTGACATGATGAACAAGTGTGCAATTGTCTCCAATGATCATAAAATCATTAATATAGAGAGAAATGTAAAGAACATATATTGCTTTTATTTTCATATATAAGGTTGCTTTTGAGACACTTTTTGTGACGTTAAGGTTGAGTAGGTAGTTATGCATCTTATTATACTTGGCTCTAAGAGCCTACTTTAACCCATAAAGAGTTTTTTTTTAAAGTAAGTATACTTTATTATCTTCTTTAGGAACGATGAAACTAGGTGGTTGTTCAAGAAAGATTTCTTCTTGCAATGCATCATTCAAGAAGTAGACTTAACATCCATTTGATACACCACCCATAAATTGTGAGCTGTAATAACCAAGAGAAGGTTGAAGGTGTCCGTCATTGCCACAGAAGCAAAGATATCTATATAATCAACTCCTGCGTGCTATGAGAAACCTTTAGCAACTAGCCTAACCTTAAGCTTATGCAAGCTTCCATCTGTATTCATCTTTACCATTTAACTCCTATGACTTTCCTATCTTTAAGCCTTAGCACAAAAGTCTAAGTATTTTTTTTCTGAAGCTTGGAACTTCTCCTATATTACAACTTTCCAACTAGGGAGCTTTAATACTTCATTATAGCAAATTGGTTATTGGAGGGTTGCATTGCATCTTTTATAGATGTCAGTAAGAGACCTAGTGCCTTTAATAAGTGAGTTGTCAACATTGTTTTCTTCTAAGGAGTCAAACTCTTGATGTATAGGTTGCATAGGTTAACTAGAGCTTAAGGCTAAGGTCTCATCAGCCTTAGTAGCTGCCTTTTTCCAATTCGATCTTAGTGTTTCATTAAACCTTAAGTCTCTACTTACTAAGACTTTATTAATGATAGGGTTATACACCTTACATATATGTGCTGTATTTGTGTAACCAATAAATACAGTTACTAAAGCTCTAGGATCCAACTTACTTCTCCTTGCTTGAGGCACTTAAATAGAACACAAACTTCCAAACACCTTAAGATGTACGAAGGAAGGCTTCATATCAAACCGACAATCATATGGTGTGGAATTAGCAAGAGCTTTGGTAGGTAGCTTGTTCAATAAGTACACTGAGGTAGTTACTGCCTTTGACCAAAAGGATTTAGGAAGATCCTTTTCTATTAGCAAGTGTTTGGTTATGGCTACAATGTATTTATTCTTTCTCTCATTAAGCTTATTTTACTAGGGTTGCTAGGGTATAATAAGTTATTGCTGAAGTCCTACATTCCTAGAAATTTGCTTAAATGACTTAGATGTGTATTTGGAGCTATTATTTGACTGGATGGCCTTGATCTAGAAGCTATATTGCTTCTTAATCTAAGCTTTATATTGGTGAAAGATACTTGACACTTTAGACTTTTGTTTGAGGAAGAAAATCTAGGTAAACCTAATTAAGTCATCTATAAAGATGAAATAGTACTTACTTTGTTTCAAAGACTTATGATCCATAGGACCATAAAGATCATTGTGAAAGAGTTGCAATGTCTCCTTTACTCTATATGATGTTCTAGATAAGAATGGTAGCCTAGTTTGTTTATCAAGTTGGCAAGTCTCACAAATGGACTTAAGTTTTGTAACTTTAGGCAAACCATGCACTAGTTCCTTCCTTTACATCTTTTTAAAATTAAAAAAATTAATATAACCTAGCCTCTTATGCTAAAGCATAGTATCTTATGCTTCTAAAGGCAATGCATGGTGTTGTACCTTACTTACTTCCAATTGGATGGTTTTACAAAGCATAGGTACTTTGATTAGAAAGGTACCTTTATAGGATTTGAGATGATACAAGCCTTATCTTTAAAGACTACTCTACAACTTTTTTCTAGCAATTATCATGCACTAAGCAAGTTATAACTCACTTTAGACATATATAAGACATGAGGTACGAACTCGATACCTACATTTGTGTGGACGGTTGCATGACCTTTTCCTTTTACTTAGATTAGCTCACCATTACCAATTTTCACCTTGGTTGTAAAAGATCTGTCAAGCTTTTTAAAGAGTTGTAAATTCAATAACATGTGGTTTGTGCAACCACTATCGACATGCCAAATGTTGTTACTCTTGTTGGTGGAGTTAGCTGTTGCAACAAATAATTACTCCTATAGTATTTGACCTTTATTTGTTACCTATGCATTTTAAGGTTTCTATGTTTATTGTTGTTGTTGTTGCTGCTTCCTTTTGTGTTAATAGATCCTCTTAACATGTCCTTTCTTGCTACAAATTTTGCATAAAGATTTGGCCTCTTCCAATAATATCTAGACATATGATTAGTCTTCTTACAATAATCACATGTTGGACATTATGTTAGACTTGGTATGATCCTTTGACTTTTTCTTTTATTTTCCTTGCTACCTTTCTTTACTTGAATTTAGATTGTTGCTTCATGGGAAAAGCTCTTTTAGTTTTCTTTTCCTCCCTTAGGAGCCTTCTCTATTCTTGAGTTTGGAGGGAATTAATCAATTTTGGTAGACTTATGGAGTTAAGATCTTTTGAGTCTTTTACGGGAGAGATTTTTGTCTTAAACCTGCTTACTAAAACCTTTTGCATAATGTGCCTATTAGGGAAGTCCTCTCCTAAGACTTTAACTTGGTTAAGTAACTCGAGAGGTTTATCCCTATATTGCTTGATGGTGTTTGCTTCTTTTATCTTCAAAAGTTTAAATTCTTTTTTGAGGTTCAGAAGTTGCATGTTTATGGTTTTCTCATTACAAGAAAACTCCTCCTTTAACCTTTCCTATGCATCATTAGTTGTTTCATAAGTCATGATTCTATTAAAGATGGTCTCTGAAACAATTAAATGGATACAATTTAATGCCCCATATTGTTTTGCTGTCTACTTACTATATAGTTTAAGTTATGCAAGAGAAGGATTAGTAAGCAAAAGGAGTGGATTTATACCCTTTTTAGTGGCTTCCTACAAATCAAATACTATAAGGTAGGCTCTTATCATTATTGTCCATTAAGAATAGTTTTCCCTACTGAACTTTAGAGATAAGAGTGGTGAAAAGATGGAAAAAGCCATTTTGCAGCAAGTGGTTTTAGTTTTTTATAGGGTTCTCTTAGTGTTTTACTCCTTAAACAATAGTTGGCTGGTTTTTCACCTTTCTTTCCTTCTTGATTGCTAGTTTTCATGACTCTTAGATGTAGCCTATTTTGATCCTAGAATGTTGGTTTGTTGGATATGATTCTTGGTGATCATTGATTACTTAAGGCAAAAGAAAAAAAAAGGGGAAGTAAAGAGAAGGATCAAGGTAGGATGATAGATATTTGGATTTGTGCAAAAGAGCATTACCTTCATGCCTCCTTCTTCAATATATACCAAAAACTTTACAAAAATAGGTTTGTTACAAATTTAAATTTCATACTTTGAATTTAAATGCAAAGTTACATGAATATACATTAGTTTAAATTAAAAATACTTCAAATTTGAATTAAACACATTAATATAAAACATACTTGGAATGATTTGCTATGGAGTTTTTGCAACAAGACTCCTCAACTGCCATAACTATCAATTGATGCTTGGTAGGGAAGTTAGTTAATTGAGGTTTAAGGTTAGCTTGCTATAGGAAAGTAGGGGTGCCATGTTCTTCAAAAAGAGACATGTGAGAAATTAGAAGTGACTTCTGAATGGACAAACTAAGTCAAGGAATTCAAGATAAATATGTTAGTTCATGAATATGAAATTTTTAGAATGATGTCATGTGAGTTGATTAGTGAAATGGTCATTATAGTTATTGATTTCATTAATGCTTTAAAACAATTGGGTAAATCATATACTAATAAAGAACTTGTGAGAAAAGTTTTTAAGTGTCTTCCAAAGACATATGAACCAAAAGTTAAGATAATCATAAATGCAAACATTTCATCATGCTTAACTTAATAAGCTACTTGGTTCACTTAAGACATATGAGATCAAACTTTAATTGGACTACCTTACAAATGCCAAATGGTGATGACGAGAGTAATGGTAGTGATAAAGAATTTGTCAAGGCGATAAAGAAGTTAAGTGTATTCTTGAAGAAGTATGACATAAAAGACCTCTCAAGAAGAAATTAATGAAATTGGAACAAAGTAAAAAGGAGCCTATTATTTACTATTCGTGTAAAAAGTTGGGACATATAAAGTGGGAATGCCAATAACTCAAGAGGAATGCAAAGAAAGAAAAGAACTCTTAGCGAATGATTCCTAATTTTTTATAAGTCTCCTTTAAATATGAGAGGCCATAAACATAAGCCTTTTTCATCTCCCTAATATCACATGAAAGAATTTTGAAGATGGTTTTTTAACTCATTAAATTCTTGGGGATTAGGATCATAAGATAACATGGGACAGATCTAATGAGGGCAATTTTCATTTTGTTTAGGATATTTTGTCTCTAATATATAGTATAAATGGTGTAAGTAACAATTATATCAGTAAGATAGCCCAAGATTAAGAAATGGTTCTTAAATTAATTTGGAAACATAATAAGATCATCAATTATCACAAAGAATGATGAATAAAAGTGTCAAAAATTGATCCAACTTGATAACATGATTTAAGCCCTCTTAAAAGATTAGGGTTGTATTTAAGATCAGTGGAGGTATATTTAAGATAATACTCTAAATTAAGGTTTGTATGTATAAGTTTTGAGTTAATGAAATTTGAGTTTTTTAAGATTTAGGGATTTTTAAAATTTGGCTTCTGATTATATTACAAAAAAAAAAAAAAAAGAAAAAAGAGGAGGAAATCTTTAACTCACATTCCATTTCACTAATTTAATTTTGTAAATAATCTACATATTGTGCTTTTATAACTTTATTGCATAGAGCTTTGAAAAAAGTTCTTAATCTTATCAAGGCCATAGCTACATGCTTTGGTATTGTTTTCCTAACTATAACTTGAAGAAGATAATGCATCAAGAAATATGCATTATGACTCTTATATCTAACAATATTCTTCTCTTTTTATTCACATATTTGGATATATTAGAAGTATAACTTTGAGGCAATTTTGCACCTTTTATGATAATACAAAACATGATTTTCTCTTCTAGAGTCATTAAAAACATGCTTTTAAAAATATATGCTAAAGCTCTTTCCTCCTATCCATATCTTTTAAATCAAAATAAGTTTTTGCATGATCCTTTATTTTGTTGGAAAGGTTTATAAGTGTCTCAAGAATATTATCACAAATGTTCTTCTGTATATGCATTACATTTAAATTATGACAACATTTATTACTTTCCTAATACAACTAACAAAAAATATAGATTATTTTTTCATTGGGTTGTCAACGATTTTCTTTTGCTTCATTCTAAATTGATTATCAAAGTTAAATAATTTTAATACAATTTCAATTTTTTTTTAAAAAAAGTTGGAGCAATTCTTAACTTTATATGATCATTAAAAGACTTTCTATCTAATTTGTAAGGGTGGTTTACACCCAAGAACCTAAAATGGTATATATGAGAAGTTTTCTCATTATAATATAAATATTAAGAGCAAGTATTATAATTACAAGTAAGACAAGCTAACTTCTCCTTTGTGCTCTGTTTTGACAACATTGCTTAAGTTGACAAGTCATTAAAGTTTGTAATAAGATTATATGCATTTGGAAAAAAAAAAAAAAACTTATTTAATACATCATATGTCACTAGTCTAAACTCATATAACTCTTTCAATTTTTGAATTAATAGCTACAAAAAAAGTCTATCTCTCTTCTAGATGAAATAAGACTTGGAATAATTATAGATAGTATCATATATTATGGTTTCATACACAATAATAGTTCCAAGTTGTAATTAATGAGGACTTTTAGCCATGTGCTACATGCAATATTCATAATTCAAAAAGGATTGAATCCATCACTAGTTAAACCCAATCTCACATTGTGAGGATCCTTCACAAAATTTGGATGGAAAAAAATCAAAATTTGTTCAAACTTGACCATCAATAAGATACCTTATATCACCATCCTTAGGCTAATGTTTTACATGTCAAACCATATCATTGGTCATTTTTAAGCATATGAATAGTCTTTAAAGACTAAACTTTAAAGAAAAATAACTTAAAATTTTGGCCAGAACCTAATGAACCCTTGAGGACACATGAGAGACATCATCCCCTTTAATGCCTTTAAGACTTTTCCATCTAGAAGCCATACAAACATGATAGATCTTTGACTTCTCAAGCTTATCCTAGAAAAGCATACAATCATTAGGTTCCACATAAATCTCTTTTTAGTCAAGTCTTAGATGTTTCACCATATTTTTAACTTTATTAAATAGACTAAATACTTTTACATTGGGGAATGCCTCCTTAATTAAGTTTGAAATATCTCTAAATATTACATTATTAAGGCCATTGATACACATTAGAAAATACAATCAAATTATGGAAAAAAGTTTAGAAAAGTTCTTATAGTTATGACATAGCTCTTATTATCCTTCTTTTACCAACTTGTAAAATTTTATAACATGTACATTCGTTGCCTTCCTAATATTGTTAGAATCTTCTAGTTGTTCTCTTACATCTCTAAAAATGTCATGTAAGAGCCCATCAATATCATCTTACATGTTAACTTTGATTTCATCATGATTTATCACCTTACTTGATAAGAGTCTTTCACTATGATAAATCTATTTCTTATATCCACTTATGAAACCCTTAACAATTAAATGTTCATAAACCGTATCATTTTGATACCAATACCCACAATAACATTTTTTACATAGGTAAGAGATTTCATCTCTCTCAATAGATCTAGAAAGCCTTATTTAAGAAGAAAAATTTGATTAAACTTAAATAAAAAATATAATCATGATTAGACAATACTCAAAGAGAGCATAAACTACAAATTTACTCCAATTTTTAACTAATTATCTATGAAAAAAAAAGAGCAAAAATTCATAGAAATAGCATAAAATTAGTCTAAAGGGAACTTAGGCTGAGGTGTTGATAGAGTTTAAAATGGAATGTTAAGAATACTAGTATTAACTAGAAGATACTAACAAGGATAACAATTTTTATCTATATGCATTTAAAAGTAAGCAAGCATATGCCTAGAAATAAGAAAGGACCAATTGCTTTTAAAAATGACCAAGATACTTATATAATAGCTAGTAGGTATCAACATTTAGAAAAAAGGAACTCAACTTTATATTACATTTCTTTCCTCTTTCATGTAGTATTCTTGTTGTACTTCTACCCTTTCCTAATAAACATAGAAATTAGAAACACACATGGAATTAGAAAGAACAATTTTGGTTTTTACACATTTCTCTTTTCACAAATTTTTCTATCTTTGAAATGCATATAAAGTTAAGCAAGTATATGACCAACTTCACAAATAAAGGACCACACTTGGTGAGTAATATAACAAAGTTTTTATCTTATTGGAGGTTGATTTCTTAAAAGTGATCATTAGCTTCTGATTTCCTTAAATAGATCAATCTCTTAATTTTTTTTATTCTAGTAACTTTCTTATTTTTAATCCTTAGTTTCTCATCACAACTTTTTAGTTTCACCTAACATAGATTTTAAACTAGCTCGTTTTTCCTAATGAGGCCCATAAGTTATCTCAGTAGCTTAGAGTTGGATCAATCTTGGCATCACCATTATTTACTTCATCCAAAAGCATTTTGTAGTCTTTCTTCACATATTTTATACAATTGCAAAAATAACAAAAATTTAGCAAATTTTCATATTTGAAATTGGTCCATACTATATCTCTATTTGCACCCTTCACTTTTGTTCTTTTCAATAAGGGATTTTGAATGTCAAAAAGGGCATGAAAGCATAAGAATTCACCCTATTGTTCTAAGCCCTCCTTATTAATAATATGAAATTTCTGATTACCAAAAGCAACTATTGTAGTTCTTAACATGACATTCAATGGTAAATCATAAACTCAAATCCAAAATGAAACCCAAAAACACTAGTTTTAGAAGGTTGTTCATCTCTTAAGATTTCCTTGAGGATCATAATTTGCTTATCAAAAACCCATGGAGAATTTTCTAATATAGATAGGATATCCATAAAGCCTAAGAATTAGAAATTGAAGAGATTATTGTCCAATTAGGTTACCTCCATAGCCTATTTTAGCTTCCATGCAGTTCTCATCATCATGAGAAGGGCTTTATTATCCAAAGGCTCCCTAGGTGGTGGTGTCCTGCAACAAGATTTGGTTCCAAATTGTTGACCTCATAACCAAGATCAATCATGTCTTCTTTTCCATCAGTTTAGGAATATTGGTATGCCATAGAGCAAATAATTTGAAATCAATCTAAGGATGATAGTAATCTCTAGTTAGCTAGTATCACAACTCATAATTTTATGAGACAAACCTGCATATAAGTAAGAACTGAAAAGGCTCTCATAAGGCCAAAGCACTTGGAAAGATGAAGTATAAAATTCTAAAAGACAAGTTCTTACCATCTTGTTTTCATGTTAAAAACTCATACACTAGGGAGGCCATAACTAAGTTTTAGTTTAGGTTAGGTTTGTAGGCTCTACCTTGGTTGTAACCTCGACTTCCGAGTGATCCTAACATGGTTGCTATATTGAACCCTTATGAAGTAGGACCTATATACGGAACATCTTGGTGAAGTCTAGGTATGCTTTAGATCATTGCTTTAAATGGCCTATCAAATAGTCAAAATGGAGCAAAACCTATTTTTGGGTCCATGTGAAGGCCAAATTTGTCCTACAATCAACTCAATCAATCAAGTAGCTATTTTAACTAATGTTGATATACTACTAGTTAAAGAGAATTATTTTTGTTCAAATTAATGTTGATTATTTCTAGTTAAATTGAACACGAGGAATTCTTGCACAAAAAATGTCCAAAAACTTGATTGGAAACTTTACCAAAGATGTTTGGTTAAGGCCATTTCCATTTTTGAAAACTCCTAATAAGGTGATGGTAACAAGGAAAGCTAGCCCTTGAATGTTTCTATTTCATTGGACTTATTAATAATGGATGTGAAAACTCTCTTTTCCAAGGGGTGTTCCTAAAAACTAAAAGATTTGGCTAATTAAAATTGAACAAAAATTAAATTTCAATTAATTATTTAGATTCATGACTAGTTAATCAAATTCATATATATATAACATTTTAGCATGATATGTATCATTATTTTTCATTCTAATAATACTAAAATCATTCTTATGACTATTACATATATTGAATAAATATTACTAGAGTATTATTATATTTAAAAATATTTATTTATTTATTTTATACATATAATAATAATTATAAATTTTTAAAAATACATTAAATATATTTGTTTCACCTTTAAGTTAAAATTGTAAAAATTTTTTTATTAAATTAATTTTTAATTGATTAATTAATTAAAAATTTTAATTAAATTATATTTGATTAATTGAAGATTCAGTCCAATTTCAAAATCTAAAATAACTAAATTAAAAATTTCAGATCAGTTCAATTTTTGAATTTACGGTTCGATTGATTAACCAAACTGTGAATGTAGGGCTCTTCTTTTCCTTTTCTTCCTTCTTTTTGTTGCCAAAATGTAGATAATAGCTTATGCATTGAGTAAAATGTTGAAAGGCATACTCAAGGATTGTACTGTTCATATTGTCATCTATTAAAAAAATAATTATTTTTGAAATTTCCGCTCAAAACAAAAAAAAAAAACGATTTTTTTACTAAAATTCAAATGATATGCAATAAGAATAGTTGAATCTGTAATATACATGACACAAGGTATAACAAGACATAAAATATATTTTTAATTGTTACATATCCTATCATTCTTGTTGTACATTCTATTATCATTATCGCACATCATGCATTTTTAGGTGAAAATCTTTAAATTTCAAAAAAAAAAAAAAAAAAAGTTTCTTAATGTGTAGGATCAAACACCAACTTAGTTTTATCTCTTCTCTGTCTTCCTCTCTTCCTGGCTACCATCGTTCTCCATTTTTCCAATTTGTCCTATTCTGCTTGTATCCTCGCACATGTGCTCAATAGAATCACGTACATGGGTCTAGGGATCCCCACATGACTTTGTCGTTTTGCACGTCTCAATATCTCAGATTAGAGCGAAACTGGCCGAAAACAAGCTTTGAAAAAGATTCACACATAAAAGAATTAGGCACACTCAAATACATAAAAAAATTCAAAAAAAAAAAAATCATAAACGTAGTAAAATTGATGTGTGGGTTGCACAATTCGATTTTATCTTAATATA
The DNA here is from genome assembly GCA_037832385.1 of Rhizophora apiculata. Classification (NCBI taxonomy): domain Eukaryota; kingdom Viridiplantae; phylum Streptophyta; class Magnoliopsida; order Malpighiales; family Rhizophoraceae; genus Rhizophora; species Rhizophora apiculata. The sequence continues at coordinate 6,316,301 of CM075430.1, read as the reverse complement.
TATATATATGTACCGTGACAAATACAAAACTAGGAGTATTAAAATGCTTGACAAGGAAGGGAGTGCTAAGAAGCAGACTGGCTAGTCATCTAGTGGTTTGGGGGGTCAAAGAAAGGCCAGGCTCTCCAGGCTAGCGATCAGTTGAATATGTACATAAAAATAAAAATAAAAGCGGAAAATTCATGGTTAGCCATCATTTCTCTGTAGGTGAAAAGCCATGGCCAAGTCCCTGGTCTCCATATCAAGACTTTCCGTATAGATAACTGCAGCTGGGAGGTGAAATTGACGACGGACGATTCCAGAGAGTTTGTAAGGTCATCATAACTATACCGTCTAGGACCAAGAATTTTGATTCCAACTCGCCACCGTTTCGGCTCGGGGCTTTGAGCATCTCGTTGTTGGGTTCTTTCTCACATTTATTGTAGCGTCGGTGACAGAAAATTGAGACACACATATGATTAAACGTGATAAACCTCGACGATGCAACACTTTTCGAAACACGACGTATGGTGAGACAAGGCTCTATTTCAAGACTTGTGAGTGATTGAACCACCTGGCCAATGACATTTTGGGTGACCCCATACATACGCTTGCGAGGGATTTTACCCAACTTTCATGTTTTCAACCTCACGCATCAATCATCATCAACATTTAAATTGGATTTGGTCCTTTCAATCAAGAGGCCGAACGCGTCCTTGCCAATTATTTGTTTATTTACTCGATACAGGCTGGGTGGGTCCGGCATCTCCAAGGCCGGCCTTCTCCTTTTCTTGCTTTATGTTATATATTACAGCAAAATAATGATCAGCCCGTTGCAGATCAAATCAGCATCCCCCACACCAAATAGCGCAAAACACAACATGAAGCCCAAGCGTCCGAAGCTCCAGCTATCTCGTGTCTTGACGTCTCTTAAACTCTGTCGATCCCAAAATCTCGAGACTTCCGTAATAAAATCCATCCAGGAAACCCGCCAGGGCCGGCCGTCTTCTTGCAGCCCCGAAGAAGAACATGACGTCAGTCGGTGCCTCACGGCCTCGCCCCCATCAACCCCACATCAGCTGCCTCGTTTCATGTGCCAGCAATCCGATTTCAGCAATGATGAGTCGCTGGAATTTGCAAGAAAAAATGGAGCGAAATTGCCGCTCAATGCTTACCTGAACATCAAATGTGCGTCATTTTCCGGAGATAGTAATCACGGTCACCTTTCACCTCTTATACTAACTCCAAACAAGAATGGCATAAAAAGAGAGAGTACAATGGACGGAAGGGGGAGTTACATATCGACTAGTAGTGGCAGTTTTAGCGAGGAAACAGAACAAATTGAAGAAAATGTTGAAGAAGAGACAGAAGCCCTGCTCTTTTCTTCGAAGAGCTTCTCCTACGACTCATCCCTCGGGTTCACTCGTTCTGAGGAGAGCACAACGGAGAATCCAGATAATAAGGAATCCAACCCAAAAGACCAAAAAGCAATTAACGTCAAGACAATCTTTAAAATCAAACGACAGGTTTCGGGCAACTGGAATAACAGTATTAATGGATCAGCAAGGATGCCAAAAACAAGGAATTTGTCATCTCCGGCGGAGATTCTTTCTCCCGGGACAGCGTGGCTGTCCATGAATGACAGCAAGATGAGGGAGAGTGTCCCGGTGGTGAAGAACTCGCAGAACCCTTATGAGGACTTCAAGAGGTCCATGCTGGAAATGATATTAGAGAGACAGATGTTTGAGGACAAGGATCTAGAGGAACTTTTGCAGTGTTTTCTGTCTTTGAATAAGAAGCAATATCACGGGGTCATTGTGGAGGCGTTCTCAGAGACATGGGAGATATTGTTCCAGGATTCTCCAGTGAAGAAACTAGCTTCTGTAACTTTTGGAGACTTCAAAGCTTGAAGCTGTTGATTATATGAGAAAGAGTTTGAGGATGGTAAGAGAGATGGGGGAGAAGAAAGAGTTGTAAAGATATATATATATATTTTTTTTTGTACTTTTTAACGTTTTTAAATTTTATACGGTAAGTGGATTATTCTTCTTCTTGGTACCACTATTTTTCTGAGATTATTGCAGCTAGTGGAGCTTTGCTCTGCAAAATCAGGCCTTTTTAACATTCAGCTCCACACATGTTTAATCAATTCGTAGAAGCATGACACCTGGAATTTAAATGCCATAAAAGTTACTTTTATTTGAAAAACAATAGGTAAATCCTTCGCCCTGTACTCAATAAGCAAAGAAAGCATTGGTTCCTGTTTTGGCCTGACGCCCAAATCCAGGAGTGATACAAGTGAAACTTGCCGTGATTTTACGAAAATGGTTGGGTCCCTTGCTATGATAGAGAGTCATTCCCTAGCACTCTCTTCAATCCTCGTTGCTCTCTGAAGTGCAATTTTGACCTGCATATTAAGAATATGCTTGTCCAAGTCAAATATGTGTGACGGATCCTGTATGTGGCATAAAAAACATGCAGAAATATGAGTATCTATTCGCAAAATATACAAGGAAACAAGATGTCCGATCAGGTTGTACGTAACTTATACCTATATTACTCAGTTTTCTTAGGCAAGCATAGAGAGCGGAGCTAGGAATAATGTTAGAAAGAAGGATATGACGCATGCCACTACAAGTTAGTTTATGCTTCTTTGCCTTGGTTATGGAACTATATTATTTCAGTTTGAGTGTGATGTTGCACCTCTATTTTATTTATTCTAATTGTGAAGGATTTAACACTCGTTTACTCGCATGATTGGATGCGGGTAGGATCAGTTTGTAAGCAAAATATATTTTTATTTAAATTGCTATTTGAGAGTGAAAAAGAAAAAATAAAACTACAAATGAAAAAAAAAAAATTATATTACTACAAATTAATTTACAAAATCTAATATATGGTATATAAGGTATACATGCCCGGAGAGTAGCAGTCAACAATATTTTTAGTTCTTAGACTAAATTTAAAATTGAAAATATTGTTTTTAGTATAAATGACATCTTCAAATCCTCCCTTTTTCAAAGATCTAAGTGTAGTAATATTAGTTTAGTAGCCTTCTCTTCAAAGCCTAATAATTTGATCTAAGTATAAATCCCACAAATTAGAGATCTACAAAATATTAAATTTATGTAGAAATATCTTCGTCGTTCAATTTCAGTTATTTAGTATAAAAGCAAGTTAATTTGAATCGTTTAACTAAAAGCAACTAAAGATTAATAACTAAGAAAAAATTCATTATAAGAGAGAGCTAGCATTAATTAGGAAGAGAGAGAGAGAGAGAGAGAGAGAGAGGAGAGCAATCAATTAAAAAAAAAAAAAAAAAAAACACAGTCGTAAACCATCATGTAACGCCACAAGAAAGAGCATTAATGCCAATTGAGAGATAAAATAGTTACAGATATCTCGGTGCAAGAAGACCAACAAGACAGAATAATAGTGAGAGCATTTAAGGTAGCCAAGAGAGAGGCAAAAAAAAATAAATAAATAAATAAAAGAGGCAGAATCATAAAACACTCAAAGAATGTCTGAGCAACAACCCAAGAGGAGAAATAGTTCCCTTAAACCAACTATGGTGAAAATAAAAGTACCCACAACGGAACTATAAAATCCTTTTAATCCTTTCTTCCATTTTTATTAAAAATTGCATAGGTCGTTCGTGAAGTCAATAATTTCCGTACAAGATGATTAATTAAAGTTAACAACAAACTAGGCCATTCATGAAGTCTATGGTTCCCATATAAGACAATTGATAAAAGTTAAAAACAAACTGAGTTTTTCATGAAACCTATGGTTTCCATACAAGACAATTAATTAAAGTTAACAACAAGCTGGGTCCTTCATGAAATCTATTGTTTCCATACAAGGCAATTAATAAAAGTTAAAAACAAACGGGGTCCTTCATGAAGCCTATAATTTTCATACAGGATAGTTAATTAAAGTTAACAACAAGCTGGATCCTTCATAAAACCTATGTTTTCATAAAATACAATTAATTAAAGTTGAAAACAAACTGGGTCATTTGTGAAGCCTATGGTCTGCATATAAGATAGTCAACTCGACTGGGAGATCTTTTAATTCTTCTTTCCATTTTTATTGCACTTTTTAAAGATATAATCACACATAAATGATACAAATTAAGCTCAAAACTACAATCAAAGTAAGGAATAAAATTAAAATCTAACATTAATGGTCAAACATCCAATCAAATGCTTATTTCCACCCATTAAAAGAGCATAATTGGTCACTAAGTAAGTGGCCTCAAGTAATTTGGCACAACAAAATGCTACAATCAACAAGCATAAAGCAAAATCACCCATAAACAAAAGAACCACCGCATTAAAGACACAATCATACACACAATAACCAAAAATTGACCAAGAGAGAATTTATCTTGAGTGGTGGTGGCTCTCCAAAGAAAACCAATCAGAGCCCCTTACACAAGAAAAGGTATAAAGTTGGGATTTTTTTAATTCTTTTTTCTAATGCACAAACACACACTGATGAGCTAAAAAAAAAAAGAGATTATAACAACAAAAAAAGCACAAAAGCGACTAAAGAGGTAAAGAAAGTACCCGAGGCGAGTATTCTACCACCAAAAGGCTCGTTGGAGAGTTGCCGGTGCTGCCGTCGGATGGACACTACCCATTGAGTCTCCTCGTGCTGAGTAATGCATCATCGAAGGTCGTGCACCAAAAGGGGGTCGGGACACGCATGAATAGCCGCAGCACCATTACCACATGCGTCATTGCCTAACACCGTTTTGACCTGAAACTGACATTGTTTGACGTGGTGGACACTGATACGTCCAACGGTGCCCTCAATGCCTTCTCCACCCCATATACGTGCCACTTCTAAATACCATCACCACATGACACGGACATTGGTGGACTCAGCAAGTGACTATCTACCTGTTGGTGCCTTCAATTTCCTTCATTCTTTTGTTGGCTTTTCTCAATTGAGAAGTTATGTCATCGTTGCTTTTTTCTGGCTACTCAAGTTCTTTGTCAGATATTCTATGACTTTATGCTAATCATCACTTTTGTTGACTTTGCAACTCATGGTAGGCTTATGTGACCTTCATCAGTTTGTCTTGGAGCTTCTTGCTTTTCCTCTATGTAGTCATCATTCTCTTGTGGTGGTGCACCATGTTTTTGCTTGTAATCCATCTTTTCTCTCCGCCTTTCTTTCTAGTATCTTTGATGTCTTTGTATATGTTATGAACCTCTAATGATTAAATGCCCCAATTGACTTGTGTTTGTCTTTATTCTGCTAAGTGATTTCTCAAAAATAAAAGCTCAGATCCCTTCACTGATGTAAATGGCTCTTTAATTATAATTGTTTACAACTCTAACAAGTTATGAAAAAAGTTAAGTTAAAAATTATAAGTTGTAAAAGAAGAAGAATGAGAGAATAATTTCTATATATTTTGGAGTGTAAGAGATTATACCTATTTATATTGATAAAAGTATACAAAATAAGAAAAGAGTATTAAAAAAATTAATAAAATATTTACTAAATTATAGTAAAAGAAATTTACACATATTTTTAATATAATTAAAATATAATTAAAATATATTTGTATAATAAATTTAGATTTTACACAAAATTATATATGATAATTAACAATATTGTATTAAAATCTATATGATTCTAACATTTTCTTTCAAATTTAAGATTGTAATGTGGTCAACTTCAGTTTGGAAACTAAATTAAAGAACCACTTGGGTGAATAATTTTTTGTGAAGATATCATTAGTTTGATCAATAGAAGTAATAAAAACCAAACAAATAATATCTTACACAATGTGTTGATGAATAAAATAATAATCATTCTCAATGTGCTTAATTCACTCATGAAAGACATCATTGTGAGCAATCTGAATGACATTATGATTGTCACAGTGAATATGTGTGGTAGAGGAGTGTGTAACCCATTAGAGCCATAACAATTTAGACACAATGTCTATGAAAACTTGATATTTAGCTTTAGTTTTAGATTAAGTACTAATTATTTGCTTCTTGTTACATTAAGAAATGAGTGAATTCCCCAAGAAGAAACAATATCCTATTATAGAATGTTTGTAAGATCTTCTACCTAATCAGCATCAGAAGAGGTCTATAACTCAAATAATGATCGAAGAGAGAAATGAAGCCCACAAAGCATAATTCCCTTAACATATAGAAGAATACAAAGAATTATAGCAAAGTGAGTAAATTGAGGTGCTACCATTAGTTGACTGATCATATATATAGCATATGTAATGTCTAGTTGAGTAATAGTGAGATATACCAAACTTTCATCTAATTGTCGAGAAAGAGTAAGATCTTTCAATAGTGTGTCATCAATAGGAGAAAATTTGGCATTGTACTTGAAAGGAGTAGAATAAATTTTGTAATCGCTAATCTCTACTTAATTGAGCAAATTTAATGCATATTTGGCTTGAGAAAATTAGTATCTTGTAGTATTAAAAGAAACTTCTATTCTTAAAACATAATTAAGTTTGCTAAGATCTTTTATCTTAAATTATTGATTAAGACACTTCTTAAGAACATTATTACTTTGTAAATCATCTCCTGTGATAATTATTTCATCAATGTAAAGCAAAATCAAAATGATTCATTTAGCACCTTTGTAAGCAAACAAGGCAGTATCATAAAAACTTAAAGTAAAACCAAACTAGTGAACAATGGTACTAAATTTTGCAAACTATGCTTGGGGTGCTTATTTAAGGCAATGTAGTGTTTGGTGAAGATGACATACTCTATTGGGTGGATGGTCATATCTAGGTGGAAGCTGCATGTAGACCTCATTAAGAAAGGCATTCTTAACTTCCATTTGAAAGGGCTTTTAGTGTTAAACTCTAGCCATTACCAATAGACTCTTAATTGAAGTGTTCTAGGCCATAGGATCAAAGGTCTCCTCATAGTTAACCACATACTCTTAAGTAAAGCCTTTGGTTACCAATTAAGCTTATACCACTTGATAGATGCATTTGATCTTATCTTAATCATGAAGACTGATGCAGGCCAGATTGATAATGCCGCCCGCATCAAAGACGAGCTTACTCGACCAAGGAGATCAGCCCGCATCCGAGCTCGACAAGTCACTCGACCAGTCGAGGAGATATCGAAGGGACACAATCCAAAGACCAAGAGTCTCATTCACAAGTCCATGCCACAATAAAGTCCTTGTCTTTCCCTATACATTGAAAGCCTAAAAGATACTTTGGGATGATCAAGAAGACGTTGAGCATTTACTTAGTTTCTAGTTTCTAAGTTCTTTAATGTTTTTTACCTTCTAGGATCTTTAATGCTCTTTAACCTCTTCATTTGCTCGAGTCTTTTCATTTGTTTTTTTTTTTTTCTTTAGCTACAAAAGATCATCTACTTTATGTATTCGACAGATGAATTTGATTAATGAAAATTTTGTATTAAGCAATTATCTTGAACCTTGAAGAGTTCGTACCCCTGAAAATCTTGAAGAGTTTTCACTCCGTCCTTGAAGAGTCGGAGGTTTTCAAATCTGCATCCTTGAAGAGTTGCAGTCATCGATCTAGAAGAATTGGTGCCCTATCCACTTCCTTGGATGACCTGGAAGAGCAACCAACAAAGTTCTATCTTTTCCTCTGTTCTGTCCATTTACATCTGTCCATTTCCACCCCGATTTCATCCTGCCTACAGTGCTTATTTGAGAAAACTCAAAACAGAGAAATTGTTAATTCAGAAGTCTTTGTTCATTTGGCTTTCAAATCAGGTCATTCCAATCTGCATCGACGAAGTTACATCCATTTTCCCAAGCTTGCGTAGGACTGTAATTACTGTTCATCCTGTTCCGCGTGTGCAAGTCAATCTCCCAATCCTAACGTCCGAGTAGCCTACATCAGGCTGCATCATTTGGTATTAGAGCTTTGGAGGAGAGAACCATGCCACCAACGAGCACTCAAGGTAGAGCGTTCTCGCTCGAGGAGGCAACCATCCTCTATCATGACCAATCGACCCGCTAGGAGTACCCCCAGCATCACCAAAGTTGCTGAGGTTACGACGCAAACCGCTAGTAAGTTTCCTAATCAGCCCAACATTTTGAAGCAACCAACCACGTCCGATATTCGTTGCTATGCTTGTGGTGAGTTGGGTCATTGTGCTAGCAATTGCCAAAAGAACAAAAATCGACAAGCCGGCAAAGCCTTCTTAGTGGATAACGATTCTGATGAGCATGTGGAGGATCCGTTCGAAGAAGAGGTGAATGATGTCGAAGAGTCTATAGGTGACGAGCAAATAGTGCATGCTGATTCTGGTGAATTTTTGATGGTGAGAAAAATCTTTCTAGTTCCTTGAGATGAGACCGGAGATAGGTGGCTGCGCACCAACATTTTTCATTCCGCTTGCACAATTAAAGGGAAGGTATGTCAATTGATTATTGACTCTGGATACTGTGAGAATATAATTTCTGAAATGGCAGCGAACAAATTAAAGTTGGAGTTAAAGGCGCACACCACACCTTACAAGATGTCGTGGCTGTTGAAAGGTACCGAGATAACTGTTTCCAAACACTGCCTTGTTAATCTATCCATTGGTTCTGTTTATTTCGACAAAATATGGTGCGATGTTCTACCGATGGATGCTAGTCATGTTATTCTTGGGCGACCATGGCAATTCGATAGGTGGACTACTCATGATGGTTATCGAAATATGTATTCTTTTGAATTTGGAGGGAAGAAAATTATATTAGCACCTAAGGAGCCTTTAAAAACTCCTGTTGTCGAAAAGTCTTCATCTCCTACATTGCTTTCGATGAAGGATATGAAAGGTGCTCTAAAAGGGGTTCGTATTATATATGTTTTACTTCACAAAGTGGGTGAAGTTGCTTCTTCCATACCTCTTGAAGTTCGACCACTTTTGGAAAAATTCAAGGTTGTTTTCCCGACGGACTTACCTGCAGGTCTCCCTCCTATGAGAGACATTCAGCACCAAATCGATTTGATGCCTGGTGCTTTCCTACCGAATTTGGCTCATTATCAGATGAGTCCAACGGAGCATGAAGAATTGCATCGACAGGTTGTCGAACTCTTGACTAAGGGTTTTATCCGAGAAAGCCTTAGTCCATGTGCCATTCCAGCTCTCTTGATACCTAAGAAAAATGGTACTTGGAGGATCTGTGTCGATAGTAGAGCGATAAACAAAATCACTGTCAAATATCGATTCCCTATTCCTTGCCTTGATGACCTTTTGGATCAAATCTCTGGTGCAATCATCTTTTCGAAGCTAGATTTGAAAAGTGGATATCACCAAATCAGAATCAAGCCTGGAGATGAATGGAAGACGACATTCAAAACGAAAGATGGGTTGTACGAGTGGCTAGTCATGCCATTCAGTTTGTTGAATGCACCATCGACATTCATGAGGTTCATGACCCAAATTTTGAAACCCTTTTTGGGAAAATTTGTTCTGGTCTATTTCGATGATATTCTTATTTTTAACAAGTCTACTGACAAGCACCTGCAGCATCTTCAAGAAATACTACACGTGTTGAGGCAGGAGTGCTTGTACGCAGCCCTCGAGAAGTGCTATTTCATGGTACCGTAAATCCTTTTCTTGGGATTTCATATTTCAGCAAAGGGGATTTCAGTGGATGATGCCAAGATCAAGGTGATTCGAGATGGCCAACTCTATTAAATGTGCATGAGGTACGAAGTTTTCATGGCCTCGCTTCTTTCTATTGACGATTTATTGCACATTTCAGCACTATTGCGGCCCCACTTACTTCTTACATGAAGAAAAGAGTCTTTGAGTGGACATGTACGACTTAGAAAAGTTTTGAGCAGCTCAAAGAAAAATTGAGCACGGCCCCGGTACTCGCATTGCCTAATTTTGACCTTGTTTTTGAAGTACATTGTGATGCGTCAGGTACTGGTATTGGAGGAGTTCTGAGTCAAGGAGGTTGACCCATTGCCTTCTTTAGCGAAAAATTGAATAGTGCTAAACTTCGTTATAGCACTTATGATTTGGAGTTCTATGTATTATTTCGCACACTCGAACATTGGAGGCAATATCTTATTCATCAAGAGTTTGTTTTGTACACTGATCATGAAGCTCTCAAGTATATTTCAGGGCAGCAAAAGCTTACCTCCAGGCATGCAAAATGGGCTGAATACGTTCAGGAGTTCACTTTCATCATTAAACATAAAGTTGGAGTTCAAAATCAGGTTGCTGATGCTCTTAGTAGAAAGAAGAGCTTACTCCACATAATGTGATCAACAGTTCTTGGATTTGAATCATTCCAAGAGTTGTACCATGAAGATCCTTACTTCTCCAAAATCTTGCCCGAAGCAAAAGAAAAGAAACTTGCTAATTTCACTAAGTGTGATAGGTTTCTTTTCAAAGGGAACCGTTTATGTGTACCTGATTGTTCACTTCGACAAAGGGTGATCAATGAAGTTCATCACAACAGACATTTTGGACATGACAAGACCGTGCAACTTATTTCAGCCAAGTACTTTTGGCCTCATTTGAAACAAGACATACATCGACATGTGATGAGGTGTCGACGCTGCCAAACTGGAAAAGGGCATACTACTAATGCTGGCCTTTATTTGCCCTTACCAATCTCTCAAGCACCTTGGGAAGATATCTCTATGGACTTTGTTCTTGGACTACCTCGCACTCTCAAAGGTATGGATTCCATCTTTGTTGTTGTAGATCGATTCTCAAAGATGGCGCATTTTATTCCTTGCCACAAAACTATGGATGCTTCGTGTATTGCTAAATTATTCTTGAAGGAAGTCTATAAATTGCATGGCGTTCCGAAGACTATTACTTCTGATCAGGACACAAAGTTTCTCAGTCATTTTTGGCGACAATTATGGAAGAATGCCGGTACTAAACGGCAATATAGTACTGTATTTCATCCCCAAACTGATGGGCAAACTGAAGTCATTAATCAAACCTTAGGAAATCTATTAAGGACAATGATTGATGAAAATCCTTGCTTTTGGGAGATGAGATTGTCACAGGGCGAATTTGCATATAATTGTGTTGTAAACCGTACGACTAGGTATAGTCCTTTCATGATCGTGTATGGATAACAACCGAACACTGCTCTTGATCTTGCACCCATTCCTTTTACTGAAAAGTCTAATGGCAATGTTGAAGATATTGTTTCTCAGATGAGAGCAATTCATGAAGATGTGCGCCAAAGGTTAGAAAGCAAGACAGAGTCCTATAAAAAGGATGTCGATAAGCGATGACATGAAGTTATCTTCGAACCAGGAGATTTTGTTTGGGCTTACTTACCACCAGAACGTCATCCTATTGGAAGCTCTAACAAGCTTAGTGATCGTAAACTTGGTCCTCTTGAAGTCCTTGAGCATATCAACCCCAATGCATATCGCTTAAGGCTTCCTTCTTATATAAAAACACATGATGTTTTCAACGTTCGGCATTTAACACCTTATACTGGTGATTCCTCTGATGATGACATGAATTCAGGGACGAATTCTTTTAAAGAAGGGGAGGATGATGCAGGCCAGATTGATAATGCCGCCCGCATCGAAGACGAGCTTACTCGACCAAGTAGATCAGCCCGCATCCGAGCTTGACAAGTCGCTCGACCAGTCAAGGAGATATCGAAGGGACACAATCCGAAGACCAAGAGTCTCATTCGCAAGTCCATGCCACAATAAAGTCCTTGTCTTTCCCTATATATTGGAAGCCTAAAAGATACTTTAGGATGATCAAGAAGACGTTGAGCATTTACCTAGTTTCTAGTTTTTAAATTCTTTAATGTTTTATGCCTTCTAGGATCTTTAATGCTCTTTAGCCTCTTCATTTGCTCGAGTCTTTTTATTTGTTTTTTTTTTTTCTTTGGCTACAAAAGACCATCTACTTTATGTATTCGACAGACGAATTTGATTAATAAAAATTTTGCATTAAACAATTATCTTGAACCTTGAAGAGTTCGTACCCCTTAAAACTTTAAAGAGTTTTCACTCCATCCTTGAAGAGTCGGAGGTTTTCAAATCTGCATCCTTGAAGAGTTACAGTCATCGATCTAGAAGAATTGGTGCCCTATCCACTTCCTTGGACGGCCCAACAAAGTTCTATCTTTTCCTCTGTTCTGTCCATTTACATTTGTCCATTTCCACCCCGATTTCATCCTACCTACAATGCTTATTTGAGAAAACTCAAAACAGAGAAATTGTTAATTCAGAAGTCTTTGTTCATTTGTCTTTCGAATCAGGTCATTTTGATCTGTATCGACGAAGTTACATCCATTTTCCCGAGCTTACGCAGGACTGTAATTACTGTTCATCCTGTTCCGCGTGTGCAAGTCAATCTCCCGATCCTAACATCCAAGTAGCCTACATCAGGCTACATCAAAGACCCAATTGCACCTAATGACAAATTTACCAAGGGGTTCCTATTAAACTTGTATCCAAGCTAAAAGGAAAATGATTTATGGGAGGAGATTATAATGAAACTTCATAATGCACAATGTCTAACATCAATTTAATAAAAGGATTAATGAAAAAAGATTATGAGGTAGCATTTAACTAAAAGGAGGAAAGAGAAGAAAACGTCTTATGTTCCCAAAAAACAGCATGATGAGAAACTCAAAAACGTTTGTATAGAGTATTCCAACATCAATAGTCTTTGTGTTCAATTCCATAACCAAGAAATTAACATAAACACGCACAAGGGTCTAGCTTGGTTTATTCATTAGGTTGCAAAAGAACAAAGCAAGCACAACTAAAGACTCAAAGAGATTATTATATAGGTAGTGTATCATAAAGTCACACAAAAAGAGATATTTTTAATGACTTAGGATGGAATATGATTGATGGTGTATACAATAGTAAGAATAGTTTATCCCAAAAAATGCTTAATGTAAGAGGTAGAAATAAGAAATTTTTGAATTATATTTATATTATGGTAATGTTTTCATTTAATTCACCTATTTTGTTATGAGATATAAGGACATGAACATTGTAAAATAGTACCAATTGGGAAAGAATTTGTATAAATTTAAAATCTTTGTAATTTATAATATTATTAGTATAAAATAATTTTATCATTTGAGAAAATTGAGTTTTGATCATAATAGTAAATTGAGAATAAATATCGAATAATTCAAAATAATTCTTCATAAGATAAAGCCCTAAAACCATGTGTAATATAAGTAATCATCCACAAATATCACAAAGTATTGTGATCCATACATAGTATTAATAGGAAAGGGTCTTTAAATGCCAAAATGAGCCAAGTCAAAGGGTTTAGAGGAAACAAAATCACTCTTATTAAAAGCTAAAGTATAATGTTTAGTAAGTTGATGTGAAACATAATCAATCTCAACATCTTTGACATAACATAAAAGACCGTTAGAGATTTAAGGACTTAATTTAGAATGAGAAACATGATCAAGTTAAGAATGTCGAAGTGCGAATAAACTAACATAGCATAATGAGTAAATGACTAGTTAGGAAGTTTAAAGAAGACAAGTTCAAATAAGCATTCAACTTTATGGTTGGTCCTAAGTATCTAGCTCATTTATGGATCTTGTACATGATAACCAGTGGAAAAGAAGTGCAAGTCAAGACTAAGATCACATAATTGACCCACAAAGATAAGATTTAAGGTAATATTTGGAACTAATAAGCTATCAAATATAGTCAAATTAAAAGTAGAAATATGGCCAATGTGACTAACATCCATTAGGGTATCATCAATAATATGAATAAGTGGTGCATAAGGAGTCACTCTTTTTGTGTGATCAAAGGTCATATGATCAGAGGTTTTACCTAGAACTGATATGGCAAAAGAGGAAGTATTATAATTAATTAATGCTTGTTTAAAGGTGTCAAAGTTAATTTGGTTTAAGGAACCTTTAGATCAATGAACAAACCCTCAATGTTAATAATTGCAATAGTAGCCTTTTGAAACTTTCCTTCAAAATTGGTTTTCTAATTGAGACTAAATGATCTAGATTATTGTTTAATGGAGCCAAATTATTGCTTGACTTATAATTTATGACATTCTAAGATATAATGGCCTAATTTGTGACAGTATTAACCATTTACCTTATGCTACCCTCCTTCAGGAGAAAAGGTGAATAAGATAGTATTTGTAAGCATTATAGGGAGATAAGACCAATGGTGGCCAAATGAGTATCCTTAGAAAGTAATTTAGTAACCAAACTTTCTAATAAAGGTAGTGGATTGTGATGAAGCAAAGAGGTTCATATAGGTTCATAATTATCATTAAAAGCCACAAGATATTGCATAATCCTCATTCTATCTCTATATTATGAGGACTTAATAGCATTAGAAGGATAATCTTATACAAGTTTAGGAAGTGCCGGTTGGTTTGATATAAGATGCATTTGAGAAAGAAAGGCATTAATGGACAAATTTTGTTATTGTTTCAAACAATAAAAATCACTAAGTAGCTAATATTGATGTGCAACATCACAAGTAGAGTATTGTAAGGCTAACATATCCCATTTGTCGTTTATTATGCCATGTTGACCAAATTAAAACTTGATAATTAAAACATATGTATTACAAAACCATATAAGAATTTTATAATTGTTGCTCACTAGTCATCATTTTGGTTAGCTAATTTCTTAGATGATTCTTCTTTTATTGCAACTTGTTTTGGAATGTCTTTACTAACATGATGCTGAGTTTATGCCCTATAAGAAAGTTGTACATCTTGTAGGACAAAAGAAATTAATTTGACTCACTTAAAATAATACTTATAAACATGAAAACTTCATATTTCTCCATATTAACAAGAAGTATAATGTTAAATAGTGATAAAAAAAATATGCAAAGTCAAGTATAAGACGTACCAAAATAAGTCTAGTTAAGAACTAGTCCAACAATGGTTGAATTAGATGGTCAAAGGTATGAATTGGTTTAATTAATAGATATTGATGTTGTAGTCAAATGATGACATGCCAAACATGTGTTAATGATGTAGCTAACACATGAAAATGATGTATTCAACACGTGGAAATGACATGGCTAACACTTAATGCACTAAAAAATTGATGATGGTAATAAAAACAAATTTGTAAAACCAAAAATTGATGATAATAATGAAAGATAGATGATGTAAGAGATGGAATTTGATAACGAACTGTTTCAATTGCTTTAAAAGAAAACTTTCTTCTCTTAAATTGAAAGAGCAAAAGTATAACTTTGATACCATGATAAAAGCTATGAAAAAAGATATGATATAATGAAAGAGGAAGAGTAAGAGAATAATTTTTATGTGTCTTGAATTGTAAAAGGTTAGAACTATTTATACAAGAGGAGTTGTACAAAATAAGAAAAAAATATCAGGAAAAATTAATGAGATATTCACCAAATCATATTAAGAGATATTCATTTATATCTTTGCTATGATTGAGATATATTTGTATAATAGATCTAGACTTTATACAAGACTGTATACCAAAATCAAACAATATTGGATTGAGGTCTATAGGATTTCTAATAGTCATTTTATAGTTGTAGGCCTTTACCTTTTGTAGTTCACTATCAACTTAGAATTAGCTTGATTTCTTATTCATTTCAGTTTGGCAATAATTCCTTATAAATTTTTGTTGATTGATGTTCTATCTAGCTAAAAGTTTTGCTAATTGGGGTTACATGGCTTGATCATTTGATGATCAAAGTTTCTTGTTATCTTTTGGTGAAAATGAACAGAGTAAATTGTTACGTTGTATGGGATTTTTTTTTTTTTAAATTTTGGTATAAAAGAAGCATTAAGTATTATTTTATAATCCCATTTTACGTCATATTAGGAAGTTCATATCAAGATTTTAAATGTGAATTGTGTAATTAAGAAAATTCACATTAGAAGTGAGAGAGAAGAGTGAGTAACATATAAATGAGAATGCCCTATAAATTGAATATTTTAAAATTTTAAATTTGTAGTAGGCCCAGATGAAGTTATAACACATGGCTTCAGAAGAAGAGTGGTAACATGTATGCATATGCACATGATTCTTAGAGCATTGGTTGATGCACATCCTAAAATTAGGCAAAATAAGGCATGGCTTCTAAAAAGAGTGGTAACACATATGCACCCAAGCATGGCTCTTAGAGTGTTGGCAGATGCATACTTTTGAATTAAGCAAAGTAAGTTTGACTCACAAATGGGCTTGATGAAAGTGATAATGAGCTTTTAGTGTATTCAAGGAATATATAAGTGGAAAGGACTCATAAATCTAATGCCTGAAAGTTTTCAGTGAAGATGTGATTTTAAACTTTTAAATTTGCTACTTAAACTTTTATTAAATTTTCCCTTATTATTGACCTCTTGCATTTCCATAAATGTTCACACATGAGACATGTCTACTCCATTGACTTTTTTTGGGGAAAAAAAAATGAAAGCTTTAAGACAAAACTAAGCAAGTTATGGTTAGTGAGAAGTTGACATATGTCTCCTTGAATTTCTTTTAACTTTTATAATGATATTAAAAATTTGACAAGTGGCACATCAACAAATTAATTTCTACTTATAGATTGAAGTATTTATTTATCATTTTATATTAACTTCTAAACTAGTAACATACAACTCTTTTCACTTCTGTTTTTTTTTGGCCTTTTCATATTCAAATGGTATTATGTTAACAATGTGTCAAATTCATGTCTCCGTTATGACTAATGTTACAAATTTGCATTGAGATTTAGAAGTAATGTCATTCTGCTATTTGCGTATGGTCATACTACATCGTTAAGTGTTTGTATGTTATTGGGCCCTCAAAATATTGCCTAAATTTTTGGTACACAAACCATTCACTTTAGTAAATCACTAATGATGGAGCTTACAAATATCATGATCTTTTAAAGACAAGCTTGACATTACTTTTGACATGAAAGATGAATTGGTTAGTGTCATCATAAGTGTCAATTTTCTTCTTTAGGTACTTATTTGCAATTGTTGGATTTTTTTTTTCTCTGTGATATAATTGTTGTTATATTCCATTATATCACCTTAAATTTAAATGCAAATAATTTTGGTTTACAATCGACTTCTTATGGTTCCATTATTGTTGAAACTTACATATAAACTTTTTAGGAGAATTCTTTGCCCATGTTAAAAGGAATATGATAAAATCTAAATTGAAGATTTTTGGCAAATTTTAAGAATGGATTCCTATACGAAATAACTTGGAAAATAATGTTTTTCTTTGAAAATTGGAAAATGAACTATCAATCAATCACAATTTCATAAGGAATAAAAAGAATGAAGATCACACCTATAACAAAAAAGCATGACAAAAGAGTGCATCACTTGATAAAAAACATCACATGAAGTTAATTATAGAGCCCTAGACAACTTATACTTTAGAGCTTAGTAATGATAAGGTTTTTCACATATTAAATAACTTATCGCCAATCATCCCATCTATGTATAGGGTCTTTTGCTTTCATTTATTATAATTGTTTTCCTTAGTGTCTTATTATATTAATCAATGAACAATGTGAGTTCTAAGAGATTAAACCTTTAGCTAGCATTATCTAGTTAATCAATTATTAGTGTAGATTCATAAGATTGTTATATGATATTTTAACAATTTAAAATGCTTACTTGTCTCATAATAGTCAAATGTTTATGACTTTTACAATTTTGTTTGCTTTACTTTGTTCTTTCTTATAAATATTCTCCTTATTAGATAATGATACAAAAAAACACTATAATTTTATTAAACTCATAAAAAATTACACAATAAATGAAAAGTACATGTATAATAATATAAATAATAGATATTTATATAATCATAAATATCTAAATCTACTCAAAAGTAAAAATTAAATTAAATTCAACCAAACTAACTTTTATTATAATTTTAATAAACTTTTAACTTGGATTAACATTAACATCTCTTTTAATCTTGATTTGGTGATATTATCAATCCTAACATTTGCTTTAACTTAAAAAATCCTTCATACATTAATGGCTTCATGAGAATGTCAACCATTTCATCTTTAAACTTATAATAAACCAATTCAATTTCTTTTTTATCAACTTGATTTCCTAAAAAATGAAAATAAGTATCAATGTGTTCAATCTTTTCATATGTTACTAGATTTTTAGTTGAATTAATTGTAAAAACATTTTCCATAAAAATCTTAGCTAGACCTTTAATTGAAAGATTAATCTCACTCAACAAATTATGCAACCAAATAGCTTAACAAGCACTTAAAACTGTAACTACATACTCTACTTCATAAGTTGAAAGTGCGATAATAAATAATTTCTCATATAACCATAAACAAACAGTAGTTTCAAAGTTGAAACAATAACTAAAAGTACTTTTATGATCATTTATATCTTCTCATAACTATTGTTAGAATAACCTTAAAGAGCACAAACTATAGATGAAAAATAAAATAATAATTCTAAAGTAGATTATTTCTTAGATGACCACAAATAGGTAATAGTTCTAAAGTTAAAATAGTAACCAGAAGTATTTCTACAATCATTTATATCTCTACCTAATTAATGTTAGAATAACCTACAAAAGCATTAACTTCTACTATAATTTTAATAACACCTAACATGGATTAACATAAACATCTTCCTTAATCTTGATATGATATTACTCTTAATTTCAACATCTGCCTCAACTTGATAAATGCTTCATACTTTGATTGCTTCATGAGAATGTTAGCCATATGATCTTTAGACTTATAATAAACTAATTAAATCTCCCTTTTATCTACTTGATATTATAAAAAATGAAATTGAGTATCAATGTGTTTACTCCTTCCATATGTTACTAAATTATTAGCTAAATTGATTGCAAAAACATTATCAATAAATATGATAATAGGACTTTCAATTAAAACATTTGACTCAGCAAATTACACAACCAAATAACTTGACAAACACTTAAAGTTGTAACTACATACTCTACTTTATAAGTTAAAAGTGTAATAATAAATTGTTTCGTGGATGACCACAAATAAATAGTAACTCCAAAGATGAAATAACAACTAGAAGTACTTTTACGATCATCTATATCTCCACCTACTTACTGTTAAAATAACCTAAATTTAGATGAAGAATAAAGTAAGTCATGATTATAAGTCCCTTTCATATAATCTTTTTGGCAACTTGCATATGAGATTATTAGGGGGATTCTAAAAACTTGCCGATCAAACTACCTTTAGATGATATATAAGGTCTTGTGCATGTCATATATTTCAAATTCTTAATAATTTGCTTGAAAAGTATAGAATCAATAGGTTACTCATTGTTGTATTTAGACAATCTAATGCCATTTTCTATAGGATTTCTCACAAGATTGCAATCATGCATTCAGTGCCTCTTTAAAAGCTTAGTAGCATACCTTTTCCAATATATGAATATTCTCAATATCAAGAAGAAAAGACATTAGGCCTAATTTTGTCAACTCATCATAAACTTGTTAATGTCTTCAATATTCTAACATTGTTACTTGAAAAGATCAAATGATCAATAAATAGACACATCAATAACATATAACCAGAATAATTGACTTTCATATATAAGGCATGCTCAAAAGGACACTTTTGGAAGTTTTTCTCATGGAAGAAAGAATCAATGTACTTCTTCCATGCTCTAGGCACTTGTTTTAGGCCATATAGTTCTTTCTTCAATTTATACACCTTCTCTTTATTTCCTTTCTTCACAAAACCTAATGGTTACTTGAAAAAAAAATTCCTTTTTAAGAAGACCATTGAGAAAAGCTAACTTAACATTCATTTAATGGATTTTTCAAAAATTCTACACAATCAAAGTAATTATAGGTCTAACAATCTCCATTTGAGCAATAGGGGAGAATACTGATAGTTATGGCAAAGTTACTGTTCAACTCATTTTGCAATCAATCTTATTTTATATCTCTCTACTTACTTATTTGATTTCTTTATAGTCTTAAAGACCTACTTCACATCAATAGCTTTACAACCTTATAAAATAATAATAAGTTCCCTTGTTTACAATTGCATTGATTTCTTCATTCATAACATTCACCCACTTTGTATCTTGAATTGCTTCTTCAAATGACATTGGTTTATAATCGGTAAACATGGAAAAATGCATAAAATCCCCTTTATTATCAATAACATGATCAAGGATTACCTCATCATCTTACAATCTAATTGATTATTAGTGAATTCTCCTTGGTCTTCCATTATCTTATAGAGCTTGTTGCATAGGATTTTGCAAAACAATTGATGAAACATTCCATAGTTATAGTAGGATTGTAATTTGAGTTTCCTCTTCTTCTAAAATCACAATTGCACATCTTTAAGAGTTATTTTGCTCCTCAACATCACAATTGCAAGCTTTATCTCTAACAAAAGTCACTTATCTACTTATAATCACTTTTGTTATCATAGGATTGAGTAATTTATATCTTCTATTTATGTAGCCAAGATAGATTATCTTCACTTCTTGATTATCTAACTTTGTCCTTATCTTTATTGAAACATAAGTATTAGCAATACAACCAAACACTTTAAGGTGCCTTACATGAGGCTTGAAATCACTCGTGCATCTTTAGGTGTGACAATTTAAATACTTATTGTTAAAAAATTATTCAATAAAAAAATAGAACATAAAATAGCTTTTAACCAAAAGGGATTAGAAACTCCCTTAGCCTTTAACAGACTTTTTATCATATTTATGATTAATTTATTATTCCTTTCATCAACTCTATTATGTTGTGGGTGTACAAAATTGTGATCTCATGCTTTATTCCTTATACTTCATAATACTCTTTAAACTCATTAGACATACTTTCACCACCTTCATCAATTCTTAGAATTTTAATTTAGTAACCATTATATTTTTCAACTTAAGTCTTAATCTTTTTAAAATAATCAAACATTTCAAACTTCCCTTGCATGAAATAAACCTATATCTTTCTTATAAAATCATCAATAAAGTTAAGAAAAAACTTGTCGTTGCCTTTTTGATGAATACTCATTGGGTTGCAAATATTAAAGTGGATAAGTTGAAATGGTTACCTTGTACACCAATTCCCTATCACAAAGGGTTGTTTGCTCTATTATGCAAAAATACATGTTTCACAAATTTAATTAGGATAGTATATCCTAGGCAATCTTATCACCATGTTTCCTTATGCAAGCAGCTTTTAAATATGAAAATTCAAATGGCCAAAATGAAGATGTCATAATCAAGACTTATCTTTTATAATAATATTAAAACAAGTATAAACATTAGTGACAATAACAACTTGAAACATTCAATTTTTTGTTAAAGGGGAATTAAGAATGAGTGTTACTATCTCGTCAAGAATTGAGAGATAGTTATCATGTAATTGTATATTATACCCCTTTTCTAACAATTGACCAAAACTAAATAGGTTACTCTTCATGTTTAGGACATAAAACACATTTAAGATATAATTATAATCTTCATCATCAACTTGATAGAATTCACCCCTTTACCATAACTAAAATACTACTATTATTAGCAAACTTGATTAAGAAGTGAATTAACTCATCAAGATCAATAAAGAGTTGCATTTTTTTGTACATATGATTAGTACACCAAGTGTTAAGGAACTAAGTATTATAATTCAGTGTTTCAACAATTGTAGTAACTATTTTGAAGGTTTAATTTTCATTTTTTATATCTACCACTTATGCACAATGAGTTGTCTGATTGTTCCCTTAAATCTACACTCACTAGCATGATAATCATGCTTATGCCATGAGTGACACTCAACAATAGATTTATCATACCTCCTTTTACCATATCCTTTTTCTTTGCCTTAACCTAGATCTTTATACATTTAGTATGGCCTTCTTTGGTCATTATATTGGTTATCTTTATCTTCATAATTGTTATAATAACTTTTTTTACCTCTATTGTTGTAGTAATAACCACCACGTCCTTATCATTGTCTTTTACCATGAGAGGAACCTTACTTTTGCTTTAATTGATCACTTTGATCTCCTTTTGTAAGAGCTTGAATTTAGAGTGTTTAATTTACTAGCTTTTCAATCAGCTTCCCATTCATGTGCTATTTATGAGATTATAATATGCCTGTTAGTACTTAAACTAACATTTGAGACAAATTATATACTTCTTCTATTATAAACACGATATGCTTGTACCATGGTGTGAAAATCCATAAAAGTTTTTCAATTTTCACTTGATTATTTAGCTGTTCTCCATAAATTCTTATTTAATTCATCAAGGTAAAAACTTTACTCATATAAACTAAATTTATTTCTAAAATTTTCATCTATAAAAGCTCAAATTGATGTTTTAAGATTTGGAATTTCACCCTTTTAACTTTATCTACACCTTGGAATGACGTTATTAAGAAATTTCATGCCTACTTTCACAAGGTGCTCTAGTAATCTTCTCAAAAATTTCATCATTCACCCTCTGATGGATGAAATAAAACATCTTTTTGTCATTTTTTTATAACTCTCAATGATTAACTCTTTATATTGGTGTTACTTCTAGTGTAAGTTTTGTAATTTCATTCTCTACAATATTCAACAATGTGTTGTAGTCAAATAAGACTTTCGTCTACACACACACAATCTATTATAATTTTTCCCATCCAAAATGGGAACTGAAACTAAAATTGTGTCATTTATATTGTAATTCATGGTTTTTCTAAATCAATACCCAACTTATTTATTTTTTGATATGACCTCTAACTTTTGTTATTTTTAATTTGGCCCCTCTTTTTTTTTGTTTTTCAATTTGGCCTCATTTTTTTATTCTTCTCTTGCTTTTCTTGCCTTTTTGTCCAGAGGACAAATTAGAAAGCAAAACTACCATGTGGTTACTGACATTGAAAAGAATGCATGTGTTTGTGATGGAAGGGTTTAAGGGACAATTAAGCGACGTTGTAAGAGTTAGCAAAGTGTCAAATGACGAACAACCTAACATTAGTCGAACGACAAGATGTAAGAGTGAGCTTTTCTAGCAATATAATAGCTCCTCAATGGATGAGAAAGTAGATTAACGACCTTTGAGTTGAGATCAAAAGGTTTGGGCTGACAATGACAAGTGGCAACAGCCTAATTAATGGTGGAACACAATGGTAATACCTTTGTATTTTCACAAATCTACAATGTTTGGGGGCCTTTTCAAAGAGCGTAATGAGCAAATTTGGGCTAATCAATGTTTAGTGATGTGGGAGATGGCTTTTGACAACAAAACGACAACTTTTAATGACATGTGGGGCAATGCATGATGGTTGGCAATGGCACTTCAATGACAATGAACAATGGTTGTAGTGACTTTTGTAACTTTGACAACTTTTATGGTGAATCTAGCGACTATATGGTGGCTTTAGCAAGACTTATTCACTTTCTCGATATCCACATCAAAATATTATCTTAGATATCACTGTTAGATAGTTATATAAATATTTTAATTTTATTAAATTATTAAAAATGTCACACAATAAATAAAAAACACACATAAAATAATATGTACAATGTGTCTTTATATAATTACAAACATTTAAATCAACTCAAATAGTAACACTCAAATTTGACTTAACTAAATTGACATTTACTATAATTCTAATAATCTTTTAATCTGAATTAATATCAACACTTCTCTATGTGTTTGATTACCTTTTACCACTTAACTTGATTTGAGTGTTGCCTTACACAAGAAGTTAAACATGAAGCTTTTACGCACTTAAATGGAAAAAAAAGGCATTTATGGATGCTGATCCTCATGATTTATTTCCTTATCTTCTTGTAAATATTCGTTCTGGTGTTAATATCGTTAAGGTAATATTATGTATAGCTATATGCATTATTGATCCAATTTAAATTGAGTCTTACTCTCTATACCTTCTAGTAATAATGCTTTTTAGGTAATTAACAAAGAGAAATTTGACCATATGACTGGTACTTATTTTGATAGAGGCATTATATTTGGTCTTACAAGGTTATTAATTGATTGTCATAGGTATTTCAATTATTTACAATCAAAAATAACTTTTGGTTCACCCATTATATATATATATATATATATATATATATAACTTTACCTTTATATTATTAATCCTTAGAAATGAGTTAACATAGAGACAACCTTGCATTGGACTTAACAGTGGGAGATATATACAAAGAAAGGGGTTATCCAAAGGTAAGTCCTTCTATTTTATATATATTTTTGTGTTGAAAGGTGAACCCTATAAATTTATTTTGGTCATCTAAACTTTCAAGGTTCTACAAACCCTTGATGTTTATGGAAATACTTTTTAAAAGCTTATTAGGCAACAAAAGAGAAATTAATTTCTTATATTAAATTCTTTCTATTGAATAGCATTCATTTTCTTAAATGGCATCAAATCAATTATTTTTGATATTGCTCAAATTTGCATCCAAAATTAATGACTAATATTCTGATTTGTTTAATTCTTAAAGCACAATCTTTTAACCACCACTATTGCTTATATCTTTGGGAAGGTTAACGGTACTAAAACATTATTATAATATAAACCCAAGGGTCTTGCCATTACTCTTTTAAATGATTTCACTTACCATATGGTGTAGGTGAGTTTCCAAACTCCAAGAGAGATTTAAGTTTTCAAAGAGGTGACAATATACCATTTCAATTAAATCACATTTTTGTAAACAAATATCTAACTTATGCATTATCTTCAAGTTGTATTACCAATTATATTCAAATTTGTGACACATTCATGATTGCTTATCTTTGGAGGCAAGGAAAATGACAATGTATTTATTTATCTCAATCACACTTATACATGTTTTTTTTTTTTTTGTACCTATTAAATAACATTACAAACTCATCCTTTCCTATTATAAATGCAACAATGAAATCCCTATTAGTAATCAATTGATTTTAAGGCTCCCAATCTTAGCTCTTTCGCATTTTAACCATTTTTTGTAGCTCTTATACTATTTTTACCAAAATCATCATCATTGTCCTTAGCAATTGGCATTAGTTTCTTTTATTATTGCATACATGAACTCATTTTTTCCTTTGTCATAATGTTTTAGATATCCTACCTTATTACTACTCTCTATGGGTTGAAAAGAATATACTTTGAAGGTTTATATATACATGGACATGGCCCTATAATGGATAACATTTCTTATGGACTTAACTACTGATGAGAAATAACAACTAATTGTAGGAAAAAAAAAATATAATATTATAAAAAAAGTAAATTAACGAAAATAATATCATGTTTGAAGTGTTCTGAGCAATATCTTTAAGGATAGTGTCTACCTTTGTAATTAAAAATTGTCAGAGTGTAACAAGTTTTCATAACTATTCTTCTAAGATACTATATGCCTTTCCTCTGGCATACATTTCACATATTAAGATAACAAAAACTACTTAATTTTTTTGATTAATCTAGCATTAAGCCATGGATTGTTGAAAAACAGTGTTTATTATCTTCCAAGAATAAGAGGAAGCAACTAATTTATATTAGTCATGACTTAATAATTCATCAAGTGAACTAATGTTGTACATAAATTTCAAAAGTAATGTCAAGAAACCATTCCACTTAAAAGCTTAAACTATCAAGTAAGGTCAATGATATAAAACATTTATTAAAGGATCTTATACCATGTCAAGAAACTGTTATACCTAAAATTTTAAACTTTTAGGTTAGACCTAGGATATGGATCATATATTATACTTTAATAAGTAATAAATGACTAGCATTATTATGATACATAATGATTAATAATTGATACATAACAGTTAGTTCAATAGTCATATAATGACTAACTCTTATTCAATATGTAAATTAAGCCTTTTAAAATATATTAATTTCCAAATTTCCAACAATCCCTCGCTATTTTAAAAGGCTAATTCTCTTGGATTAAATAACAAGAATATAACACATCATCTTTGATGCCTTTAAGCTATGAACCAAAAATTAGAATGTACAAGATTTAGTACTCAAAAGCTTGGTGAAATAAAAATTTTTATGAATCATAACTTCTTTATAAATATTAATGAACTTGCCTTTATATTATATTTTTTAAGATTATATTATTTAACGTGATCGGGTATTGTTAGGCCATATGCACACTTGGTTTATTTTAATAAGAACTCTAGAGATCTTACCTAGAATCTCATAGGAATGGCCTTACTCCACTCTTATATAGTTGAATCTATCAAGTGTGAATTCTAGTAACACAGTACCTATAAGAAATATAAAATTCATTATGAGTATAACTCAACTTTAAACATTAGAATTTTTTCATTATGTAAACCATAAGAAAGAACTTATAATTTTGATAATACATACAATATCAATTAGTGACTTGTTATCATCCATATGAACTTACTTTAAAGGATCTCTTATCACATAGGTTGGGTTCTTATCACTCTTAACCATTCTTCATAAGCATTAGTCTCATTCTCTTCAATATAATTTTCTCTAGTTTTTGTGCTTAAGGGGTTCACAAGAGAATCAATCAAATTCATCTCTAACCTCATAAAATCAAGTAATCACTTTATAACTCAACAATTTGCTTTCCCAACTCATGAATTAGAAAATGTTCCTAGTCTTTAAATTGTTTGACTTGCTCTTGGTATGAGTAATGGAGACTTATTTGGCTATCACAATACATTGGCATTTATAATGTCGGTTTCTCCTATAATAAAATATCCATTAAAAAATATCTTAACTAATTTGTCTCCATACTAGCCATTTATATGACTATAAACTCAAATTTCATGTAGATTGAGCAAGAATTATTTGTTTATAAAACATTCAAGCCATTGCTTTTCCTTAAAAAGTGAACAAATCTTATCTAAATCACAATGTCCCTTAAAGGCAAATTAGCACAACCCTACTATCTATCTTAATTTGCTGCCTTGCAATAGTGTCAAATGATTCCCATCACATATTGCATATTCAAAAATGTCACTAGTACAATTCTTTATTTATGGTTTTAGGAACAATTATAAGAACACTAAAATTATTGTCATTATACAAGAAAAATTAAAATTAATAACAAAAATATAACTATATGGTTATAACTCATTTTGTCACAATATGTAAATATTCTCTAACCTTCTATGACATTGTTAAGTAAGCAAATGTTAGCAATAGAACAATGTTAACAAAAATTGTAATTTATATACCATATAACAATTAGGCATACTTGCTTGAATGACACTAAAACCCTAAGCTTGCTTAACTTAAAGCACATAAAAATATGTATTAAATAGCTTATACCTCGAGCATAGTGAATGTTTAAAGGACTCAATATTCCAAGTCATGCAAATTACAAATAAAACACAAAAAGGCTAAAGGCTTGCATATAAGAATTCATCAAAGGCATTACATCAATCACCAATAGTACCAATTTTAGCAAAAATAAGACCAACATTTATCATATCTTCATGTTTGCCTTAAGATTCCAAAGTGACAAGGACAAACAAAAAAAAAACAAATAATAATTAAAAAAAAAGGATTAAGGAAATGTCATATGCCAATGAATTATCATATTACCATATTTTCACATTATCATCTAGAATTATAGATGTCAAATTAGAGATATATATGCTACCTTTTTTATTAAATTTATAAAGACCCATGCTAGACTCTAGGGAAATAAACAATGTTTGCCTTGGTTGTAAGAGGTACATTGAAGTTCTCGACTTCTCCCTAAGATCTACTAGTTTACGATACTGAGAGGGGGAGTGAATCAGTATCACCACAATTCGCAATTCGCAGGTAAGTGAGCAATTTCAACCTCTTCTTAAAAGCGAACTCTTTCTCAGACTCGACTAAGGTAGATCTATTGCTACCTACTAATTACAATAGTCCCCAAAGTCACCTTTTAAACACCTTGCCTAATAGACAATTCAGATGTTCTTGTTTAGGCCTTCGTTAGGTTATGGGTTGGTTGATATTTTAGCTGCGTTCACAACTCAATTCAAAACACATAGTGTAAAGCAAATTAAGGACATACGAGATTTACGTGATACCGTCAATGTGACGTACATCCACGGTGGTAGGGACTCTCCCTTACCGAGACCATCCACTATACTTGAGAATTCCAGTTACAATGGATGTCTTAATTCTCTGCTCCTTTCACTATTGCAAATACTAAGTAAGTACAATACAAAGAGTGTCACTTACTGTGTCTACCCTTCTTCTAACTTGTCTTACCTTTGTTGAATTGAAAGGCTGCTCCATTGCCGCTTAGAAGTTCACCGCAACGCTCTTTAATCTCTCTTGAAGAAATATGGAAATACATTGAGTTCTTTCTGATGCTTCACCGAATTCCTTCTCTAAGTTGTCTCATACAGCTCCTGCTTTCACCGTCTCACGGTCTCACCCGTCTCCTTATCTCACGGCTCGCCTCACAGTTTCTATTTTTCGTCCAGCCCCTGTTTTGCCGGATCTGTCACCATCAACTAGACCCCTGTTCTGCCGGATCTCTCACTATCGATCGGACCCCTGTTCTGCCAGATCTCTCACCGTCGACCGGATCTCTCACCGTCCCAACCGGCTCTCTCTCACGTCGTCACCAGATCTCCTCTGTCCCAGCCGGATCTTTCTCACGCCATTACCGGATCTCCCCTATCCCAGCCGAATCTCTCTCACGCCGTCACCGGATCTCCTCTGTCCCAGCCGAATCTCTCTCACGCCGTCATCGGATCTCTTTCTGTCCTAGCCGGCTCTCTCTTACGCCGTCGCCAGATCTCTTTCTGTCCCAGCCAGATCTATCACTGTCCCAGCCGGCTCTCTCTCACCGTCTGCCAGATCTGTCACCATCGATCGTTGGTGTGCCGGTGGTGTGCCGATCTGCTCAACTGCTAACTACTGCTGTGCTGGTGGTGTGCCTTTCTCACGAGTTTCTCTCTCTTGCCGGTGGTATGTGTAGGTTTTTTGTTTATTTTTTTCAATAGCCGATACCTCCCTTTTTTTGTTGTCTTCCGATGGCCTTTATATACTCCTCCATGAAACCCCAATAGGGCTTACTTACGGCGAATTTGCTGTCTTGCCCTTTTCATGTGGCTTTTACATTCTTGCCACTACATGTGGCTTTTACCTTCTTACACACTTAAACCTAATTGACAATAATTACAACCTATACAAGGCTGTGGGAATAACAATCTCCCCCTTTGTAATTGTTGGCAACACTCATGACAAAAGCCACTATATAGCAGTTTCAACTCCCCCTAAATATGTACTCCCCCTTTCTTAACAGCTCCCCTTGCACTGTTGCTTCTCTCCCCCTTTGCCAACCAATTACAAATTTGAAAAACTCGCAAAGTGAAGATGAAGAATTTACTTGAACTTCAAGCTTGAGGAGGCATTTGCACAAATATACTCAATCTGTGCTTTTCAAACAGCTCTGTGGACAGAGGTTTAGTTAGAATATCTGAAATTTGATTTTTAGTGCCAACATACTCCAACTGAATTGTACCTTGTTCCACTTGATCTTTGATGAAGTGATACCGGATGTCAATATGCTTGCTCCTCGAATGTTGAACCGGATTCTTGCTGAGATCAATAGCACTTTAATTATCACAAAGTACACTTACTAGTAATTTCACTTCAACACCCAAGTCTGCCAATTATCTTAGCATCCATATCACCTGTGTACATGCCGCATAAGTAGCCATATACTCAGCCTCAGCTGTGCTCAAAGCAACACTATTTTGCTTTCTACTTAACCATGCAACAAACTTTGAACCCAAGTAAAAGCTGCAGCCGCTAGTTGATTTTCTATCATCTATACTTCTTGCCCAATCTGCATCAGTGTATGCTTGTAGTTTAACAGAATCCATGACTGGATACCACAAGCCCATTTCCAGTGTTCCTTTGAGGTACCTTAGGATTCTTTTCACTGCCAACACATGAGACTCTTTAAGATCAGCTTGGAATCTGCTAATAGTGCACACAGCTTGCATAAGATCAAGCCTTGATGCCGTAAGGTACAGAAGGCTCCTTATCATCTTCCTCTACTCTGTAGGGCCTATACTCCTTTCCTCTTGATCTTTTGTTAACTTACAGCCCACTGTCATAAGGGTACTGACAGATCTACTATCCTCCATGCCAAACCTTTTCAGCATCTCTTTGGCATATTTCGTCTAAGAAATAAAGATATCTTCTTCACACTGCTTTATCTGTAATCCAAGAAAGTACGTCATTTCTCCAATTAAAGACATCTCAAATTCCTCACTCATCTTCTGTGCAAAATCTTAGCATAGTTCAGAATGATCCCCTCCAAAGATGATGTCATCTACATATATTATGGTTATTAGCTAGCCTTTCTCTAAGTTGAACACATACAGGTTATTATCAATTGTTCCTCTTCTGAAGTTCAACCTTCTCAAGTACGCATCCAGCCTGTTGTACCATGCTCTTGGAGCTTGCTTAAGACCATACAAGGCTTTCTTCAGCTTGCACACTTGTGTCTCATCCTCACTGATTTGTACTCCATCGGGTTGTTCAATATACACTTCTTCTTTCAGGAGCCCATTCAGAAAGGCGAATTTCATATCCATCTGATAGACTTTATACCTCTTGTGTGCTGTCAAAACTAAGAACATTTTGATAGTTTCTAACCTTACTACTGGTGCAAAAGTTTCATCAACATCTACCCCTTCTATCTGAGTGTAGCCTTTGCAAATTAGCCTGGTCTTGTTTCTCACCACCTTGCCATCTTCATTGTGTTTATTCCTAAACACCCACTTTGTTCCTATGACATTTTTATTAGTGGGTCTTGGAACCAGCTCCTATGTATCATTCTTCTCAATTTGATCCAGCTCTTCATTGATAGCTTTGACCCAGGCTTGGTCTTGAATAGCCTCTTCAATAGATTTAGATTCAACTTGTGAGAGTATAGTAGTAGCTCCCATCATTCTTCTTCTTATTGTAACTCCTGCTGATGAGTCACCTATGATCTGATCTCCTTGATGAGCACTGGTCCATGTTTTCTTTATCCTTCTTCCTTACACTGTCTTAGTTGCAAGAGGATCTCTTTCTTCATCTTCAGACTCACTTTTCTCCGAGTCTAAACTTACTTCTTGTTCCTTTTCTTCAGATTGGTCTGATTCTTCATCTACATTGAAGTCATCTTCTTCATTGTCCTCAGCTTCTCCATTCTGCATTGTTTTCCAATTCTCATCTATTCTTACATTATTGGAAGCGATTACTTTTCCCAGCTTATGCAGGAAAACTCTGTAACCTTTTGTCTTTGCTGAGTATCCCACAAAGATGCCTTCATCAGACCTAACATTAAATTTTCCCAAGTTTTGTTCCTTATTCTTCACAAAACATGGGCTGCCAAAGACTCTGAGATACTTGGCTGTTGTCTTCTTCCCACTCCATAGCTCATATGGAGTCTTATCAGTATTGGGCCTTAGTAGAACTCTGTTCAATAGGTGCACGGCTGTAAATGTTGCTTCTGTCCAAAATCTTGTGTAAAACTTGAATTCCAGCAGTAGAGTTCTTGCCATTTCAACCACAGCTCTGTTCTTCCTCTCTACCACCCCGTTTTGTTGAGGTGTTCTTATTGCTGCCATCTGATGGTGAATTCCATGCTTCTCAAGGTAATCTTCAAAAACTCCATTTGTGAATTCAGTGCCTTGATCTGACCTCAATACTTTGATCTTCTTTCCACTCTCATTTTTAGCCAATCTTCTGTATCACTTGAAGCAATTCAGAACTTCTGACTTATGTTTGAGGTGCATGATACAGGTCCTTCTAGAATAATCATCAACAAACAAGACGAAGTACCCCTCACCTTTCAACCCTTTTGTTCTCATCGGCCTACACAAATCAGTATGCACAATGTCAAGCACTGCTTCAGAACTGAACTCTTTGGTCTTATACTACTTTTAGACATGCTTTCCTTTAGAGCATGCTAAGTAAACATACTCTCTCTCTCTCTCTCCTGAGGTTGGGAATATCTCTGATTGCATGAGTAGTGGTCAGCTTCTTTATATTCTTCTGTGATAAGTGTCCCAGCCTCCTATGCCATAGTTGATTTTCTTCTTCTTTGGTGAGTAAACAGCTGCTTGTCTTATCCTCATCAATCACATATAAATTTCTAGCTGTTCTCTTCCCGGCTGCAACAGTATTGCCTTCTTTACTCTTTACCTGACAACTTGTTTTTGTGAATATTATCTTATGGTCTTCGTTGCATAGCTGACTGACAGATGCTAAATTATATCTGAGTCCTTCAACGTGCAAAATATCTTTCAACTTTCCTCTTCCAATCTTTACTAACCCCCGACCATTAATGTTGAGTGAATCATCATTGCCAAACTTGACTCTGCCTTCTCTTGATTTGTTTAGCTTTGATAATTTACTCTTATCTCCCGTCATTTGTGAAGTGCATCCACTATCAAGGATCCACTGTTTATCCTTACAGTCAGCTTTGAGTGTAATTTCAACTATATTAGCTACCTCCCTTTTAGCTTTATATTCCTTCTTTTGAACTGGCTGGAAGATAGCTTTCTCCTTTTTCTCAACTTTGACTGCACCGCGTGTTTTCACTGTGCCATTGAGTGCCTTCTCTTGCTCAAGGAGAAGTGTCATGCATCTCTTGGCATTATGGCCATCCTGCCCGCACCTTTCACACTGTTCCAAGTCTGCTAATATAACAAACTTGTTTTTTGAAACCACTGGTTTGGGCTTCCACCAACAATCCTTGTCAGCGTATCCTTACCTTTTACAGTATGTGCAAGAACTCACGACATGTGTTCTCTTTTGAATTCTGTATTGTCTCCCCCTGTATGCAGCATCGTATCTTCTCAAGTTGGAGACATATACTGGCCTTCTCCACCAGCAGTTACTCGCTTTATGACCCCAAACTCCACAATAAAGGCAATGACCTTGAAACTACCTCTTCTTGGGTCTGATCACTGCTTGTCTTCTTCTGTTCATCGCATACTGTGTAGGCAAAGTAGCTGGCTTCTTTGCTTGTGTGACTTCCATTTCAGTCACCTTCTTCTCCTTCTTCTGTTCAACCGTAGCCCTCTGCTGCCTGACTTTCTTTTCTTCCTTCTTATTTGCCACCTTAGGTTGCTTCTTCAAATCTTCTTTATTCTTAGTTATCTTCTTCTGAGTCATAACCTTCTCTTTCAACTTCTATGGCACATTCTCATTTTCTTTAGCCAATGCAGCCTCAAATTGCTGCACTTTCTCTACATTCTTCTCTCCTTTTCCAAAACTTGTTTCTCCTATCATTTCAAGTTTTTGCAAGTTCTCTTTGCTGCTTTTGAGTTGTTGCTGAAGTCTTAGCAACTCTTTCTCCATTTCTTTAATTTTTGAAACCCTTGAGTCAAGCTCTACTGTAAGGTCTTCACATATTTTGATCTGTTCCTCAAATCTTCTCTTCAAGTCAATATGCTCAGCCCTTATTTCACCGTTTTGACTTTCAGTTTCCTCAGACTTTGCTTTAATTTGTTTTATATGGGCTTCCAACCTTTTTATGGTTCTGCCCCTTCTGATTATCTCCTTTGAAGCTGCTTCCAACTCAACTTCAAGATCTGGCTCTTCTTCATCAACTTCCTCTTCCTCTTCAGAGGTTGAGCTATCACTTTATGCTGATGCCATAAAGACATACTCATCTGATGAGTCTTCATCTTCCTCCTCATCAGCTTCTTTTGTCTGACTCACATAACTCTTGAATGAGCCTCTTGTCTTCCTCTGTGGGTTGGCAATCTTCTTATTGGACTTCTTTGATTTGAATGATGATCTTCTTGATCTTGAATTCTGCTCATCATCACCATCCTCATCTTCATCATCAAGTTTCACTTTACACTGAGAAGCAAAGTGTCCAGTCTGCCCAAAATGATAACATCTCAAGGACAACTGTCCTTTTCTTTTCTTAGACCCCTTTTTGAATTTCCTTGTGAAGTAAGCCAATACATCACCTTCACTTTCTTGCTCATCATCATCATTATCCTCACTAGATGATTCTTCCTTTTCTTTTATCTTCAAGTGTTTCATAGCTTTGAAAGCTGCTTCCTTTGATACCTTTGACGTTGAGGAACTCTCAGTCGACTTTATTCTCATTTCATATGCAATGAGATTGCACTGAAGATCATGCAAAGATATAGAGTTGAGATCTCTACTCTCCTCTATGGCTGCCACCTTTGAAGTAAACCTCTCAAGCAGAATTCTTAGAATTTTCTTCACAACCGATGAGTCCTTCTTGTTCTTCTCATGACTTCTCAGATCGTTTACAGCGTCAATAACCCTGGTGAAGAACTCTTCAACTGTCTCATTCTTCTGTATTCTGAGAGATTCATATCTCTCCTTGAACACTTGAAACTTAGCCTCATTCATTCTACCATCACCTTTATAGACTTTCTGCAATCTGTCCCATATCTCCTTGGCATATTTGTAGTTCATAACTTTAGCATACTCAGCATCTGTCAATGTTGAAATGATGACATTTGAGGCCTTCCCAATTATCTCAAATTGCCTTAACTCCTCTGGGGTTAGGTCTTTACCTTCTTCCGGAGCCACAAAACCCTCCTGCATGCATTTCACTACATTCATGCCCATGGTTGCAAATACCACTTGCATTCTTACTCTCCACATATGATAGTTGGTTCCGTTGAAGATTGGAACCTTCTTGCTGTAAGTGGTGCTAGTGCTAGTATCGGCTTCCTTTTCTCAGTATGCTGAACAAGTCAAACTTCTAGATCCCTTCAAACTAGTACACCAAGCTGTTAAATTCAAACTGGTGAACCTGTGCTCCGATACCAATTGAAGTTCCCGACTTCTCCCTAGGATCTACTAGTTTGTGATACTGAGAGGGGGGGTGAATCAGTATCACCACAATTTGCAATTCATAGGTAAGTGAGCAACTTCAACCTCTTCTTAAAAACAAACTCTTTCTCAAACTCGACTAAGGTAGATCTATTGCTACTTACTAATCACAATAGTCCCCAAAGTCACCTTTCAAACACCTTACCTAATAGACAATTCGGATGTTCTTGTTTAAGCTTTCGTTAGGTTATGGGTTGGCTGATACTTTAGCTGCGTTCACAACTCAATTCAAAACATAGAGTGTAAAGCAAATTAAGGACACACGAGATTTACGTGGTTCCGTCAATGTGACGTACATCCACGGTGGTAGGGACTCTCCCTTACCGAGACCATCCACTATATTTGAGAATTCTAGTTACAATGGATGTCTTAATTCTCTGCTCCTTTCACTATTGCAAATACTAAGCAAGTACAATACAAAGAGTGTCACTTACTGTGTCTACCCTTCTTCTAGCTTGTCTTACCTTTGTTGAATTGAAAGGCTGCTCCATTGCCGCTTAGAAGTTCACTGCAACGTTCTTTAACCTCTCTTGAAGAAATCTGGAAATACGTTGAGTTCTTTCTGATGCTTCGTCGAATTCCTTCTCTAGGTTGTCTCACACAGCTCTTGCTTTCACCGTCTCATGGTCTCACCTGTCTCCTTATCTCACGGCTTGCCTCATAGTTTCTGTTTTTCATCCAGCCCCTGTTCTGCCAGATCTGTCACCGTCGACTGGACCCCTGTTCTACCAGATCTCTCACCATCCCAGCCGGCTCTTTCTCACGCCGTCACCGGATCTCCTCTGTCCCAGCCAGATCTCTCTCACGCCGTCGCCGGATCTCCTCTGTCCCAGCCAAATCTCTCTTATGCCGTCGCCGGATCTCCTCTGTCCCAGCTGGATCTCTCTCACGCCGTCGCCGGATCTCTTTCTGTCCCAGCTAGATCTGTCACCGTCCCAGCCAACTCTCTCTCACGCCGTCGCCGGATCTCTTTCTGTCCTAACCGAATCTGTCACCGTCCCAACCGGCTCTCTCTCACCATCTGCCGGATCTGTCACCATCGACCGTTGGTGTGCCGGTGGTGTGCCGATCTGCTCAACTGCCAACTACTACTGTGCCGGTGGTGTGCCTTTCTCACGGGTTTCTCTCTCTTGCCGGTGGTGTGCGTAGGTTTTCTGTCTATTTTTCTCAATAGCCGATACATCCCCTTTTTTGTTGTCTTCTGATAGCCTTTATATACTCCTCTATGAAACCCCAATAGGGCTTACTTGCGGCGAATTTACTGTCTTACTCTTTTCATGTAGCTTTTACGTTCTTGCCACTCCATATGGCTTTTACTTTCTTGCACACTTAAACCTAATTGACAACAATTACAACCTATATAAGACTGTGGGAACAAAATACATGATGGTGAGGCAAAAAAAATATACATATATATGCAACTCAAGCTATTCCTAAATGGCCTCTAACTAAAAAAAAAAAAAGGATTAAGGAAATGTCATATGCCAATGAATTGTCATATTACCATATCTTCACATTATCATCTAGAATCATAAATGTCAAATTAGAGATATAGATGCTACCGTTTTTACTGAATTTATGAAGACCCATGCTAGATTCTAGGGAAATAAACAAGTTTGCCTTGGTTGCAAGAGGTACATGATGGTGAGGCAAAAAAAAAAAAAACATATATATGTAACTCAAGCTATTCCTAAATGGCCTCTAACTAAAAAGGCAACAAAGTATTAACCCATGGGACATTTACAATTCTCACATGAACACTAATGCTTAAAAGATTTTTTAGCCTTGTTATTTCATAATAACCTTATTTTGACTATATGCTTTGCAATTATTTTGCTCTCTTATGATCTATGTATTTCAAGTATTTAGGTGTGGCAAGAGACTTTACTAGTGGCACTTCATCATAAACGACATCTCCTCTATCACCACCAATTGATCTATCCTAGCATAAACTCAATGGCCTTTAATTTACTTTCAAATTAATCAACATAACAATCCCACGACAATGAACAAGCACCATATCAAGATAAAAAAGTCATGCAAATGTTTAAATATGATATGGTTATCTTTCATAAGTGCTCCAAAAAATGGCTACCAATAAGAAGAAATGTCATATATACATTAGACCATTAAAACACTTGGAATCGCATATTATTTATAGTAGTAAGAGCACTCAAAAAAGAAATGATAAAGATTAAAGAGGAATAAAATTACAAACCAAAAAAAATTTAAAAATGAAAATAAATAAATAACACACCTTAAAAGGTGCCAATGAATATTCTTTAAATAAAACAATTCTAACTTGAACACCTTATGCTTATATGTCTCTCATATTTCTTTTGATAATCATCTTTATCAATGTATTCCAAACAATGTAAAATATAATCAAAATAAATGATATCGTTGATTAACTTTAACTTGAAATTCCCAACCTAGAAATCCTTGACACCAATAATATCACCGCACTTCATTTGATATGGTTGCCCAATTTAAGTACTCTAATCAAAATAAGTGCAAGAGATATATAGTTGTCTCACCTTCACAAGGCTAAATATGAGTCAAAAGATCTAATTAACATTTGTGAAATCTTTAAATATGCATATAACATAAATAAGAACAATTATCCTTAAGATTATCGAAAAAATAATCCACAAAAAAACATAATATTGCAACAAAAGTAAATTAACAAAAATGATATCATGTTTGAAACATATTAGACATTGTCTTTAAAGGTAGTTTCTACTCTCATAGATAAAAATTGTCACACTGCAATAAGTTATTACAATTATCCTTCCAAGATATGATAGACTTTCCCATTATTGTGCACTTCACATAATAAGGTAATGGAAATGATTTAATCTTTTGATTAACCCAACAATAGCTCATGGATTATGGGGAAATGATGTCTATTATCTCTCACAAATAAGAGGAAATGACTAATTTACATTAGTCGTGACTTAATAACTCAAAAAGTGAAATAATTTTAATCATATATTCTAACAATAATAAATAACTAGCATATTTATGATACATAATGGTTAATAACAGACACAAAATGGCTAATTTAAAAGTCATATAATGGCTAGCTCCTATTTAATATTTAAATTATGCCTTTTAAAATATATTAATTTCCAACACTAATTTCATTTTAATAGATTGAATATAACAAAATATCCATGACTTGACATTCTTTGTATTTCTTCTTTTTTT
Source organism: Rhizophora apiculata (assembly GCA_037832385.1). Classification (NCBI taxonomy): domain Eukaryota; kingdom Viridiplantae; phylum Streptophyta; class Magnoliopsida; order Malpighiales; family Rhizophoraceae; genus Rhizophora; species Rhizophora apiculata. The sequence continues at coordinate 6,278,306 of CM075430.1, read as the reverse complement.
TTTTCCCCTCTTGTTTTCTCTCTTTAATGTGTTTTGTGTGTTTCTTTGTTCCTTGATTATGTTCAAAGAATGGGTAAATGCTATGTTCTCAGAGCATGAAGGCTTATTAAGATTAATTGGGGACCTCCTACATCATAACAAAGTCAATATCAACACAATAACTTTAAATAAGTCAACTACTATTTCACTAATAATGGGTTAAGCCAATGATTAAAAACTACTACATAAACACTTAAAATTGCTACCAAATATCTAAGAGGTACTTTTTTGATTATGGCATTATAAAGGCACTGTAATAACACTTATATAACAATTTTAAAGGTTATTGCAACAAAAATAAAAGCATTACAATAGATGTTTCATAAAGTAGTTCTTACAATCAATGACATTGATTTTATAGAATTTTATGCAGCAATTCATAAATGTATAGTCAGTAGTTACTTGGTCAACAAGCATGTTTTAAATTTTTTATTGCATCAATTTAATACAAAATGGCAACGATGTCAATACAAAAAGGAAATAATTTCAAGACCGAATGATAATGTGCTTAAAAGACAAAAATAGTAGTTTTGAGATAGAAAAATAATGGGTTTGAGTAATATAAGTAGTGGTTTTTAAATGTAATAGTAGCAATTTTTAAACTTAATGGCAACAATTTTAATATTAAAGGGTAATTGTTTTTATAGAATAAGCATCAATTTTTTTCAAAAACAAAAAAAAAAAAACACCAAATCTAGATTATTTCTACTAATTTGATGCATTAACAAGTCATAATTATAAATAATTTTTAAAATATTACATACTAAGGTAATTTACCAACCATTCAAACAAACATAAAATTTCAAATATGACATTTAAAGTAATTAACAATACATAGTTAGTTTATGAACTAGATAATAACTTTTAAAACTTTTAATATAGTTTACAAAAGAGAAAATTGATTAACTCAAAGGTTTTGTCCATAGAATATGTAGTCAACTTGTATTATTATTGCCATTACTATCATTATCATAAAGTAAATAATTGAGTAAGCTTGAGTTCCATCAGTTAAAGATAAAGCCAACTAATTATAATTAAGTATAGGTCACAAGAATAATAAACAAATAGCTTATGTCTCTAGTCATACTTAGTTGTGTGGAGTATGTGCACCTATAGAAGATTGATGATTCCTTAGTTAGTTATGTAGACATGAAGTACTAAAAACATCATTGAGCTAAGCAACTCTTAGAAAAAACATAGCCAAAATGTTATCATTGATATTCATGCTAGGATTGAATTGTCGTAAGCTTGAGAGAATCATAGTGAAGATTTCTTGTGCCATTGCAAGTTTTTAAACTTTTAAACTCTTTTACATTTCAATTTCCAACTTCTTTTACACTTCATGTTCCATATTTTCTTTGATAAATAACATAAAACCTATAGACACTCTTATATCCTTAATAAGCTTTTTTCACTTCAAGTTGTGTTCACACCCCTCCAATAACTCAAGCACGTTTAGATTGTTCTTACCCTAAGACTACAATAAAAGTACCAAATATTTGGTTGCTCACTCCTTCCCCTTTCAATTAAATCTCCAATATTTCAACCTAAACTTAACGATATGTAGTTGAAGACTAACAAAGTATGAAAATTGGTGCAATAATCAAATTCAACTTAATGCATACAATATTTTGACTTGTGGTCTCATTTAGTCACTTATACATTATGTTTGGTTATTCTTTTTTGTAATTAGCCTCAAAATTGCCTATCTAAAAAGGTAACTCCGTATTAGGATTTTCATTTCTCTATTAATAAATAAAAATGATAATAATCACATGGGACTATTGCAGGATCAAACACCCCTCATCATAAACAATTTAACCAAAATCAACTACCTAAAAGAGCCATGACCACAAACCATAATAAACTAAAATTTTCTAGCAAATAAATTTTAGAAAAATAATGCCTATTCTTACCAATAACATGTCTATTCTTATCATTTGCTCTCGAATTCTAACAAAACTCTTCTAACCCATTATGTGCACCTATAAGTTCTTTAACTTGCCTCAATTGTCTGTAATACCAATTTTCTTCCTTCTTAAGGAACCAAAGATATATATATATGTGCATTAATTAAAATACAATTAATAAGCTTTAAATATAAAATGACAACTTGTGTTAGAAAAAAAATTATCTTTACAATATTACTTAAATAAACTTCCATAATTTATCCTTCAAGTTGATTGGCACCTTATGCTAATTCATAAAATTTAATGGCGCCCTATTGGGATTTTTGACCAAAGTACCAAAAAAATTATTGAATTCATTTAAAATCTTCTCATTAAGACCAATGAGTTGGTTATTTATATTCAAAAATATAGGTTTGCACTCTTATAAACTTGTTGTTACACCTCTCTTATTGTTATAGGTCCTCGCCTCTTTTTATGCCTTGAAATGATGCAAATACATTGAAAATTAAGTGCAATAAGCAATAAAATTAATTGAATGTAAAATATGTTGAAACCAACTACTTTAATACCTTCATTATTCCCTTATTGCATTAGTTATTGCTCCTTTAGAGTAGACAATGTTAATCTCTTAGACATATAATCTTGCTCAATTCTAAAAGAATTTGACCATCTAAAAGAAAAAAAAAAAAAAACCAAATTATGACTTTCCCAAATTATGACAAATGAATGTAAGAAACAAACATATTATTTGATTCTATTAATATACATTAAGTGACCTAAGAGTAATTTTTATGTATATTATCAATACAAACTAAAATCTCTAACTATTCTACCTCTTGACTTGGTGTAGTTTGGCCATTTGCAATAGATGGGATTTTAATTTCTTTTTTATGTCCATTTCTTATACTCAGACTCCTTTCCTCCTTAACACTTTTATCTTCACTTAATTGTCATCTTCTTTTCAAAATGTTTAAAATTTAGGTTGCCAAAACAACTAAAATTAGATCTCCCTTTTTGTTTCTTGTAGGTTTTGAATCCATTCATATTATTTTCCTATTAAATGAAAAACTAAAAATGTTAATTTCATAAAAAAAAAAAGGTGAATATTTACTAAACATAAAAATAAAAAATTTACAAATTAAATTGTAACATCTCAATAAATTGAAAATATGCTTATACCTTTAATCAATTGCATCCATCCAAGCCTAAAGCATTCCATCAAAATCTAAATCTTCACTAAATTGATCACCCTTTTTCAGATTGTACCACATTTGTTTGCATGTCAAGTTTCGTACTTGGCATGCCATCTCTTATCCAAGTATTTTGTTTATTATTCATATGATATCTTACATTATACCCAAATTCAAAGGCTTTCCCTAAAATATGTATTGTAAATTTTCACTATCTTCTTCAACAATATTAAATAAATCTCAAGGAATATATTTCATTACATGATAAATGTTTTTCTTAGATCCTTGACATAAAAAAACTTAATGAACTGGGGAAACTAGTACAAAGGGATCATTTAGATAATATAATTTGGTTGAGTTGACACATATAAGTCCATAATCATTATTCTCCAAATGAAACCAATCACATATAACCAAAACAATATTAAATTGACCATAATAGTCTAATTTTATAATTTATATGATTACCTTATATTAGGTAACATTTCCCATGGTAGGATTTTGGTTTCTAGAACTTGTCAAACTATTTGTTAGGGCATTCAATGTCACACCATTGTTTTGTGTTTTGCACCTTGCATCATGTTCCCTAGTGTAAAATATATGCCCATTTATAGAATATTTAGTATAACGCGTGACTATTAAATTAAGACTATTAGATAATTACCTAATATAAGCAAGAACTTACTTATTTCTAACTTCATTTTGAATCAAAATTGTAAAATTTTGACTGTGATTTTGTGCTCTTACTCATTTATTTCTTTGTCATCCACTTATCAATTTCTTATGTTTTATGCAACAAGCATTTACATATGAATATTAAAATAGACAATTTAAATAAAATGACAAGGAAATTTTGGTTAGAACATTAACTCACTTGATATTGCTCTCAACTTCTTCATCTTTACAATTAAACAATACATATATAAATTGAGTCTTTACCCTTTCATGCAAATATCTTCAGCAAACATCAAGCACTCTTCAACCAATAACCCCTTTGCTATGGAATCTTTGAGATAACATCTATTTCATACATATGCTTTTAACTTGCCTAAATATCTTTCAATTTCAAACATCCAATGACAATTCATAGGCCTTTAAGTCTAATTTCATTAACCAAATGAATAGGTAGATGCACCATTATGTTAAAAAAAAAAACTTAGAGGAAAGATTATTACCAATTAGCATAATATTTCACTAATTTCTTTTTCTAAATAATCAAGATCTTGTGTTTTTACAATTTTGCTACATGTTATTCTAAAAAAAGATCCTAAATATCAATGTCATAGCCACATGCTACAAAATTGTTTTCTTAACTGCAACTTAAAGCAGATAATGTATTATGAAATGTGCATCATGACTCTTATACCCAGCAATTTCCCTATCCTTATCATTGATACATCTAGATATATTAAATCCATAACCTTATGGTAGTTTGGTGACTTTTAAAACCTTCTGGTGGCATTAAAAAGGATGCTTTAGATAGGAAATATATGCTAGCAATCATTAAAGAGAATAGGTTAAAGCTTCTTTCTAATACCCATATCTAGTAAATCAAATTGAGATTTTACATGATCTTTTGTTTTATTATAAATGTATAATAGTATCCCAATAATACTATCACACATATTCTTTTTAATGTGTATCACATCTAAATTATGACAACACTTATTACTAGACCAATATGGCAAACAAAAGAATATAGATCATTTCTTCTATAGGTTGTCAAAGTTACTCTTTTATTTTATTTTCCAAATAGATTATTGAAGTTAGACAACTTTGATGAAATTTTTGTTCCATCTAAAGGAGTAAAAGTAGTTCTTGACTCTATTTGACCATTGAAAAACTTTTTATCTTGTCTCCAAGGGTGGTTTAGATCTAAAAGTGTACGATGGTCCACATAACAAGTTTTCTTATTATTGTACAAATATTAAGAACAAGTACCATAATTACATATAGGATATACGAACTTACTTTTTATACTCTACTGCAATAACATTGTATAAGTTAGGAAGTCACTTATAGTTCATAATAGGTTGCATACATTTGGAAGGAATGCTTACCAGATACATAATAGGTGTCATAACTAAATTCCTATAACTCTTCCAATTCTTGAATTAAGGGCGACAAGAACACATAAATATCCCTTCCCAATGAGTTTGGGCTTGGAATAATCATTAATAGTATCAAGCATTTTGGTTTCATGTATAACCACAGTGCTAGATTGTAATTAATAAGAACAATTGGTCATGTGTTATGCAAACTCATGGTTTTAAAAGGATTAAACCCATCATTAGTCAAACATAATCTTACATTACAATTATCCTTAGCAAATTGTGGATGCAATAAATCAAAATCTTTTTAAGCTTGGCCATTAGTAGGATGCCTAATATCATCATCCTTAAGTCAATGCTTTGGATGCCAAATCATATCATTCATCATTTATATGCATATAGAGATTTTTAAAGCCTTGATTTCAGAGGAAAGCATTTCAAAATTTTTGTTGGAATGTTGTGGCCACTTGAGGACAAAGAAGTGACATTATTCCCTTTGAAATCCTTAATTCCTTTTCATCTAGAGGCCGTACAAATGTCACAGACCTATACCCTTTCATGCTTGTCCCAAAATATTATGCAATCATTAAGACATATATCAATTTTTTTGTATTCAAGACCTAGATCCTTCACCACGCTTTTAGCTTCATCAAAAGAATTGGGTGCATTAATATTAGAGAATGCCTTCATTATTAACTCTAAATATCTCTTAATGCTACATTACTGAGTTCATGGAGACACTTAAAAATATACAATATAATCATGAAAGATAGTTCATAAAAGTTCTCACAATTAGGATATAGTTCTTGTTGTTCCTTTTTAAGTAGTTTATAAAACTTTTTAGCCTCTACATTTGACCTCTTCTTAACATTATTAGACTTTAATTGCTCACTAGCATCCCTAAAAGTGTCATGTAATAGTCTATTAATATCATTGTTCACATCAACTTCAAGTACATAATCATTTACCCCTCTTGATATAAGTCCTTTAATATAGGAATCTTTTCCTTATATCTTATCTTAAAGCCTTTAATAATTAAATGTGCAAAGACAATATTTCTAAAGTATTAATACTAAAAATTACATTTCTTACAAGGATAATAGATTTCATTGCTAACAACAACCCCAGCAAAAACCTTATTGAAGAAATTTTTAACCTTATCCAAGTATTCTTTACTTAATTTATTCAAATGCATCCAACTTTTGTCTTCCATAATTATCAACTAAACTTAAATCAAAGAGAAGTTTTTGCCACCACAGTTTATTCCATGGTGAGAAATTACAAATGCTAGTGGATGAAGTATCAAAAACCATAAAATATCTAGTAAAAGTTTCTTAAAAAGGAAAAAAAAAACATTATTATTCAAAATTAATTAAAAAACAAGAGCTTGAACAACCCATGAATAAGAATTAAATCAAAGATAGAAAAAGTGATTAAAAAACTAAAATAAAAACAAATTACAATTAAAAGAACTAGATGTTTTCTTAAGAAGAAAAAATGTTTAAATATCCCAAATCAAAGTGAGTCACAAGGGCTAACCAATTATAGAATGCTTTAGTTTTGTATCGTGCAACAAGTGGACAATCCAATTTAATACTAAGACATATTGGATAAAAAGGTTCCAAGGGCTAGCCAAATCATATGCTATCAGTTCCATGTCGTGCACAAAATGGGCTAAACAGTTCAACTACTATCAATTTTAAGTAGTTCTACACTAAAAGGGCAACACTAGTTAAACTAAAATTCCATAGTGACATGCAATGCAATCTAAAGTGCACTAACTTTAAATCTGGTACATAATGCATCAAACTTTTTTGCTTCATTTGGATACAAAATAATAACACAAAATCAATTCAATCTAAATGCTAGTTACCAGTCTATAACATGCAACACAATCCAAAGTTCAAAACCAATTTAATCTAAAGCCCATTTTAAATGAAAATTCTCAGCTGTCAATTAACACAAAATACAAAATCAATTCAATTGTCACAATTTGACGATTTGGTCCATTAACACAAAAGCTAAAATCCTCAAAAAGGAGGGGGGAACAAACAAAAGAATGCATAAAATTAGATCAAAATAGGAATGAACTCAAAAATTTGACGATTTTAAGCAAACACCACCCAAAAAAAAAGTAAGAGGATTAATTTTTTTTAGGGTTTCAAACTAAGGTGGATCATTTTCTTTAGGCTCAATTCAAAGAGAACAAGATAGGATTTTTTGACTATGGCTAAAATTGAAAGGAACAAAAGAGGATTGTCTAACTAGTGGAAAAGCATACAATGTTAGATATAAAAGAAAATAGAGAAGATTTAAAAATTGTTAAGGGTCAATTTCTTTAAGGTTTCAAAGGATGTTGAAAAATAGTCAATTTGAGACATAACAAAGCTATAAGGCCTAAGAAGAGTGGTTAAACAATGTAGTTTTAGTGTTTAAAAGCCACTGCATAAAGCTTTTAAACTATTGACAAATGTTGGTATAAAAACCACTGCTACAACCTTTCAAAACCATTGTTTATGATCATGTTGATCTAGATTGCTATCTTAAAATTGCTACTTAAAAGTAATATTTGTTAAAATTAATGATCAACCCATTTAAATTCACTATGTTTAGATATATATGGTGTTGGTTTTAGATTGCTATATTAAATCCCTTGCCTCAAAATAGCATAGGTTAAAAATTGTTACTTAGCCTTTTCAAAACCACTATGTTTTAAACCATATGTTGTCAATATTGAATCACTACATTAAAACTCTTGCTTAGTATAGTGTGGGTTCATAACCACTTTGTAAACTATTCCAAATCGCTATGTATTATAAACTATAATGTTGATTTTGGATCGCTACATTAAAACCACTGCTTAAAGGTTGCATAGGTTCAAAACTGCTACTTGCCCCATTCCAAAGCATTACCTTTGAACACATATGACATCGACTTATAACTATTACTATAAACCACCACATTTAAGGTTATTATTACTACACTTTTTGCAAAATTCTTTATGCAACAATTATAATCATAGCCTTAGATTCTGTAAGCGACCATTTAAAACCCTCACCATGGAACTACTATCATAAGTACCTTATGTTGTAGTGTGCAAAGTTTTCTTCAAAGGTTACAGATGGTAAGGAACATTCTAAGCATGTATGAAACAAAGTGAGTGACTTCAATTGTTTACTCACTCAAGTAAAATGATATAGAAAAAGATTGGAATTAAGTTCATGTGTTGAAAATGTTAAATCAAGCTCCTATGGTGAACAAAGTGAATAAATATAGGCAAGCAGCATACACAGAAGATGGAAAAATGAACAATAAACAGACGCTAACAGATGAAAAGACAAGCAAGCAAACAATGGCCAAGCAATGTACAGCAAAACTATAAAGCCCAGGAAAAGGATGTTAGAGAGAAAGAGGGAACAAAGACTTGAGAAGGAAAAATGAGGGGAAAGATAGTAGGAGAGTGAAACAAAGACTTAAAACCAAAAGGAGAAAAAGAGAGAGAGACATGTAGTTGGTAAATCAATATTTGATATTGAAACACTTCCTGGCTCATAAACCCATGGCAAGTGCCTTCTAGTGGGGCAATAAACAAAAGAATAGCAGACCTAGAGGGAAGGTTAAAGACATTCTAACAAAGACAAGTTATTATTGTAAAGTTCAAGGATAAAAAGAAAAAACCTTTCCGATATTAACTCATTTTACGGTAGCACTACCCCTAGTGGGATAGATTAATTATGAATGTCTCTCTAGACTAGCAATTTTGTGCTACCATTTCATTTTTAAATCAAAATAGTATGACCGTAAGGAAAGCCTTACCGGCTATCTGTGCTGATTGCAAGTGGTAAAAGATTGTGATACTACCAAAGAGAAGGTTTCTCATTGATGTTAGATGCAAAGCCTTGTTGTGATGTTATGCATCTTTTTAAGCATATGCAGCTGCAAATCTCATGTAGCTATTTAAGCTACCCTTAGGATTAATTGATCTATATTCTGGTTATTGTTATTATAAATGGCCTCGGGCAACTTGTGTCACTAATTGACGTAAGCTTGGTGGAATTAAAAATGGAAACATGACTGGATGTAAAGCATCCGTAGGAAGTTATTTGCCCGAGGAAGCAAGCAAGAGGCTAGTGTCATTATATTACGATGTGCAGCAAAAATTATAGTGATTAAGGAAGTTTTAGCATAGGAAAGACTAGTGGAAAGGCAACGGAGATCAACTAAGTGGCAAAGATATCAAAAGGGCTGGATTGATACTGGAGTATGGAACAGTACCCCAAGTTGTGATCACTCGGTAATCTTTAGCCAAAACATTGTAACCTCACAAACATTCACTAAGATTCACTCGATGGAACACACGTTTATAGGGCATGAGGAATTCTCAAAGATGTACAGATGCACCTGTAGGGAGATTGCGCTTTCTTCTTCTTCTTTTTTTTTTGTTATAACTTCGTTCAAAAAGAAAACAAAATTTTTGTTTACAGGATGACTTCTGTATGGACATTGTGCTCCCATACATTTTAACACGCGCATCTTTATTTGCCAGCATGGAGAACGCGTTTGTTAGAAATTTACCTTTGGTTTATCTGTTTCTAGCAGGGTCCTGATTTGTAAATCTCATTACAATTAATAATTTGCATTAGAATGAATTGGAGACATGACAAATGTAGATAAATTCCAATAAAGAGTTGCTTCCTTTTGCTTGCCAAGATTTAAGTTTTCGTTGGTATGGTCTGCAGTTTGTTTCACTACATGTTTCGAGGGCCTTCTGCTCGCAGGATGTTGTCCGTCTGAATGAAGAGATACAGAGACTAAGAGCTTATAAAGACAAAGAATGCGACACTTGTCCATAACCTATGCAACTCGAGACTTTAGATTGTAGAAGGTGACTCCAGGATGTTAAGCAACTTAGAGACAAAATGACCATCTCATCTGTTTAGTGGACTGGCTAGAACTTACCTTAATGTTTACATTTTGTTTCTTACAAGTCATCTCTCCTCCACTAATTGTCAAGTCTGTTGTGCTTTGATTCATTTACCCGCTTAAGGTGGGATCGTACTTTTCCCTAATAGCTTATGCCCCTCAACTGTTTTCGTGCTTATGAAGTGCCTTAATGTGGTATTATTACTTGGAAAGTCTTGACTTTTGTTATAGAATGAAATCTCAGGCAGCCAACTGTTTTTTCCCTTGACCGTGCATGGGTGATGCTTTATTTTCATATATTTTCCCCATTATTTGGGGTATATCAAACCTTCTGAATTTTCTGGTATTTAACCTAGTTCATGCATTTTTATTGATTTTATTTGCTTGATATTATGATTAAATTTTGTTGTTATAGTTAGAAAACTAATAATCCTAAAATATGTTATAAATATACATACTAGACGGTTTGATAATATTATGTAGGATTTTGAAAGTAAAATGAAAATTTCTAATAAAATAATGAAGTATAAAAATAAAAAAATTTTTTATATAATTAAATTATAATTAATAAAAATAATAAAAAGTATTTTTATTTTTAAAAATTATAAAATTATATTGTAATTTTTTATATCAAAATATTATATTTATTAAAAATAAATTTAAATTTTCATATATTTCTACAAACATAATTTTTTTAAATTATAATTACAACATTCCTTACAACAAAATAATAATAATAATAATAATAAAATAAAAGATGCACAGTTCCCATGGCGCGCGCTCGCGCCCTCCCTCCAAATCCAAAGTTTGAAAAATATTTGTCGCCTAATAAATCCAAAACCCTCGTCAAAGTGTCAATGTCACTCACTCAATTCACCATCACCTAATTGAGGCTCCCAGTGCTGCAGTGACTGCGCGATACCAACTTCAACGGAAATGGAAATGGATAGCGGAGAAGAACAAGAATTTCTCCGGTCCTTTGACAAAACCGATACGTCCCCCTCCTCTCCGGCACCGAAGAGAAAGCTGAAACGTCTCAGGAAAGCCATCAGCAAGAAGGCTCCGATTGATCTTCCTGCAGATGTTTCGTCAAAAGCCGATGAGCCTCCATCGCTGAATGCTGCCAATTCCCCCAATTTTGACCCAGGAGGTTTGGAGGAACCGGATGCCAGATCTGGGCCCCACCTGGAGGGATTTTGGAAGGGAAATGCATTGGATACTAGTTATGATGGTTTGAACGGTGAGGAAGCTTTGGATTTTGATTATGTGGTTGAAAAATTTCATGGAGGCGATGGGGATCGAAGTTATGATATGGAATTGGATAAGGCAAGAGAGGATCTCAGGATGGATGAAGGTTCTGAGGAGAAACAAAGTGACTTGGATGGGTTCGACCAAGGGAAAGACAATGCCAAGAATAATAAGAGAGGGAAAAGAGGGAAAAGAGGGAAGAGGGCTAATGATGGTTTTCATGAGGAGGAGCCGTACTCTGCTGCCTCAAACAAAAGCATGAAAGCAAAGGTATCCATTTCTATCATATCTATATGTACCGATTGATTGCGCTCCAGTCTTCCAGTTTCTTGATTTCTTGTTGCTTCTGATCGGTCAGGAAAGAAGGGATCGTCTCACGCAGCTGCGTGTTGAATCTCAGAGATTACTCAGAGGTAATTACTGAATCGTAGATAGCCATCTTTCCTGTCATTACCTATAAACTCAGCTATAGTTGATTTAGTTATGTTATAAATTCCCAACAATTTACAACATCTTGTCTTTATTTTTGGATTGCATCTTTGCTTCTGTTTAGAAACCAGAGGTGCATCATTTAACCCTGCCCCTGTCGTTCAAAAGCCCATATCCTCGGTTTTGGAGAAGATCCGTAAAAGGAAGCTTGAGGTCTCTAAAAGGTTAGAGATGTTCTTTTGGATTCAATCTTTGGAGCTTCATTTATGTCTTTTTTTTGCTAAATATTTGTGTGGACAGATTGGTCCCTATAAACAGAAGCTCTTTGTTTGATTACAAAGGTGCTTCTGAATTCAACTTTGAGAGTGCTCGTGTTGAAGAAACAGAAACAGATTATTTAGAAATAATCAAACATCCGGCTGAGATTGACAGCACGGCAGATTCCCTAAGTGTAGACAGATTTGAAGGCTCTACAGATCATATTCAAACAAATATAACTTCAGAGAAGGTAATTTATGAGACATGTGTGTTTATGAGTTTAAGAAATAGCAATCTTACGCATATATAAGCAGCAAATGTCATGGTTCGTGTCCCATCATCCAGGAAATGTTACATTTGCATGTTTGAAGTCATAAACAGATTCCTTTAGTTGAGTTTCTGTAACCATGTTGAAATTGATATACCTAAATCTTCTTGAAACTTCATCCCAACAACAAGAAAGTAACTGAAATCTGCTGTTTGAGATTCCTTTGCAAAGTAAATTTTTGCTTCATTTTCCTGTTAGGCTATATGGGTATAGACTACAGCAGGAGAAAAGTTATTTAACTTATAATCGCCTGGCATTTTCCATGCTTGATTTTCAAAACATGAAATCTCAAACAGTGTTGCTGCTCTGAAAACATGAGAAAGAAAAGCATTAAATGTTTGCATGTGTTAAGTTTCAGGATTCGGCAGAGGAATTGGAGATAAAGTTTCGAGCTCCTGTTGATGATACTCAGGTTTCTTTTGATGTCTTAGTTTTGCCACTGTTGATTTTTACATGGATTCTGATTATCAAATAATTGCTTGCCACAAATGCATGTTGTAGGATCTAATTTTTGATTCCCAGAGAAGTGACTCTAAAGATGAGCTGTCAGATGAGACACCTAGTAGTCCTCTCGAAGAAGTCCTTGCACCATCCTTACTTGCAATGAACTTAAAGTTTGACTCTGCTCCTCCTGATGAATCGTAAGTCCCAAAATATCCCACTTTATAAGCATAATGCTTCCATAAAAAGTTTTCATCCGCTCATTTAAGTATTTATAGTCAACTACTTTTTCTAGTTCTGGACCCCATTAATCAATCTATGTCTATTTCTTCTCCACATTCATCCCTTGCTATTCTCAATCCAGTTGCAGGGGTGAAATGAGGAATTACAAGGAACTGGTTTCCTGTTCTGACATCCATCATTCTGAAATCTGTTTTTTTTTTTTTTTTTTCTTTTTTAAATTTCTGTTATGCAGCTCTGATGAAGAGGATAATGACAAGGAGAATATTGAACTCCAACTGCATGGTTCAGTTGACTTGCCATCATCTCCAAAAGGTGATCCTGTGAAAGCTTTTGTCGATGAAGAGGCTGAGGAAGAAGATGATAGTGACAATGACCTAGGTCGGTTCCAAGATGATGAGGAAGATGAGGATAACATGCACTCAGAGGAGTTTAATGAGATGATAGTAACTGAATGTGAAGAAAAGCCAAGTGATAATGAAATGCGTAATCAACTTCATCAGAAGTGGCTTGAGCAACAGGATGCTGCTGGAACAGAAAATCTTTTGCAGAGACTTAAATGTGGTTCTAAGCAAAGAGAACCATCATCACTTGATGAGAGAAATGATGATGAAAGCGAAGAAGATCAAGGAGAGCTTCTTGATGCCACTATGGAATCTCCTTTTCCAAGAAGTGTTGTGCGAATGAATCTCAAGAAGGCAAAGGAAATGATTTGTCAAATGTTCACAGATAAAGATGACATATACGTATCTTCTGATGACGAGGTAGCAGAGAAGAGGCATCTTAGGCAATGCCTCTCTGAGAAACCTGTGAGTTCTTAACATATTGCCTTATAATCTTCCAGAATTATGTGTGCATTGTCTGCTGCTCTGCTAGAATGTCCATTGCTAGTCTCACTTTATTTATTTTCTTTTCTGAATATGTGTTGCTCACAAAAGTACTATGGGCTGGACGCAGGAAGATCAAGATACTTTCTTGTCACCAGCAGAGGATGAAGGGTCTGAAGAAATATTTAGCCTTATAACGAAGCTAAATGGTGTGCCTGACACAAAAAAGAAGGCCAAAGCAACATGTATGATCTCTAGAATATTCACTCACATTTTACCCTCGAAATAGATATGCTGGCATGTATTGCCGCTAGACAACTTAGAATTATCGTTTCTTCTGCAGCCCATTTCCACATGCTATCCATTGGGGGAAGCGGGACTACTTCATCAAAGGTAAAATGCTTCCTGCACTAGTTGATATCGAGTTGAGCTCTGTTACTATGAGTCTATTATCTGATTCTCTAGCTAGACACATCACATTATGCTATCGTTTTGGATAGACAATTGGGCATTTCAATTTAAAAAACCAGTCTGCACTAAGCATGGAAGTGCTTTTGGTATTCTACATGTACAGTCTGTTCTCGGTATTTCTGTTAAATCATTGTCTTTCATCTCCATTCTAACCAGCATTATCCCAAAAGTAAATTTAAGACTGACCACATTTGCATGAGTGTACTTTTTCACCTCGCCAGATTACAATTAGCCTAGAAATTCGACAGCCATTAATGCTGTTAATGAGCTATCTTGTGTATAGAAATATTCTCCTACATCCTCTTCTTCTTCTTTGTGGAAGAAAATTAACAAAATGAACCAAGTGGCATCCATCATGGCAAAGGTCTTGCTGATAGAAACTGGCAATTATCTGTAACTTCCGTTGAAAATTATTGCAGTCATCTTTCCTCAGTCGGGGCTCTAAAAATTCCTTGCCATCACACGACAAGCATGTATCAAGCACGGTTCGTTCTTTTGTGTTTGAAAGAGATGATAGCAGGAGCACAATCTCTGTGTCAGAAGAATGTTCAGACTCGGTAAGATCATAAAGTTCAAACGAAGCTCAAGCCTGGGAGTTTGATCTACTTTGCAATTTGCTCCAACTAAATTATTGGCTTTGTTCTTTTGGTATGCCTCGCAGATCCAGACAGAGAGGAGACGGACAAAAATTGGTTCAGCCAAGTTCTGTAAAACACCAATTAGATCTGGCACACAAAACACGCAAACTGCAGCTGCAGGGAATTCTGGTCCCTCCTTACACGAGATATTAAGGTGCCCTTCTCTGCAGTCTAGCCGTTGCGATCAAGATGGCATGGCTGGCAAAGTCGACGCCATATATGCTGCTTTCAAATTGGACAAGAATATTGTAAAGACCAAGGAGAGAACCTAGCGTTAACTGTAAGTACTGTCTAGGTTGTTACTCGTGTTCGCTGGATATTGAATTATTGTATTCCATGTTACTTAATTTAAGATTTCCTTCATGGTAGATCAGTGCATCTCCCTCCAGACCTTCTGTCACAGTGCTTATCATTTTTGGCCCGTTTGCTCCCATCGAGGTGACTAAGAAGGAATCATACCTTTAGAGGAAGTTAATTAGTTGTTTGACTTGGTAGAGTAATTATTTTTCATTTGTTTTAGTTGTTTGAGGATTAACGGCTCGTTAAACAGTATTAGTTATTTTCATCAGATTTTATTGATTCATCGGACATTGATTTTAAATGTCACTTAACAGTTAGTGTTAATTAACAGCTGTCTGTCATGAATTAAACCAAGAAAAAACAAAAAACAAATGATTTAGATTTTTATTTTGGAAATCTAAAATTCTAATTTTAAAATGAGACTAAGGGTTTATGAAAATAGAAAAATCTTTCTTTATTGTGTTGTTCGTAATCTGAAGGGTTTCTTAAAAAAAAAAAAAAAAGGAATATAGAATTGCATTTCTATAGAAATAGGTTTAAAAAAAAAAAAAAAAGGATAGTCACCTCAAAATCTCAAATTTTCAAGGAAAACAGCCTTTTTGTTTTTATGAAAACAATGGCTGCGGCGCCGACATGGTCAATGGCTTTATCTAAATCCACATGTTCCAAAGTCCTACGCCAAACCCGACGGTTCAGAATGCACATACCAACGGAAATTTGACTGGCAGGCTTTCTGCATTAAGTTTGAGAAACAAAGTTAAATCTCCATTATATATATTATATATATATTATTTATAAAGACTAGAATTTGAATTCTAAATTTTTTATTAAGAATTCAATTAATTCTATTATTAAATTTTTTGATTAGTAATAATCTCTATTTTATCCTTTAGTTTAGATGTAGTCTCGTAGGGTTTTTTTTCCTTTGATTCATAGAATAAAAGAGCAAAAAGTAATGCGTTATAGTCTCACTAGAATGACTTGCACTTGATTTTTATTATTTACGATAATATCCAAGCTTCACCAATTTCTATTAATTAAAAACATCATTGACTCATACGTTTCTAATTAAATTAGCATCAATGTCAACATAATTCAAATAAAAATAATCCAATATTTGTTGACTTGCTTGAGGTCATCCCATTAATTACGAAAAATAATGATGAAAAAGAAATGAGAAGAGGTCTCAAGCCTTCTCCCGGATTAAAACAGCACAGACTTTCTTTTGATAGATTCAGTAGAGTCGGCAGAATCAAACATGTTATCTGTATATCATGTATGTATGTATGTCTATTGTATATATGTATACCTTTTTATTTGTCATTAATTCAAACACACGAACGAGGGAATCTCTCCCAGTTTCTCTCTTCTACGTTCCACGCAGCTTCCATGCTCTCAACTCTGAAAAGAAACTCATTATATTTTCTTCCTTTTTTTTTTTTTTTTTTTTAATTTTCGGTTTTTCCTTTAAAGCTTTTAAGCTCATTAGACGGGGCTAACTTCCAAGAATTCGAAAAAAAAAACATCATTTTGTCCAGCTTTCTTATGAAGTTAAAATTTCAACATTAATTCTTGGCTGATATACATTATTATTTTACCAAATAAATAATGCAGACAAATGATATATTTTTTTTTGTCAGTTAACATAAAAAAATAACTTCAATTTTATTTTTTATTACAAATCTAACATTACCCTTAAAAAGTAATATATTATTTCTTATAAAGTTTTTTTAGTAATAAAAATAACACATAATTAATTTTGTTTAACAAATTTTGTTAATTATAATGACATGACATGATGATATGAGCCATTTAATGATATGAAAAAAAAAAAAAAAAAAAGGAAATGATTGGACTATAAATAACATACTACTCATTATTTGAGTTGATTATTAGGCCATCTAATCGTGAGTCCAGACTCATTCTAATTATTAAAAGATTAATAACTAACTCAAATTTTAATTATTTGCAGTAATAAAAATTAAAAAGAAAAAAAATACAACCATAAGTAATCCTGCTAGATTGAACTCGTCAGCGACTAAACTTTCCGCCGGCGAACAGAGACCACAGCAACATTTCCCATTTGATTATGGTGGGTCAAATGAGTTCCATAAGTTATCCGTATGGCTGGTCCTCCCCTCCTCTGACGCATTTCCCTCCTTCTTTACTCTCGTCGTCCCGGCATCTCAACCGTCCACCTACTCCATCCTCATTAGAACGCCAGTCTCAACGAATTTTCACTACCCAAGGATCGTAATCATAAAGAGTATACCCAAAAGAGAGGAGCCAAACGGTGCATTTTACCTCCGCCCATGTCCACTACTGATGGCTTCCGCCTTAGCGAGAGCTCTCTCGGCTACTCCGGTCACCACCCAAAAGCTGCTGCCACTTAAACGACGGTTCCAAAATGGATGATTCGTTGCTTTTCTCAATTCAGAAATTTTTGTCAGAAGACAAATAATCTCCATTCTCAAGTTTCAAACCTGAAAGCTCAGAATTGTAGAGCCATCGAAGCTTTCTTTTCTTTTCTTTTCTTTTCTTTTCTTTTTAAGGGTTGCTTTCAGGCGGAGCCGTGTGTATAATTTAAGTTATTTATGTATATATGAGTTGGTTCTTGCACAGGTTTGTAGCGGCGCTGTGGGTATAAATACTGGTTTAGAGTTGGCACGAAGTCATGACTTTAGAAAGATTTGGCTTGACCTTCATTCATTGTTAGCATTGTAGACTGTTACGAAAGCTGTTTCCTTCCCATTTCTGCATACCCCCCCTTTTTTATCCTCTCTTTCTCCCTCTTTTCATCTCTCACAAACACAATATATCCTATCTATTTATCTATTTAATAATATTTATTATATTTGTTTATTTATTTAATAAATTATATTAAAAAAATAAAATAAAAAAATACCATTATATATAATGGTTTCATACAATTCAGTCGGATAAGTTGGATAAAATAGTTAATTTAATCAGATGGGACTAGTCTGAAGTATATTGTTAGTTTATTATAATATTAAATAGCAATCGGAAAATTGTCACCCTTTCTGTGGCGAACTCCAAACGGAGAATAATTAAAAGAAAGAAAGAGGCAAAAAGTACGTTTACTCGTGTGCTTCCTCGATTTGAATTGAATGAAACTAACCAGCAGCGCATCCACAAAAAGACTGATTCCCTCGACTTGGACCCCCCCCCACCCCCCTTACCCACTCCCCTCTCCCTTCCCGGCGCCTCCAAAAATATCAAAAGAAAAAAATCCCTTACAATAGCGCAGGATTTTCAAAAACTGATCCTAACTAGCCGTTGCTCTCTTTGCTCGTTTTGTGATTCTTACGGTTACCAAACAAAAAACACTCAAAGAAAAAAAATAGTAATAATAATAACATAAGCAGTCAAAGGGAAACTGCTGCAGCTTTTCTCCTCCATTTTTTTTTTCTGTTTTTTTTTGGTCTTTGCTTGGATTGGATTGGTTGAGAGTGGCTTTGAGAACGGCGGGGATTCTTTGTAATGAGGGAGGCAAGAGAATTAACGTCGGACGCCGCCGGTATTCCTTCCGGTTTGAATCGGATTAGGACGGGGCGAGTCTCTCTTACTAAGGCCCAACCGAGTTCAAAACCCGACGGCTTGACCGAGTCCAAGTGTTATGCAGCTTCTTCGAGGCCTCCATTGAAAGGAAAGCTTAAGCAAACCAACGACGACGACGACGACGCCATGGCTCAGGGACGTCGAGCAACTGCTCCTTCCAAAAGAGGTGGTGGTTCTCTATCATATCATCTATGTTCCCTTTCTGTTTCTTTCAATCTTTTTTCTTTTTGTTCGTTTTATTTTCATAATATTTGGGACTCGTTTGGTTTTGTTATGTTTGGTGGCGAGTCATGTGTTTTATCCACAATTTAGTTCGCGGTGGCTTTACGGGAAGGTGAATAATGATTGAAATAGAACGAACTCCAACGCCCTATTTGTTTTTCTTGTTTCCTTACTGAAGTCTGTTTTGTTGAAATTGTTTTAGAAGGGCTTTTGAGCAGTAGATGGTAACTCAGAAGGCAGCTCCGTCAAAATGGCAAATAAACAAGAATGAAATAAATAAGAACGAAGTTGACTTGTGTGCTGTTTTTAACTGGCTGATTCAGATGGTCAAGTTGAAACTGTATGTTTTGTGTCAGTTGATTTGTAACCTGAGTCGATGAGGCGTGTTAGCTTGGGTTTAAACTAGTTGTTGTTTTCTTTGCTCAGCATGCTGATTCTTTTTCATCTTCTGAGTAATGAGGTTGGGCATACCAATCCAAGGCAAAGGTTATCTAGTAAAAGTTATTGCAGACTTAGAGATTTCAGTTTTTTTTTTTTTATTAAAAAAACACTAGGTCCCTTTTTGTGCCATTATCAGATAAAGCAGAATCATGTCACTGCTGGTGAGAGCTTCCTGATTTCTTTGTTGTACTTTCTGTTCATATTTGTAGGAGACAAACGTAAAGGGAAGAAGATAGCTCAATGGATCACATCACATTTTTCCCGGCAAGCTGGTCAAGCCATCAGTGACATTTCACCAAACATTGAGGTGAACTTTGGTTAGCATGCCTATGATGATTTTCCATATTTTTTCCTGCTCATACTGTACTTTACTAGAATCACTAGCAAGCCAAGCTGGTATTTGGCAGGAGACAAACTTGGAAGCTGAGTCACTGGTAAAAAGTGTGCACGAGGAAACCAAATTTTGCTGTGCAGAAAATAATTTAAATGGAAAACAGTCATCTTCAGAGAGTCCTAGCCAGAGTAAACCATCAAAAAGTCTAAAAAGTTTCTCACATGAATTACAACCAAAGGGTGGCATTCAGCCAGCTGAACCACGGGCTCATAGTTACAGTGATTTGAAGGTACCCTCAAGAGTTTGGTAAAGTAGAACTTGGTTGAAATATTGCTTGTCATACAAACTTCAAAGGAGTATGCTGTACTAGATTATGAGGTTGTTTCTATTGAATTTGGACGATTCCATGCTTCGCTAAGTTTAGTTAGTTCTTCTAGATTTTCGGACATTGAATAGAATTTCAAGAGATTAGCATTTACTTTTTGTTTTTTTTCTTGATAGATCTTGCATATGGTAGAGAAAATTAAGTAAGAATTGCATTCCATGCTGAGGCTGTGGTATGCAAAGTTGATAAAAGGTTCTTGTTTTCAGTTATTAAACTCTGCCCTCTTTTGATGGGATATGATCAATTGCTTTGTGAAATAGAAGTTGCACAAGACGTGGAATGCAATTTTTCATCAGGTTTCACTAATATTTTAGGCTAGCTGAGTTCAGTTGCCATAGATGAAATAGAAGTTATTATTATTACTATTAATTTTTTATTTTTTATTTTTTTTTTTCTGGAAAGAGACAAATGAATGCTTCTTTTTCTGGTGGGTATGTTTATGCCTTATAGTGGAAAAAAATTAGTTTGAAGCAGAAACTTACTTTATTGGATTATCTAATTTGAGGAAAAAAAGAATTATTTATCGTCCTTGTTTTATTTCTTTTTCTGCTTTCTGTTGGCTGATAGCAGGAACTACTGGGCTCATTACATTCAAGATTTGAAGCTGCTAGACAATTGGTCAATTCAGAGCTAGCTAGTTTTGCAAGAGATGTCATGGAAGTCCTTGAGGAAATTGATCCATCATTGCTAGAAGAGCAGAAAATGGCAAAGGATCTTCTGGTTCTTGCCCAACTTTGTATGGAGATGACCTGTGCTCAGTTCCGTGTCAAGTGTGAAGTCATTGTTCAAGATCTAACTGAAAAAAGGAAACAGTGTCAAATAGGAATTGTGAAGTGGCTTTTCACTCGCATGCTTTTTATATTGACACGCTGCACTAGATCATTGCAATTTCAAAAAGACAGCAAACCAATTGATGAGAAGTCTCTTCGGAAATTCAAAAGATGCATGGAGAGAATTCCTTCTGTTGAAATGATGTGGGCTGCCAATCGTGGAATCACAGACTCTGATTCAGATTATGATGTAAATCAGAAAAGTTATGTCAAAGAACGGCTGCAGGGACAAAATAGCATTACTCACCTCTCAGAGTCAATCTCTTGTGGTCCCAGAGAGCAAGCTGATCAGAGTGACTTGACTCTTAGACACAACTCTCTGGATTTTGGACAAAAGTTGCCAGCTGAAAAATGTAAAAATGGCAATTTTTCACAAGTGCAACAGTTTTATCACGCTGATGGCAGTTTTGCTCAATTCTCAGTAACCAATTCCCATTATGACTCAACAAGTCATGAGCAGGAACAAAGTTTGGATGTTCCTCCTCATGACCAGGAGAGAGTTTTAGATGGATCTGGTTCAGAAATCTGTAGAATATGTGAAGAAATTGTTCCAATTTCTCATCTAGAATCACATTCTTATATATGTGCCTACGCAGATAAGTGTGATTTGAATTGTCTAGGCGTAGATGAACATCTTTCAAACCTTGCCGAGATATTGGAAAAGATTGTAGAGTCCCGTAATGTGAATCTTCAGTTGTCATGTGGGAGCCCTGAGAACACAAGGACTCAAACTATACACTCTGTCATGACTGAAGGTTACTCTCCCAAGTCAAGTGAATGGCGAAATAGAGGTGTTCAAGGAATGTTTGAGGACATACATGAAATGGACACTGCCACAATAGAAGATTCTCTTTTGCCATCTGTTTGCTCAAAGGGCCACTTGGGTACAAAGCTGTGCAACTATGGTGCACCCTCTTCTACTGGCAGCATGACATCAGTGTCATCTACAAATACCCCTAGGGCTAGTCATTTTGATTCCTTCTGGTTAGAGTTTTACAATCCTTCTGACCTAGAGGATGTTCAACAGGTTAGTGATTCTTATGTCAGATTTTGCCTATTTAACTCATCTAATGGGTGGTTTTACTTTATATTTCTGTACTCTGCACAGCTAAATTTTAACCAATGGAAGCATGTTAAGATTAGTTTCTACACTATAAAACCTGGTTCAGCAGCTATAGCATTGGTCAGAGTCAGCTCTGTGTGGCATTTTAAGGCTACATAGCACTGGTGTATTTTTCTTAGAACAGTTTGAAATTACCTTAGACTGCCTTGAGAAACTTTTTCTTGCAGAAGAATCCAGCAAAGTATCTAAGATAGTGTTTAATTCAACCCAAGAAGAGCAAATAGAACCAGAAGTATGATTCTAAGAGGATGACAAATCTCTTCGTATAATTCCTAGATGCTCTAATCACTAACTATAAAAGAGCTTTGAAGTTGCCATTGCTTTCTATATATGCTGTTAGGAAGAAAGGATAAACTTGTGTGAACATTTAGACCAATGTTGTCAAAAGCCTTTTATTGTTTTTCTTCTGCTGTATGTTTGTTTTGAAATCATCAAAACACTCTTTCTATTCCAGCGAGATAGATGTGTACGGAGGAAGAGTAGCTTTTCTTTTTGGTTTCTTAATGCTTTGGTTCAAGTCAATTCTCTCTATTTCAAACCTATTTACTCATCAGTGGCAACCAAATTTTATATAACAATATAATCTGGAGATAAATTCCTATGCTGCAGCATTTGCTTAATGCTTTACGGTTGCAAAAATTTACTACTAATATTTGTTTATGTGCTTGATCAGTTTGTTGTTGAATATTTCTTGTTTCTGCATTGCTGTTAGGTCTGTGATGCTGCAATAATTTTAACTATTAATATAATTCCCATTCTGTTTTTCTTTTATCCAGATGATTGACCTTGCAGATATAGCACGATGTGTAGCACAGACAGATCTCTCAAAGGAAGGGGGATATGAGTTTTTGCTAGCTTGCTTGCAAGATTTGCAGGATGTTTTACAGCAGAGCAAGGTCAAAGCTTTGGTAATAGATACTTTTGGGGGCCGGATAGATCAACTTCTGCGGTATGTAAACATCGAAAATGATATTCTGATACTTACAGCTTTCACCTTTTGTTTAATACCATCTTTCCCTTCGACATTTGCAGGGAAAAATATATACTTGCTTGTGACCTAACAGATAATAGAAACCTGACAAATGATGGAAAGCCCTTTGAAAATCCCAGACTTCAGTTGGATAATACATCTCATAGTAGTGGAGCATCAACTCCTTTACATTCATCACATAAGGATCGGACAAGTATTGATGATTTTGAGATCATCAAACCAATCAGCAAAGGAGCCTTTGGAAAAGTCTTCCTTACACGCAAACGGACGACAGGAGATTTATTTGCAATTAAGGTACATAGTCATCTATCTATAACTTTATTTCAAAATGCATTTAAACAGTTAACCATATGGACACTTTCCTTTCATGTTGTTACTCTAGTGTCAATGGTCAGATTAACCATGGCTTTGCTCACCTTGAGCTGTAAGGCCATGGTACATGCCAAGTGAATATGTCAACAGAAGTGTCAAAATGAGAACAGGAAATACCATGATTTTGATGACATGACTCTAGTTTTTTATGGTCACAGAGGACAGTTATAAAACATTTGTTTTTGTGTGTATATGATGTGAATTTCATGATTGGAAACTGTGGACCACCACATGCTTGATGATTTAGTGCTGTGACAGAGATTTCAGAAGCAGGAGTCAGAGGAGGCCAATTCATAAATTTGCCAAGATTGTAATTGTTGGGGTGGGGCATCTATTAGTTTGATTGCAAAATGGAGCTGCAAAATTGTTCATGTGACCAAGCATCAAGATGCTTGACAAGAACTTCAATAGCAGACAAGATGATCACAATCACCACAAAGATGTTAATTAACCCATGTCTTAAAAATGTTGACTTGATATTTAAAAAGTTTACATCTCAGATCTATTAGTGGCCATTCCTTTTAGTCTGCTGGACGATAGTTATCATGTCTGCCACTTGCACTGAGTCAAGTTCTTTTAGGCTACATTACTGTGTGATGTATTGTTCTTATCTTATTTTCCCATTGATTTGAAATGACCAGTACCAAATGGTCATTAATCATTATGCTGGAAACTGTCATAATATTAACTCAGACTGTCTTTGCTAAAAGAAGGGAAAATAAATGCCAAATGTTGAAAGAAAAACTCAGTGTTAAATAAAATTAGTGCTTGCTTCATCAATGAATATGAAAATTTTCATAGGTCCTTATCTAACTAGATTTACTTGATATTGTTCTTCAATGGTGCTTTCTTTTGTTGGAATGTACAATCAAGAATATTGTTATGAGCTTTGCAGTTCTGTTTTCAGAATTTATTATTCTTATTGTGAACTTTTTGTCTGAAAATAGATCTGGTTCATATTCCTAATGTTGATCAGTTTGCTGATGCAGGTTCTCAAGAAGTTGGATATGTTGCGAAAGAATGATGTTCAGCGGATCTTAGCAGAGCGTAACATACTAATAGCAGTTCGAAACCCTTTTGTGGTAGCATTCAAGCCTAAATTTCTTTCCATTACAGTTTCCTACATTGAAGTAAAAGAGTAAACATCACTTTCTTTGTTTTGTTTCTTCAAGATGTGCTATACTTGATTCCTGGTTGAGTTTCCCTATGCTAAGCTTTTTATTTCTTCTTGATCATGCTTGTTATTGTCCTTTATTATTCTGCCAATGTTATGGCTAATGGTTACAACCTAGAATATCTGGAGCTATGAATTTGAATACATTGATTTTGTCTTGTCATCACAGGTTCGCTTCTTCTATTCATTCACCTGTAGAGATAACCTCTATTTAGTTATGGAGTATCTCAATGGTGGTGATCTATACTCTTTGCTAAGGAAAGTTGGTTGCCTTGAAGAAGATGTGGCCCATATATATATTGCTGAACTGGTCTGTTTGGATAAAGCAGTCTGTGCTGTACATGCATATTAGTTCTTTATTTAATCAATCTATATATATATATATATATTTTTTTTTTTTGGTGTTCCAGGTTCTTGCTTTAGAGTATCTCCATTCCCTTGGAATTGTCCATCGCGATTTGAAACCAGACAACATATTAATTGCACATGATGGGCACATCAAGGTCTGATGTTTAAAGTCCATTTACTATTTTCTTATGCTGACAAGCAAAAGAAAATAAAAAAAATCCCAGGAGTCCTTTTGCATGCTTGTATATGGCTGCATGTGCATCCACACAACAGCACATAAATCCTTGTCATCTTCTTACTGCTAATATGAAGCCTAGATCTCATTCCTATATTCTCTCTTGATTGCTTAGTCAACTTTAAAATGTTAAAAATTGTTTTTACAAGCTATGAACTCTTTCCATCTTCCCAAGAATATATATATCTTGTAAACAACCATTATTGATTTTCTGTCTTTTTTTGTGTATAATTTTGGAAGTATAAGGTGTCTATGAGCGAAGGGAGAGCTTTTGGTGTAATGTTGGGGTTATGCCATTGTGACCTAGAGGAGGCCACAGGTTTGAGTCGCAGAAATAACTTCTTTGTGAAAGAAGGATGAGGCTGTTGCATATGTTCCTTCCCTAGGCCCCATGGTATAGGAGCCTCATGGACTAGGATGTTCCTTTTTTAAACATGTTCATGAGTCCTTTGTCTGTCAAGCATTTGACACATTATTGCAGTATTCTTCTCTTATAGAGGGCTACAAATCATACATCACATATGTTGTGGCACCTTTCAATTTTCATGTCTGCATCAGCTCAATTTCATGAAAGTGGCAATGTACTAATGATTGCTTATATTACCAGCTTACAGACTTTGGGCTCTCAAAAATTGGCCTCATAAACAGCACCATTGATTTGTCAGTACCTGAAACAAATGCAAACACATCTGTAGACAATCTTAACCCATATGTTCAGCAAACAGAAGAGAGAAGTCGGCACTCAGCAGTTGGGACACCTGACTACCTGGCCCCAGAAATTCTTCTTGGAACTGAACATGGTCAGGTTACAACCTGAATGTGGGTTTAAGGGTTAAGATTATTGGGCTCTTCAGTTTACATCTTGGGTCATTGGTTTTCATGCAGGTTATTCTGCAGATTGGTGGTCTGTGGGAATAATCTTATTTGAATTTATAACTGGTATTCCACCTTTTACTGCTGAACGCCCTGAGGTATCCTTCATATTCAACTCACTTGTTGATTTCTCAAATCATAGTGTTCTAATAATAACCTTTTTGTAATTAACTTCTATGGGTGTTGTCACTCATGTACATTATGATTGGTATTCCTATTGCATGGAAGACAATCTACATGTAATGTAGTGTTCTTTTCCGAAAAATTATCTGAAGATGGACACTGTATGCTGACAACAAATGGTTTCACTTTGGTTTTTCTTGGTTGCAGATAATCTTTGACAACATTCTTAATGGAAAAATTCCCTGGCCTTCTGCTCCTGATGACATGTCTTTTGATGCCCAAGACTTGATCAACAGGTTGGCATTAAACCATATGCATGAGAGACTTGTTTGTGACTTGTTTTTTTCTTCCTTTTTTTTTTTTTTTTTTTTGGTTTTATAGTTACAGAACATGATTTTTGAGCCCTCTTTTGTTTCAAGGAAATGGACAGATGGTTGTGATTAATACTATGCAGAATGCTCCAACTGTCTGTCATTAATACCCGTAGTTGTTATTGTTCCACATTAAAATGCATCTGGTGCTATTTATCTAAGGGATGCTGTAGCTTTTTCTCATGATCTTTTTATATCTCCAATCTTTGGTGAGGTTTCCATAATGCTTCCAAATTGAAGATTTGTGCCCAGGGCTTCAAATAAATCATTTTGGCAATGAATCATTTATACATCTGACCTCATACATGATGTTAAATCTCCTGTAAAAATCTTCAATGACTTCCTACATTGTTGTCATTTCTCATATTCCTCCCCAAAAATTTGTTTTGCCTACCAGTATGTTTAAACATTTCCTTCTTTGATCTGTAATACCATCATCCTGTTTGGTCATTAACACATATGTTATTCCAATTTTTGGCATGTCATGAGATTTATTTGTTTATCATTCACCTCAACCTATCACTGCATTAGATTTCAAGAAGTGGCAGGTGTATCCACTTATGTGTAACCAAAATGAATGTGGTGTATTAAATTAATCCTTTACTTTAGAGGTTGCTTATTCTTGATTTGGAGATTTTACATTAATTGTTTTCTATATAGGTTGCTTATTCTTGATCCAGATCAACGCTTAGGAGCAAAGGGGTCAGTAGAGGTATATCACTGTATAAAGCTTGACTAAAATAATCATATGTTAGGCATATTTGGACCCCTTGAAGGGTTTTAAGAGAATGATTTTCAGATGGGTTTTTCTAGATGATTTGGGTTTATCTTATAGGTTAAAGCACATCCATTTTTCAGAGGAATTGACTGGAACAACCTTGCATTGCAAAAGGTATGAATTCGTGCTTCTTGCAAATTACTTTTTATAATTCATTTTCAGAAATAGAGAATTGATGAGATAAGAGTTGTTTTCTGGTTATATATTTGCTTACTTATGCCCTAACTGAGCCTCTGACCCTCTGCCATCAAGTGACAATGCCTCGTCTGAAATATCTGGGATTGGAATGGAAATTGTGATTTTTGATAAAATGACTTCAACTGAGTTCTTTGAATCCACTTCATGAGCTGATATTGAATGGTTTCCAAATAGTGATTAATAGGCATGTTAATATCATATGAAAGTGAAACTTATAATGCAAAAATGGTATGTCAACCAGAATAGAACATTTTCTTATCTGGGTTGGTGCACCTCATACCCTGCAAATGAGAAAACATTCTATTTTCTATGCAATCTCCTCGGTTGGGCTATGGTTGAATGTTGATATAAACTTATAACAATGACATTATCAACAGCCTATCTCAAATGTAATCATATTCGTTGCCGCAGTTTTGAGCATGTGACAGTGTATATATGTTTGTATTATATCAGCTACTTCTTGAAACTGCTACACGCTTTTTTTTTCTCTTTTTCTCTGCTAGAGTTCTCTGTATTTAACTTTATGCCCTGCATTTTATCCATAGGCTGCTTTTGTACCAAGTCCAGACAGTGTGGATGACACTAGTTATTTTGTATCACGGTTTTCTCAAATCTCTAGTGCAATGCCAAATGATCATAATAGCCACCATTCTGACACTGACACTGACTCATCCTCAATTTCTGGAACCGAGGTAGATGTCTTCGTTCATCTCTAAGTAAACTGTTTTATGTTTCAGTCAAATTGTGATTATTAAAATACATCTTGTGGCTATATTCCTCCTAAGATGCTAACTGCTGGGAACTTTGCTTAACTGAGTCGCTAGAAATCTAAAGCAGGGCACTAAAAGAGCCTGCCCTTTTTCTTCTCTTCTGCTTATTGATATATTATGGTGGACTGAAACATACTTTCTTTGATTGAAATTGTGGTTTAAGTGCTTGAGAAGGGATGAAAACCTTTTATTTACTGTCACAAATCTCACTTGGATGCATACTATTGCAATACCTAGGTTGACACCTTGTGGGATTGGCAGAGGGGTGGAGGGGGGAAGTGAGTCTGACACTTTTTTTTCAATGAACTCTCTCTCTCTCTCTCTCTCCTTCTCTTTCCAGAGGGCGATGAAGGAGGGAGAATAGAATGGGATTAGAGCAAATGTTTGACATATTGATATGAGGTTCAGAAGCTATAGTTGAGTTCTTATCGTGTACCTTTTGTTCAGATGCATGAATGTGGTGACCTTGAAGACTTTAATTCTTCTCCACTGAATCTCTCTTTGATAAATTTTTCTTTCAAGGTAAGTTGACTCTTCTATCATGAATTCTATTTCCTATCATCTGTATGCTTTAGTGGTTAGCTGAGTGCTACGGCAATGTATGTATGCATATTCCACTTACAGTTTTGAATCAATACCCTGAAATGTTTTTTGGCCCCAAGTTATTTTCTTTAGTTCATTAGTTTGCTCTTAAGTCTTAACTCATGGGGTAACAGATGGGGTGGGTTGAATGGCCTGTACACTTACAGCATTAAGAATATGAAGTACAAGTTCAGCATGCCCACCATCTCAGCCATCATCTATGTCTACCACTTGAGCCTTTACCTTCCTTGACAAATGTTGCAACATTTTTGCCATGTGCTCCCCAACCTCATAAAAAGGGGAATATAGCATGTAACATGGTTATTATCTCGGTTGGAGTTCACCCTGTCGAATGTTCTGGTCATGCCATGATTTATTGAACTAGAGGTTTCCTTGCAGAATCTGTCACAGTTAGCATCCATTAACCATGATGTGCTCTTACATTCTGGAAAGGATCCTGCGAGGAATTCCCCCTCAGGAGTTCCAGGCACGTAGTTAATTATGCATTTTCCGACTAACCTCATTTTACAATGTTACTTTGCTTGTGAGGATTGTGTTGGGGAAATTAAATGTCTCTGTACATATGAGAGGGGGGGCGGGGGCGCATCCACTGTAATTGCTATGCTTTTTCTCGTATGATTCATAGCTCTGCCTTCATTTAAATGGAGAAATGTTCTATAAGGAAAGGAGTGAAAAAAAAAAAAAAACATATACTTTGCCATGGATCACAGGAGAAGTACAGTACACGCAGCTGTGAAAGATAAGAATTTGGGTGACGGTGAAAGATTTGTGTTTGATAATTAATTGGAAGCATTCACTTCTATCAAATAGAAAAGCGCAACAAAAAAAAAAAAAAAAGGAATAAAAGAACCACCTCGCGCTTTATTTTTTCTTTTAAAGTGTTTGTTTTTTTTCTTTTTCACTTTTTTATTATTTTCTTGGGAGAGAATGTCGGCGTTGAATCCATCCAAGTAGCTCAGTAAGCAAAATGTGTGCTTGAGAGATTAGCAAAAAAAAAAAGGGATTTAATAATCACGCAAAATTTTAGTAGTTCCCAAGGCCTGACTTCTGTGCACACCCAATAATGGGTCCAAACGTATACGGGTTCATATGAGATCAAACTAAAATTAAGTGAGTCATTTGCTTTTGGTCTCGTTCCCTATTGGATGAAAGTTCATTGCTGCAGCCTAACAAGATACACGTGGTCTATTCCAATTAGTTCGAAAATTAAGAAGAGGATTGAGTTTGAGTTGTTCTGGAGGGAGGGTGTTAAGGGAGGTAAAGCTGCAACTTAACGAACATGCTCCGCAATGAAATGAAATTGTCAGGACAGTTGTCATGATCATGGTTTTAAAAGCTGAGTTTGGTTATTGACCCGGATAATGGACCGGATCAATGGATTAACAGTCCAACCAACGAACCGGTAGTCGGATCGGTTTGCACAAAGAAACCAAGTTTATAAGAAATAAAAACAAGAGCTGCTATACATATTATGTAAGATCAAGCAGTCAAATGATATGGTCTGGGTGATATATGGCATCAATATTGAAATTGAAAACGTACTGGCCTTCTCTCCGCTGACTAGTGCTGAATTGTTGATTGATTGAACAAGAATTGAAAAACAAAAACCCACCTTTAAATTTCAACGAGAGCTCAACGTATGCAACAGAGAGCAAGAGACGGAGAAGGGGAGGAATGAGACACCAATAAAGCCTATTAAACGCCGAGGCCTATCGTCAATTTCTGAATGGCTTTTGAACGCCTCGGGAGTCGGCGGCCACCCAGCTGCAGATGAAAAAAACGTCTTTTAGGTTTAGGTGTTTCACGCATACATATACAAAAGGGACAAAACAATTATAGAGAACAGATCGAGTAGCTTTGAATCGTCGGGTTCAGTGGGTTTTTGGGTCGTCAGGTCAGTCCGCGTCACACGGTTTTTTCCGCTTTGATTCCTTGTTCAGTTTTTTGAGAGACGCGGACTAATTTTGGCTTTCGGTTGCCGGTTCACCAGTCCGATTGTCGAGCCTATTTGAGCTTGCATCACCTTTAGGACCTTACATGACGACGACAGTTTGAACCAGTTTGCCAGATAGGCTTTCACTGGAAATCCATCGGCTAGACGTGCAACGTTATTCCTCTCAGATTAAACAAAAGAAATCAGATAACTATTAAGACGGCTGCTAAATGCCAAAACAAACAAAAAGGGAATCAAATATAATGACAAGAAAGGATCAAAATAAAGAAAAGCACTAAAAATAGACAAAAAAATGATAAATTCATGGTTGGGTCACTAACTTAGTAAGTTTTGTCACTTTAGGTCACCAATTCTCAATTTGTTTAATTTGAGTCACAAACTCTAAAAATAGATGATGGTGAGTTGGTTAAAACTCATTAACAGACTCCGTCAAAACACACATAGCAACCGACATGGCAAATAGAGATCCTTTGTGGGATCCACTCTTTGTTGACATGGTCCTTGTCTCCTACCTTCGCTCTCGACCTCCTCCGCTTTCCTTCCCCTTCGTAAATTCCCAATTTCAAGATGAAAATCCTAACCCCTACAAATCCGGGCTGCGGGTAAGAGAGAAGGATTGGAACCTTTCGGTTCTACAACAGGTTTGTCGTGCAAACTTTCCTCGTTTGATTTTGGTGTTCATGTGGTCAAGAGAATACAAGATCTAAACCATGGCAAATTGCCAATGGGAGCTGTTTCATCTCCCATGTAAAGGTCAATCCCAGCAAATGCAAAAATATCAGAAGAAGCCGAGGAAATAGTCCAGTAATGCGTCAATTGGTTATAACCATGCTGGCGTTTAAGAATTATGTTGGTTCCTTTAAGTTTCATCTCAACGGAGACAAAGAAACAAATGGAGAGATGAATTCATCTAAGGACAAGAAGATCACCACCAGTTACCTCGGTCTCATGGCCCTGAAACTAAAAGTGTTAATAAAATTGGCCGGGTCCACGGTTCTGTTGGAAGTAACAAGTTGGACGTAAAAGCCTTCAATGGCAGATTCTTGCCCACACTCCGGGACTTGAGAATTAACAAAAAGGGATGGAGAATTAGATGAGAGAAGGAGATGAGAAAGAAGATAGGCGACAGGGGAATCAACAATCTCCATGTCAAATGTCACGCATGTTTTTAACATACGACCCACGTTGATCTAGTTTCAAATTGAACAAATTAACAGTTGGTGATTTAGAGTGACAAAATTTATAAAGTTGGTGACCCAACTATAGATGCATCCCTAAACAAAAAGGTCGCTTTTGGGCACTGATAGTGACATTGTAAAACATGTAAACATCGGAACTTTGTCTGACTATGACCAAATAAAAATTTTTATTCAATGTAAGACTGATGGACAATTAGCTAAAATGTACTTCGCATATGTAGTGAACAAAAAATCATCCATCCGCAACATCTAATGTTTCATTGAAAAAATCAGACAGGAATTGACAAGCCCTTCTTCGCCATACTATCCAAGACATCATTCAGTGCTTGACACAAACCAACAATCTGCAACAGTAGCACGGAAAAAGTAATAAGCTATTTAAAAGAAAAAAAAAAAAAACTTCAACAGTCAATTGTGAACTGAGACATCAAATACAGATGTCCCACGGACCAGGAGTTCAGACAAGTGCTCTGTAACAATAATACTTTGTAAAATCAAATCATGTTTGTTAATGTACAGAGAATCACCTGTTGATCCCATTGTTGCAACTCTTCAGTGTCGTCCTCAAAGTGTATGACAGCTTCCACCTGACATGATGTGCAAAGTTTTCAAGTTTTCAATTAACGCTAGAGAGCAGATGATAAAATAGTTTCCATGCTCAACAGTAAGCAATATAAATCAGCATAACACAGAAATAATGGAAACAAAGGCTGAGTGTATGTAAAGAAATGAATGTAGGGAAACAACCCAGGAATGAGTTTCACTTGAATATGAAATTGATAATTGAATTACAAATGCAAAAGAAAGTGATTGCATTATACAAGAGAAAACAGGAACAATTGCGCAAGGCAAGCCATTTTCAAACTGATAATGAAAACTCAATATCAATGTAATAGAGGTGTGATATTATATTGTTTTGAATCCACAAGCAGCCCTTAGAAACAACCATGCAGCCTACATACCAGAACTTATAACACAATGTACAAACAGTAATATTTGGAGAAAGGTAAAATTGGTGAGCTAGAGTGTAGAATGTCATGCCTGGTCAATTGAACCCCTCATTCTATCTTCATAGATCATTCTTGATGCTATTTTTTCTGCCTGAAATTGAAAGAGCAATATATTTGAGTGATGAGAAAAACAGCCAAACAAGAGAGTATGGTGTCAGAGACAGAGATCAAAAGAAGACACAACAACGCCCAATTAGACAGAATCATCAGGAACTATATATCTGCAGCAAACAAACTTTAGCACTGATTTGAAGCCAATCTGGTACGCTGAAGTGATAGTAAAATATACACCTTAATGAGGGCTCCATAACTACTTTGCATGATCGGGATGTGGAAAGAAAAGTACCTTATGTGGAGGAATTCCCAGCAAGGTTCCCAACTCATCAAAACTATAGCAAGGACAACAGAAAACCAAACCAAAAATACATCTACATTAATACAAAAGCCCCAATAAAATAGAGTCATGACAAAAAGGTATATAAAAGCATCATATCACCACCTTATATTGGTGTACAGTTTGCTTGCACTCAGAAGGTTGTGCTCAATCATCGCTCGATCCAGCACAGTAAAATTGTCTGGCAAAAGAGCTTTCTGTGTGACATAAGGGAAAGTGTCTTCATTATAGCTCGTGACATCGAGTAAAAGAAAATACATACAAAGGTGAAGAAGATGTTCATAACCTGATGGGCTTTCAGTTCTTGAGCAAATGCATCGATTTCTGGTTTTCTCAAAATTCTCTCTAAATAAACCTGATAAATGCAAGGTTTCATCAAGCAAAATTTGAAAGAATTAGGCAGCACAAAAGATAAGGAAAATAACACAAACACAGCAATGCCCTTGTTTGCAGGGTAGAGAAATGGGAGATAGAGAGAGACAGAGAATCAACCTTCTGCAATATGGGATAAATTTTGAGCTTTGAGCATCGTTCATCCTGAAACATGTCGCAATACATTAGCATATGCAAAAATACATGTCACACACATCTCTAATTAAAAAAAAAAACAGAGAGAGAGTCATTGCCTTGTATAAAGTGGCTAGAACACGAGAACGTTGAGGACCAGCAGCAGCCAAGATTGTACAAGTTACAGCAGCAGAAAGAGCTTGCTCCAGTGCTTCCTCATCAATTGTTCTTTAAGAAAAATGACAGAAAATTGTTAATAACTTTCTACCTATGTACCTCCACAAGCAAACAGAGGCAAGGAAATCAAAAGTGCATTATCCTGTGATTGTAATGGTGCATTGAGTCTTCCAAAAGACATTGCACATAAAAGTTTAAGAGTTAAAATAAATTAGCAAGTTTCAGGTACAAGGGATCAAGATAAGGTTAAGGTTTTGGATTAGAACAAAAAACTTACAGCAAACCAATAATCATCACAAAAAATAAAAAGTCCAGACAGGGACGAGATAAAAAATTCCAGCTAGCATACTTTCATATAACCCAGATACTTCACACTTTCACTGTACAAATGTTGCAACATCAGAGAAGGAGAGCTTTTGTTGGGGTAGGTCATTGCATTCCATTGATGGATGCCAAAGTATGAGAAAATCAAGATCAAAGGGAAAGAAAATTCGAAAGATTAGTCACACACTAGCTAGTACATAACATTTCATTTTTACATACTCTTCTCCTATTTGTCTTTTCTCAATTTGAGATATGTCATAATATCGTAATGCAGCTTCCAAAAACTTCCTCTTTAAATCCAAAATTCTTGCATAGCAAACCTGAAAGCAAAAGAATAAAAAGTAAACAAGAATTGTACAAAGTAACAAAGCTTCCAGCATCATACCGAGAATTTTACAAAGTAATAAAGCTCCCAGCATCATACTGAATTTCTTTAGCACTTAATAAAGTCATGCCAAACCTTGTACTGTAAGTTTAGTACTTCATGTTGACTGCTGCTAACTAAAAAGGAAGCCTTGTTGATGAAAGCTTCTGCATTAACAGCATCATCATCCTACAAAAACAGAGGAAAAATCAAACTATAACAACTAGACACTAGGTTTAATATGCATGCTACCAGATTACCACTGCAGTCACCCAAAGAAGATCCGAGAAAGTTAACTAGGACCACAGATGCTGGTAATTGCAGTGCAAGTACAGAACATACTAACTGAGGATACATAAAATCTATTGCAACTCAGTGAAAGTCAAAAGAATGAAATGCCTTACGTTTTCCACTCAGTTACCACAAATTTTGGCTGAAAGTATGATTTGAATTACTTTTGAAAGTATAAAAAGATTTTAGAAAAAGTCAAATTACAATTAGTCCTCAGCCTCATAGATAATTGCAATGGTCTCATATCTGCTATTATTTGCTGAAGTCCCCCCTCCCCAAAATAATGGTATGTTGGTAAATTGTTGTAGACAGGGTGAGCAGCTGCTAGCAGGTTGCAAACAAGGGAAATGGCCGTCAATGATTTGGAATGCATAACCTAAGCCTGCATTAGAAAGTCAGTACCTCGAGATACAGGCGAGCAATTTGGACACACTTGGATAACCTGTACATGTCGTCGATGACCCTGATGGAACAATTGCAGAGATTTAGACACCATCCATTTAGCATTATACAACGAGGAAAATTAAAAGAACAAGAACAAGAAGAAGAGGAAAATCAACAGCATAGGCAAATTTATGGAAAAACACAAAGGAATCTTACTCTCAGACCTCATTCCAGAGTCTAAATCAATGCCGCTGAGCATCTGAGCTGCCTTTGACCACTGCTGCTCTGACTCGTAAAGCTCTGCAAGTTTCTCTCTAATTACTAAAACCTATGAATCATACACATTGAACAATATTAACTTCAAAAAAATAAAAAAAAGAAAAAGCAAAAACGCCATAACATACCAGTGAAATAAAAGGCCAATCGTGGTACATAGGAAGAAAAATAATGTGTGAATAAAAAGCCCGAGATGGTTCAAATTAAAAAGCTAACCTGTTCTTCGAAGGAAACAACACGAGACTGAATCTGACCAAGGGTATAATGGGCAATTTCCTTCTGCATCTCGGGCTCCAACCTCCCCAACTCCTGCGCAAAAGTCTGCAAAAGCTGCCTCGACACCACCAACGCCGCATCGTCCGACAATACTACAAGCCGTTTTGCGATAATTTAGGTGAAAAGAAAAAACTTATAAGAAAAAAAAAAATTCCCAGCTAGCTAATTATTGTACTAACAAGAAAGGGAGGGAGGGAGGGAGGGAGGGAGAGAGAGAGAGAGGGAAGGAGCAGAAGAAACTTACTGTGATCGATGAACTTCTTGGCCTGAACGATGTCGTTGGAGGAGATAACGGAGGACAGAATGTGCTTGTACTGTTCGATCTTTTGCCTCTGGTCCGTTATTGCAGAGGCGCTGGCTAAGACACTGTCCATGGCCTATGATCTCTTTTTCTTTTCTTCTTCCCTCAGTTTTCAGTTTTTCTTCCAAGTTTAAATTACTCCGAACCCTAAAACCCTCTCTTCCACAATGGTCATATAGCTCCTTTACTCAACTCCTCCGTCTACACCTCCGTTTACAGTGACAGAGTTGATCTCTGTTTCCGGACAAGCAAAATGTTAATCCTAAACGTTTTAATTTTTTTCAATTGAGTCCTACTTATTTTGGTAATTTTAATTTAACACTAAACATTATTCATCCGTGTCAATTGAGTCCAATATATTAGTGCGTTGACCACATTAAAAAAGCAACACAAATTAAGAACACTTATAAAATATGAATTTAGAAAATACGTTTTCTTAAAAAATACATATTACGTGCGTATTGCAACACACCAAACTCTCGATCATTGATTTTAATCTCAAATTGTCCTAATATATGCCAAAATTCTAATCCTTAGCTATAATTTGATCTCTTCTTCACCATTTGCAAAACAAAATGATCGATGCCCCGACAAACTTCTTCTCCATCAAATTGGTAGTGATAATTTGGACATTAGTGTATCTTTCATTGAGGTAAGTTCTTTGTTTGTCTCTTTTGTCTCTCGTCAATTGAGGATGTGGTGTTTTTGTTTGGTTGTTGTTGAATCATGTTTTAATTGCATAAAATTACTAAATCTTTAATAATTATCCTTAATGATTGATGTGTTTTATTTTGGGTATGCTTGGTTCCTCCATTTTGTTGGGCTGTATGTTTTTTGCGTAGAAAAGGTTAGGATGAGAATGGAGGGTTTTCCTTATTTTATTATTATTGTTTTAATTTAAATGTAGACAAAAACACATGTTAAGTGTGTTTATTGAATAAAAAATGTAGGAATTTAATAATTGTAATAGAGAAAGTAAAGTTATTAGACTACCTTCATTTATAAAAGTATTTTACTTTAAAAATAACTATGTTTGTTTATTACATTTTATTGAGTTGGTATGCATTTAAAATGAGGTGTGTTATTTGTTTGTGCCTTCCTTTTTAATTGATATGTATTTAAAATAGTAGGTCTTGTATGTTTATGTCGTCTTTTTAAGTTGACATGAATTTTTAAATGTATTTTCTTGTATGTTGGTTACCTTTTGCAGAATAAGTGACATTAATGGTCATATGATAATTTATCATGGTGAGGTTTTGCATGGGGATCTACCCATTCATTATAAAGGGGATAATATAGATAAATTTGTTATTGAAGTTAATATATTATGCTGTTAGGATGTATAAAATACTATGATAAAATATTTGGGGTATCTTAGTTTTAAGGAAATCTATTA
This sequence comes from Rhizophora apiculata, assembly GCA_037832385.1. NCBI lineage: Eukaryota > Viridiplantae > Streptophyta > Magnoliopsida > Malpighiales > Rhizophoraceae > Rhizophora > Rhizophora apiculata. Next base: position 6,240,410 of record CM075430.1, on the reverse strand, counting down.
TAAGATTTATGGGGACAAGGAGAAAAATGAAGATAGTTTAAGGGTTTTAGAGAATAATAATAAAGATATAATTAACTTTAAACATCTTATTTTGAATTTTAAGAAGGCTAAGATTTATGTCATTCACAATGAGGATAAAGTAATAATCCATAGAAGTAATGACGATGTAAGAGATGATTAGTTTAAAGTAATGGTCGTCCCAATGATACTAAATAAGGTAATAATGGTTAGAAAGGAACCAATATATATTATATTAAAGATAAAGTCTTAGCTAGCATTGATTGAAAGAACATTAACATTATTATGAATGCTATAAATAAAAACAAATCAGATAGTAAGACAAATTAGGAGACCAATAATTCCACCAACAAAAGGGTTGATGATGATGCCAACAATCACAATAAGACAAATCTTGATTCTAAAAGTAATGTTGTAGAGGTAAAATAATATAATAAAAGCATAAAAGGATAAAGGAGTTATTTAATGATGATAATTTAGAGTTAAAGGAGGCAAGGAATAATTTGACAAAATTCACCCAAGGCAAAAAAGATAAAGAAGACAATTATAGAGAAGATGTAAAAACAAAAGGGGAAGCAAGTAAGGGCATGAATGAAAATGGCATAAACCAAGAAGAAAATGTGGAATGTAATCAAAATGGGTATGTCGTAGACTATCTTGATACTAGTGATTATACTTGTTTTGAAATAAGTGATATTGAAGACTATGATAATGTAATGAAAAGGAGAATAAAATATTTAATTCATAACCTAAGTCAAGAAAAACTTGAGTTGGAGTTGTCCATGTTATTTAAGAACATGGATGTATTTAAAGATGCATTGGTCAAGTATACTTTAAAGCAAATGATTAAGTTTAAGTAGACCAAGAATTGCAAAGAGTATGAGAAGGTGAAATGCAAGAATACAATATGTCCAAGGAAGATTGCAATAGGATATGTCCAAGAAATTAACAATGTGTAAGTAAAGATATTGGCAAACACACATTATTACAATTTAGTATTCAAAAACAATAGAGTTTCTACATCATAGTTAATGGCAAATTTCTTTAAGGACATGGTATCAATAGTTAAGATGCCATCAAATGAAATGAAAAAAGATAATTAAAAATCAACTACAATTAGAAGTGAGCCATTGTAAGTGCCATAAAGTAAGGAATTTACTTGCAAAACATTTAAGAGGAGATGACTAAAAAGAGTATGCTAAGCTTTGAGACTATAAAATTAAGATTGAAAGAAGCAACCTTTGCACAATAATTGAACTTCTTAATATGAGGCTTACATTTGAGCTAGGGATTTTAGAGTTTGGCAAAATCTATTTTACCTTTGATTATTATAAAAAAAGGTTTTTTTTTTTTTTTTGACTAGGTGTAGGTGTCTTATATGAATAAATGACTATTTTTTTGAAGGGGTTGTGAAGGGTGAATCCTTGATTATAGTAGGAAAGGATGCAAATAACCAAATATTTCCTATTGCATGGGTACTAGTTGTAACTAAGTTAACTTACATTTGAACTTGGTTCCTTAAGCTACTGAAAAAGGACTTAGGCATCATTAATGGAAAGGGACGGACATCGATGTCTAATTAATAAAAGGTACTTCAAAATTATTATATTATTATCACTTTTTTTAATATATTATCCTTATATATTTACACTTATATTTTATTACTTTTGTAGGGTTTGTTAAATGTTATTAGAAAACAAGTTTCTCAGGTAAAACATAAGTATCATGGGAAACATTTATTTGTAAATTGGATAAAAGAATATAAGGGGTTAAAACTTCATATATTGTTTTGGGAGTGTATAAAGACCATAAATAAAATGGAATTTAAATCAAAGATGGAAGAATTGAAGGAAGAGCATTCTTAAATTCATGATTATATGCTGAAAATAGATAAGGAAAAATGATGTAAGGTCTACTTTAACCTTAACTTGAAAATTGACATATTTGATAATAACCTGTGTAAGACCTTTAATGGAAAATTTATATTTGCCAAAGTTAAGGCAATTATTACTATGCTTAAGGACATTAGAATCTACATAATGAAGAGATTGATAGAAAAAAAAAAAAAGGATTTGATAACAAAATGGAATGGTGAAATTGGATATAGAATTAAAAAGAAATTAAAATAAAATATTAAAGAAAGCCATGTTTGTGAAATATAATGGAATGAAAAGTAAAAGATATAAAATAAGATATAGAAGAAGTATATATGTTGTTAAACTAAATGCCAAGACCTATGCATGTAAGGTTTAGATGTTGTCAGGGATTCCTTACCCATATACTTTATGAACTACAAAAATAAAGACATATTAACATACATTTCACATTAGTAAAAAAAAAAAAAAATGTGAAGACTTACTAGTACATGATGTGGCAAGTAAATGGAGAAAAATTATGGCCAATAACAAGAAAGAAGCCCATATTATCACTTATATTTTGTAGGAATTGTGGAAGGCCACAAATAAAAAGGAGAGACAAGATTGAGAGTAGACAAGGATTTGTGCAACTATGTTATTAAGGAAAAAGATGAAATAAGCTTGTAAAACTTATAAAAAGTTAGGATATAACACAAGAACTTGCCCAAAATAATAGAGCTCAACCAAGTGTCAATCTTACTGACGAACAAGTTAATTATGCTAAAATCCAACAACTTATTACACTTATTAAAAAGAGAAGCATAGCTGTTAATGTTGAATCACAAGGAATCAAAGTTGAGGTGTAATAGTTAGATTAATAGACTAATGGTGAACTAGTCACAAATACATTTAGTACATCATTGCCAAATCACTAAGCTCATTTATAAGAAAGTGCAATTATTTTTACTACACATAAGGTAAAAAGAATCTATTTTCTTATTAATTTATTTTGTCAATTTGTGTTTTATGGACATGATTTAACTTATAAATTTATGCAAGAAAATAGAAAGAATACTAACAAATCTTTTCACAAAAAGGTAAATAATAACAAGTAAAACTAGAGTAATTCCTTAGGTAGCTAAGTAGACAATAAGTGTCATCCTTTTAGTAACAACCCTTGTCTCTTAATCCAATTAGTATAAAAAGTTTACTTTTTGGGAATAATTTGCATCCCTTAATATACAGAGTTATAAGTACTTACAAAATCTTTTTTTTTTCCTTTATTATTGAGTCTAAGACTAAAACATTGTTATTTTGTTGCTATAAAGTTCCAAAAAATTATCATTCTTAACTATAATATCCCAACATGAAAGGGTGTGCTAATAATAATAATAATGAAAAAAAAACAATAGCTTTCAATAACTTCACATTAACTCAAACCAATTAAATAGATCACCAACAAGAAGTAGCTACAATGTTATCTTGCCACAATTATTGTTGGTGAGATTTGATTTCAATTAGTCAATTTCTTAATGTTATTATATTATTTATTTATTAGTTTTAAATAAAATTAATTTAATTTTTCCACCCTTACATATTTGTCTAGAGTTAAAGTAAAGTAAAGAAGAAGTAAATTAGAATGAAAAGAAAATATGAGGGATAAAGATGTACTAAAGATGGCAAGAAGACTAAAGAATTGGAACTATTTTTTGACTTTTGTACTTTTTGTTAGCTATTATTTTGTTTTTGTCAATTGCTAATTGTTTTTTGTAGATGGTTTATAGTTAAAAGGTAATTGTTGATTACAAAGGCATTAAGACATTAAATACCCATTATTTTTGTTACAAATTAGCAAATACATTGCCTCTAATACATGATTTATATATTATAAACGAGCATTATATGTTTGACATCACCTGTAAGAATGTTATTTGTTTTTTACTTAGTTTTAATGAAATTTCATTTATATATATTAATCTAATTCACCATTTAGATGAGTAAATACATATTCATTTTAGTTAATGGCATTCATAAATTAAAATAATACATTTAATTTACAAACACTAGCCATTTCCAAATTAAATAGTATTAGCATTACATTGCTACAAGAAAACGAAGTGGCACTAATGTCATTTCATTACAACCAACCACTTAACACTCTTAAAGTCCTAATTAGTAAATTTAACACTTGATTACTTTTCTACCCATATCAATAACACCATGAAACCAATGAAAATAATAGTAACAATAATTCAAAGAAGTATAAACTCCCTCTTATGTTGTGCTTTCTCTTTGTATATTACTCACTATTTTCAACAAGAGTGTTAGTGCCAGGTAATTGCAAGTAACAAGCAAGAAGGGGAAGTAAAGTGCATTACAATCATAAATACATAAGAAACAAAAGGTAAAGACAAAGAAATAATCATAAACAATTCCTTATATCTTGAGTACATTTAGATTTTTATATTAGTTTAATATTATATTGAATGGTTAGGGGATTATACCCCACTATTTAAGTTCTAACATTATTATGATTGATTGTGAGAAAAAGACTAAATTCTCAAAGTAGTTGAACCTTTGATCTTCTAAAGAGTTGAAGAAAAGAAAATCAATTTCTTCTCCTTTTGTTGGTCAAGAGGGAATGGCCAAATGAAAGGCTAAGCAAACTACCTAGGTTTGACAATGCTATTATTTTCATTGTTGCTTTAAAGTCTCTTAAAAAGAATCTTGGTGTGTTTCTGGGAGACCAAAATTTAAGGATGGGGTCAAAGTTGTAATCTTAGTGATAATTTTTCATTGTGTTGATTCAAAATTTGTTCTTTGTAGTTAGATTTTAGTATACTTGTTCCTTTTTTGTTCATTTTGTTGTGTAATTTGTTTGAATGTATATAGGGGACTGGTGAAAATGCAGCTAACACCAAATTGGAGCCATAATTATTCGACATTGTGAAGGAGATTTGTCAATATGCTTATTTAAACAGTAGTTTAGATAATGATGAGTATATATAAAAAGTTATTGATTTCTTTAATAGTATGGAATGCTTTATTTTCACTTTATCTTTTAAACTGACAAAGATGCATGTGTACTTCCTCATAGTGAGATAATATGTGACTTTGGCAAGCAATATGCCAAAAGGAGTGATTTTGTTTCTATATAGCCAAGGGAAACAATCAAATCTATATTATGCATATATTCATTTTAAATTTTAAGTAAACTTGTAATTTTAAAATAATAAAAAGATTATTATATGGTATTTTTGCTTAAATGACATTTGTTTTAAATCTTAGATGTTGTTGCTAATGTTCTCACCATAGATAAAATTGCATGGAGTAATGAACAAAAGAATTGGTACTTGCCCATGCATTTAGCAATATGTGTTATATCTATATTAAGATTAACTATTTTAATTACTCATTCAATTACATTTATAGAAAATGTATACATTGCTTTAATATTGTTTCCATGAACACATATCTTATGTATAACAAAAGGTGCTGGTCCTAAGAGAGACTTAAAGGGTACGTGATTGCATAAAACATTTAAACATAGAGAAATTTCATACACGATAAGCATATTAACAATTAAGCAAGTAACTTTTTGCTTATCCTTTTTCCTTACTTTCTTAGTTTCTTTTGATTTTGCATCCAACATCATGGCATGTGTTATTGTTATGACCAAATTTTTATTCCAATAAATAAGGAGTTAATGCCTTGGTACTTGTATTTGGTGAAAGTGAGAGAAAATAGAACATTAATATTAGATAACCTATAAAAAAAAGTCAAATTCAAGGAGAGAAGCAAATGTTATGGAAGTGATAATAATTAAATGGTTTTATTATGTCATGATGTATTTTACAGAAAGGATTGATTATAAGTGTCTTGTTTGTTTGTCTTTTTTTTTTTTAACATATGTAAGCACTATAAGTATTGTGTGCTAGACTATACATTTACAAGTTGTTATAAATGGTGGTTCCTAAGTTTAATGACTTTAAGATTTCGACTTTGAATGTCTTATGGAAAACCAATATGCATATGGAAAATTTAAATTACTTTATTATTACTTGACTTCTCTTCTAAACCTATTCATCACTTAGTTTATTGCTATGATTGTAGTTATGACTAGGATTTACATATAATGGGATACATGTTATTTGACATTTCTAGTGATTAAGGATTTACATATAATGGGATACATGTTATTTGACATTTCTAATGATTAAGACAAGGTAAGGAGAATATCATTCTCAATTCTTTAATTTTTTTATACTTTGACATTATCATTTTTGAATGGATACATTGGATTCATGACTATATTCTTATGTATGTTACCTTAAGTTATATTGAATATAATAGAATGAAGATAATAAAATGGCTAGTTATGTATGAAACAAAAAAGTTTCTTGATTTTGTCTTTAACAACAATGTTTGTTTTAGCACAAGATATAGTTACAAGGGAAGATTGAGAACACTTAAATTAAAAGGCAGTAAGGCAAACCACTTAGAGGGACTCTTATTATAATGAGGCCAAATTTTGTCATCTAGTTATGGACAAACATTCCTGCCCTTGTAAATGATGCACTTATGAATGTCCTTTAAAGATAACTACTATCATCATTAACCTCATAATCTAGGTAGTCAACTATTAAAGATGCACGATGGTCCTAGAACTAACAACTGGAACCATAATCTTTGACAAGCTTTTTCTTTTAGCTTGTTAAAAAAATAAAAAAAACAAAAACAAAAACCCAAAACAACAAGGACAAATTCTAATTTGACTCTTTTTTTAGGGAGTCATATAAACTCATACAAGAAAAGGAAAGGGAGCAACATTGATTATGGTTTCTAAAGAATTTTGAAGAGTTACAACATTGATGTATTCCAAAAATTGTTCAATCTATTAGGAACATATGTTAATAACGCAAATCTTTTGTAAAATAAATAAAATGAACAATATATATTTTAGTGAATTCTATAATGTGGTAGGATGATACAATTTTTTTTTTTTGACATTCCCCCTTTTTAAACAATATGCTTTTGCTTCCTATGAAAAAAGGGAAAATAATATGCAAATGCAAGATGTTAATAAGAGGACATAATGAAAGGAGTTAATCTTAAGGTAAAGTTGATAAATTTAAGATATTTGTTATTTATTTTTATAGCATTGGTGTTTGCCTTTAATTACCTTTTTTCATTAAAAAATGAAAAACTGTAAAGTGGTAATTGTCAGCCACAGATCATAGGTACCTTAGGATAAGTAATGAGTTAATGTCTTTATTCATTCAATTAAGCAATTAAGTAGATGTTTGACATTTTTGTGGTATATGTACAGTAGGTGGCTATAACACTTTTATATGCACTACATGTTATGCATATTCATTTTTGAATTACAATCAGGTGGTCATATCAATTAAATAAAAAGATAAATTTGATTAAAACAATATAACTTTTAATTAATATAAAATATAAAGACAACTTTTATGACTTAATTGTTTATGTATATAATATATATTTTTGAATGTTAACAAAAGACATATTAGTTTTTTTTTTTTGCCAAACTACAAGGCATGAGCAAATAACTTAAGTATATCTAAACCACTGGCAAAGCATCTGCGATTGTTAACATTATGATGTTAATAATAATATTAATAATTTACATCAATGTGAAATATAAAAAAGATACTAAGAAAAGAGATGCCTTAAAATAATTTACATTTGCAATTGTTAACATTATGATATTAATAATAATGTTAACAATTTACATCAATTTGAAACATAAAAAAGAGCACTAGGAAAAGAGATGTCGTAAAACATTGCTTTGGGTTAACACTAATAAAAGAGAGCCCTTAACTTAATCCATCAACCATAGACATCATTTAAAGTAACTCTTAAAAAGAAAAATGAAACACTAAGAGTTTGAAAATCTAATGAGTATAGGCCAAGCTACAACATTTTAATAAGGAGGAAAACATAATATATGAGATATTTTTCAAATAATGGCTAACCTTATGTGTAATATCACTAACTACATCCTATCTGATCATTTTAATTAATTTTAATGATATGTCTTCTCCAATCACACTATTTTTTAAGGTACTCGAAGTACATAGTTTTAGTGGGCTAATAGGTTTTGTATATCTTTCCTTCCTGCACATCCTTTACTGGTAAGACAAATTTCTCCTTTCCTTATCAATGCTAGTCATGCCTTTGGTTCTAACAAGAGTTGGGTCTCGCATATGGTCATATTTGCCACCTCTTGCATCCACTCAATTCAGTTGAACTTTGTCACACAAATGTTGTATAAGATGAAAAACCTTGTTAACAATTTTCCAAATATAGACTTAGTGAAGTAGAAGCAATGTCATAAAGTTTTCAACATGATGACATAAAGGAACCATATAAGACCATTTGATGTGTATCCTTATTCATAAGAGAAGATTCAAAAAAAGCCTAGAAATTACATTGCACTTTTGGTCCACCTTTGAAAAATACATGAATTTGGAATACATATCATTTTTTCTTATTTACTTACATTAAAAATATGTCAATAAGAATAACTCCATGACTTCATCATCATGCACTTGATAGATATGCCTATTACTATTGTATATAACTTATTGTTTAGTTATATATATCAATTCCTCTTGTAATTCATTAGCTATTATCTTAAATGATGCCTTTGTATACACCAATGCGACTTGCTTTTCATATTCATGTAGACTTGTAAGGTATGGTGAGGAAGTGTAATTTGAAGCATAATTTTTTCTTAACTTATTATCTTAAATGGCCAATAATGCCTACTTATAGTGTCTAATAAACTTAAGCAGATTTAACTTTTTGTTTGGGAAATTATTCATATACAAGTGAATACCTTCACAACAATGTTGCTTGAAGACTTGTAAAGAGATAACCCTTTAAATAACACTCAGCTTTAAGTTGTTGATCATTGTATCACTTTTGAAACCATATATTATTAAGGATATTATATTTATTAAGCATTTTAATCCAACTTTAAACTCATTTTCATCAATTTTTGCGTACATAGACTACATAAAATTAGATATAAATTCTAATATTTAGTCTTTATGCAAGGAATTCCTCTCCAAAGTCGATGCTTACTATTCAATTTCTTACTTTCAATTGTAGCTCACATTGCTTCATCCCCATCTGTCATAAAACCTTGGGAGATTTATTACACATGTATAAAAACAGTTGATTTAACAACCATTTGTACAAAGGGGCTTTTTTATCCTCAAACAGGGTATGCCTAAACATTATAATTTAATGGTGATGATTAACTCTAATAATTAGTATAAGCAGATTGTTATATACATTTTGTTTATAACATGCATCAAAAGTAAGGACATCTCTAAAGCAAGCATAATCAACTTATGACTTGGAATTTGAAAAATTAAGACCACTAAAAGTATTATTATCTTTTAACATGTAGTTGAAATAAAAATGTAATTGAGCATGCTTCCTCAATACAAAATTTTCTAAGACTATCTTTGCATCTCCCCCCTTCATATCTTTTAATCTCTTTGATTGAATAAAGTTATGTAAATCTTTCCTTATAAACCCAACACCACTATGTCCATTAGACAAGGTTACGACGAAATGCATAATATAGTTTGTTTCCACTCCTATTACTCTTAATAAGTTTATAAAGCACTTCTCATGTGCGTTCATAGATTTATGGTAAGGTATGAATTTTACCATAATTTGAGGAAGTAAGTTATGATTATGTTCATTGACGAAATCATTAACAATCCATTTAATTGCTTTTTTTTATCTAATCTAACTTAAAACATATCAGCACAATTTGATCTTTTCTTTGAATTATGTTGTCTTTTACCACTTGTAACAATTGACGATCTACTATGAGTACCTTTTCTGTGACACATCCATTTCATTCAATATGTTAAACCTAAATTATTTTTTTTTATGAGTCTAATCATTGAATACTAAAACCATGATTCTTATTAAATGTAATGTAAAAATTTTTTACATCAGACATACTATTGAATACAAGGCTCTCAATGTATAAATCAAACTTATATTCCCCTCCATTAGCATTAGAGGCCTATAACTCATTGTTATTATGGCCATCATAATTGTTTCTAGTATCCCCATTTTTAAAACTTCCAAATTAAATCCATTCTTCAACATTGAAGCCAAAGGAGTCTCAGTTAAATATGATTCTTTATTAGAGGTGGGCTTGTTAAAATTATTGTTGTTGGTATCATCATCTCTTGTTGATTTCTTGATCGGGCAATTGTTGATAAAACTTATACCTATGATTGATTGGTAGATGATCTTGGATTTGATTCCATTAATTTGGCCCTTCAAAATAATCACGTAATCAATAATTATCTAATGGGGCCTTTAGAAATAAGGCAAAAAGATGTTCTTAAACTTATTTTTCAGTATATGGCCAAGTATTTTTAAAAAGTTAAGAAAATAAAAGTTGTCAAAAAGAATAAGGTAATTCAAGTTAGGAAAAATGTCAAAAACAAATAAAAGATAATAAAAAAGCACTTTAAAAATCTAAGTTTTTTTTTTAAGAAAAATACATACAAAAAATTAAAATTAATTACAACAATGAGTATTGCAAATGTGAATATTATGTTATCTTATTTTTCTATTTAACACTAACAAATAATTTGTATTGTCGCTAAATAGATATATTTTTGAAAATTACTAAAAATGTGAAGAAAATATCAATAATTTCCTTTTTTAGTTACTACTTAATGAATATTAAGGTTATTCAAATTTAATATTTTTATGCAATATATATAATTTAGGCAATAAATTATTCCAATTTCAAGAAAAAATAAATAACTCAAATTTGACTACAAAGTACTCTATTTGAATAATTTTATTTTCTATTTTAATTGTTATTAAAATTTAAAATATTTTTACATAATTAATATAATTAAAATAATATATTACTCAACATTCATAAATAATTAGAAAAAAAAAACTCTTTTTGAATAAAAATTACATGATTTTAGTAATTATTTGAATGAATCATAATATTATTTAAATTTTAAATATTTTATTATAATTTTTAACATTTACATTAAATATTATTTTAAATTTATTAAAAAGTAAAATAATTATATTTAAATAAAAAAATAATTAATTCATATAATTATAATTTTTATTTTAATTGTTATTTAAATGTAAAGTTTTTTTTAATATAATTTATATAATTTGAATAATAAATTACTAACTTTTATAAAAAAAAAAATTAAATGAAGATATTTTTGAATACAAAATTTTAAATTTTAATAATTATGAAAATTAAATTTAATATTATTTAAATTTAAAATTTTTTATAATAAATTTTGTAATTTTAATAAAAAAGTTATTTTAAATATATAAAAAATAAAATATATTACATTTAAATAAAAAATAATTAATTTAAATAATTAAATTTTTTATTTTAATTATTATTCAAATTGATTTTTTTTACATAATTAATGTAATTTAAATAATATATTACTAATATTTATGAAAAAGTAAAAAAATATAAAGAGTCAATTTTTAGTAATAATTTAAATAAATTTTAATTTTATTTAAATTTAAAATCTTTTAATATAATTTTCATAATTTTAATAAAAAATTATTTTTAATTTAAAAAAAATTAGATATATTATATTTGAATAAAAAAATTTTGATTTAAGTAAATTTTTAAATTATTTATTTGAAAATAAAAATTTAATATATTTTATTTAAATTTAGAAAATTAAACAACACTCTAAAAAAAAGTTAAAAATTGAAATGAAATAACCTACATACAATTTTGACAAAAAGAAAAAATTCAATTTCAATTAGTATTTGAATGAAATCAAAAATCATTTAATTTCACTATAAATTTTTGCTATTAAAACTATTCATTTTTAGTTAATTAATAATGTCAATAAATTTTATATTTTTATTTATATAAACATCATTCAGTATAATATTACAAAAAAAAAAAATGAAAAATAAAATGTGTACAATTTATAATATTTACATTTATTTAGAAATTTAAGTATATATACAAAATTTAAAATATATTTATTTAAATTAACTTATTTGTTGTACTTAAAAGTATAGATAAATATATCAAAAATTTTTATAATCATCAATTAAATTAAAAAAAATTAATTTACTCAAATAATTAATAATAATTTATTTTTTACAAATTACTTAATAAAAGTATTTAATTTTTAATTTTAATAGTTAAAATTTAAATCTTATAATTATTAAAACTAAAAAAATTAATTTAAATGTATATTAATTATTAATATTTCATATTAAATCTTTCTTAAAAAAAAAAACTAAATAGTATTATTGTTAGATCACAATACTTGATATATATATGATTTTACTGTTGTAAAAATTATTTATTATATATTTGAATTTGATAAATTATATTTATATTTTTATTTTAAAAACATATGAAATTTTTTAAATTTAGTGTTTCTTTATATTTTTATATAGATAAATTTCTTAATAATATTTTAACATTATAAAATTTGTAATTTTTATGAAAAATTTAAAATAGAAATATTTTAGTTAATTTATAAAAAAAATTAAAATTTAAAATAAAGTATAATATAAAAAATTTTTAAAAATAAAAATTATCTAACAATCAATTCCAACATTTTACTCTTTTTTTTTTTTTTTTTCATATAATATGTGATACCTTTACTTTTCTAGGTAAGTTTAATTGACTTCTCCAAAAGGGTCATTTAAATTTCTCCTAAACATTTGAACCTAGGGTGGTATAAGTTAAAAATAAAAATAAGAATTTAATATGTGGAGGATTGAAGATATTAATTAATTATTACACCTCACGTAGGAATTTTGAGTAGCTCAATTTCTTTGTCGTTTTTGCTGTGCCACTCGGCAGGTATCACACTATCACTTCTCCTTCCCCGCTTTCATGTGACGGGGACAAACGTCTGCTTTAATCTTTACTCTCTAAGCCCCGATCAAGCGATTTCCTCAGCTTTAACCCCGAAACCTAACTCGGAATCGAAACAAAGGATTTCTAGATCTTTCTTGTCACCGGAATAAAAAATCACATAACTGCACCTTGAATGGATGCCACCGGTTAGTCACTGAAACTGTGTCTTCTCTTTGCCCTCTTCTTGGCAAATATTTTTTTGAGTTTATTTTGTGCAATTTAATCGCTAATCACTCTGTTTGGTTGCTCATCGAAATGATATATATTTCTCATACGTACTGCTAACGAAAGGATTCCATTTTTCCTCTTCTTTTTCTTGTAAATCTGTCGGTTAGAATTTGCTTGGCTTTTCTTTCTTTCTTTCTTTTTCTTTAAAAAAAAAAAAAATTTTTTTTAATATGCCACTTTTACTTTTACCTTGGGTCACTCTGTGTGTGTGCAATGGTCAGGGCCTGTCCTCAAATTCTGTTAAGCTGATTTGTCTAAAGGTTTCATGAATTCGGTGATATGCATGTGTCCATGAGCAATTACTTTTGAAGGCTAGTATAATCTTTCATGCTTCGCGAATAGATTAGGGGTTAGATGATTTTCGTTTCTACATTTCAGTTGTCCCGTATCGTAAAGGGGATGCTTTCTGGTTTGTTTACTTGTGAGATTACATTGCCTCCTTGGCACCCAAATGAATGGAATAGAAGCGATGTATGCTTGGTAATGGCATGTAGTTTTTACTTATTGAGCTTTGTTTGAATCAATCTTGGCGTTAGAATGTGGAATGGTGTGCTCCTGCCATCCTCTCCTCTGGCTTGTGAACGTTTGATTGAGTCATTTGACTTCATTTGATGTAACAAATGCTGTTGTTGCTTATCGCTTAGGAGGGAACCCTCAAAATGTTGTTGTCCCACCTGTAGAAGGTGTTGCTGGGGGTGGAACGGCCTATGGATGGAATGATGATAGCTTACACTGTTCAAATTCTCTCAAGAGATCAATTGACCCTTCAGAAGTTCCAACATCAGATTTGGTCCATGTCTGGTGCATGCCAAGCACTGCAAATGTTGGACCACAAGAGATGCCCAGAAATTTGGAACATGTAATTGCTATATATACTGTTTGTCTAATTTTCTGTTACTTGCAATTATTCTGTTGAAATGATGGTGTAGCCATGGTAATTTGACTTTGCAAGCATACGGTCAGTAGACAAAAATTCTATGCATGTCCTAGTATGCAATAGGCAATGATTGTTGAGTTGCATCTGTGTGATGCATTCTAATATATGTTGGTCGGATGTGATGCAGATGCTGCATTTTATTATTATTACTATCTGTGTTGCAAAGCAAGTTGACAATGCTTCTGCTTACAGATTGATGCATATCGGTTGTCTTAGAAACATGTTGATGCAGGCATACCACTCTACTGCATCCATCACTTTACTTATCGCATATATAATCTCTTGTATGCATTCACAGCCATACTGATTGCATGGTTAATCCCTTGTGTAATGTGGCTTCTAATGCTTGTTTTTAATTTTTTTGTTTTTTTCAAAGATTAATCTCCTGGCAGCGAGAAATGAGAGAGAAAGTGTTCAAATTTTGATACGTCCAAAAGTTTCTTGGAGTGGTTCTGATAATGCAGGGATTGTGCAGATTCACTGTACTGACTTACGCTCCTCATCAGGAGATCAGTGAGCTTCTTTGTGCTAATAATTTCTTTTGCATCTTGATGATTTATGCTTCTACCACATAATCTTTCTGAAATTGGCTGTTGGCAGGCTTGTTCCTGGGCAATCAATAATGCTGCGGAAAGTGGTTCCAATATTAGGTGTCCCTGATGCTCTTGTGCCTCTTGATATCCCAGTTAGCCAGATAAGCCTACTTCCTGGGTACCACCTTCATCATGGTTCTATTTTTTTTAATTTTATTGTTATGTGTGAAGTAGCGATGGGCTACTTTTAACTGTCAGATTGAGGCAACTTTCTTCCTTTTATTGCTGCAGAGAAACAACTGCTGTTTGGGTTTCCATAGATGTTCCAAGTTCACAGGCACCAGGTCAATATGAAGGGGAGATCATCATTACTTCTTTGAAATCAGAGTAATTGTTATTTGTTTTGTCTTCACTACTAGCTATCTGTTGCATGTTTTGGCAATAGACCTGAGCTTTCAAGAGTATTGTTATCAAGTTTATACAAGCTCAATAATCCTCTTCTCAGTTGTGATTTTGGTTACTTAATTCTAGTGAATATACATATTAATCTGGAAACTTAATTCACTATCACAAATTATGGATTTCAGATATCCATCACAGTCCTTGGGCAAATCTGAGAAGCATCGACTGTACACTGAACTCACAAATTGCCTGGATATTCTGGAGCCTATTGAAGGCAAGCCATTGGATGAAGTGGTAATGTTCAAAGCATTAGTCATTGATAATATCTCTTATGTAGTTTACAAACTGTTCATATGAGCAATTCATTTTTAGGTAGAAAGGGTGAAATCTGCAACTACATCTTTAAGAAGAGTTCTTCTGTCTCCATCATTTTCTGAATGCATTTCAGATAACGGGTCACTTGATATGATGGAAGAAGATGTTATTACAAACCTCTCGGTTCGGGTGAAGATATGTTTGACAGTTTGGGACTTCATACTTCCAGCAACTCCTTCACTTCCTGCAGTATTTGGTGTATCTTTTTTTGTTGTCAAATGTAGTATGTGTAAATTTTGAAAGTGGTGTTGTTTTCCGAATGGGCAACTCATGATTTCACCACCAAATTTTAATTTGAGAAGAAAAGCACAGAGGTGGAGTTTAAAACAAACAAAGGCATAGGATTCAATGTAGGTGAAAGAAGCACATGCACATCAAAGCCTCCATCCTTTTAGGCTCATCTAATGCCAGAAACATTGTGGAATGGGTCCAGAGACAAGAAGCAGTCTTGAATAGATGTAAAGTCAAAAGGCCAAGTTCATTTGACAATGTTGAGGCACATGCCATCTGAGTGATTGAGGAGTGCCCATATGTTCCAGCAGATAATAAATGATAGTAGTATTATATATGCAATGAAGGAATAAACTGAGCTTCCCAGAAGTCTGTTTTATCGCAGATGTGACATCCGTTGCATGGTCTATTGATGTGGGACACACATCATACCCGACCCCTTTAAATGGAAGGGATGTGGGACACATCATGCCTGACCCCTTTACCTGACCCCTTTACCCGGAACTGATGTGGGACACATCATGCCTGACCCTTTTAAAGGGCATGTCCACGTGCTGCCCGACCCCTTTAAACTGCATGTCCACGTGCTGCCTCAGTTGGCAATCGGCACGGTGGCAGGGAACCTTTGTACATGCGCCCACTCAACCCACTGAGGTTTGGCTCTGATACCACCAGATGAGAGATTGAACCCTAACTCCACCACGAAAGTAAACTCAACAATGAAGGTTTGACCCAACCCTTATAAACAGCTCAAAGATCCCCTTAGGAACCGATGTGGGACACATCACTTATTCATCAACTGAATGAATAAAATGCTTTTCTGGCCACTTTTTGACTTTGGCAGGATATCAGACCTAAACTAGTCAGAAGCACAGTGTATATGCGGGCATGTTATGGGCCATGTTTTATATTGCAATAACTTCCTTGTAAGGAACAGGGATTAGCTGGGTCTCTTGTTATGTAATTCATCGTATTATCATGTTGGCATGTTTTTATTGCATAACATTCGGTAGATATGTGTGTTTCTTTACTTTTATCTAGATATCTGATACTGTAATAGAGGACCGTTTTGGTGTTGAACACGGAAGTGGTGAATGGTATGAAGCATTGGATCATCATTTCAAGTGGCTTCTGCAATATAGAATTAGCCCATATTTTTGCAGATGGGGAGATAGCATGCGTGTTTTGACATACACATGCCCATGGCCAGGTAACATAATTCAGATGAACTAGATTAACTCTCTTATTATTGTATCAACTTCAGTGAATATTTATCTCCATAATGTCTTCAACATATGGTTATATGCCACAAAATGACATATGGAGATCCATTTCCTGATTCTTATGCACTTCCTTTTTTCGGCTGTTGTAGCTAGTCACCCGAGAGCAGATGAATACTTTGAAGACTCAAGATTAGCAGCATATGCTGTACCATATTGTCAAGCAGTCTCAGGGTATACAGTCAGTTGTCCACGCTTGCTTCTATCCAGGTATATTGACATTCAAAACTGATGAGTTTCCATTGTCTTTTTGATGTGCAACAGTAATGATGCAGCGAAGGATTACTTGCAGAAAGAAATCGAAACCTTGAGGACAAAGTCTCACTGGAAGAAGGCTTACTTTTATTTGTGGGATGAGGTATGAATAGCACAACTAATCTAATTGCAATTGCTACCTTTGCAGGCCTTCCTCTTATCAGTTTTAGTAACTTATCAACTAGAAAACCTTAATATTGGTACCTTAACAGGCAAACTATTGAAAGTTATTATGCAATGACTTGGAGGAGGATGCATATAGCATCTTTACAAGAGATGAAGTTGGCTGGGAAAAGTGGAGGGAAATAAGTAGTACAAATTTTTAGCTTTCGTATACTGGTATGATAAGAGCAAAAATAGAGTAAGGATCATTGTTAATAGTGAGGTGAAAGTGAAGTGGATTGAAGATAGGATAATTCTAGTGAAGTTAGTGTTGGGCAAAGAAATGATTAGTGTTCTTAGTGCCTATGCTTTGCAAGTGGGATTGGGTGAAGCTGAAAGGAAGATATTCTAGGATAACATAGATGAGCTCTTACAGAGAACTCCATTGGAGGTAATGATGTTTATTGAGGGTGATTTGAAAGTATATAGGAAGTGATGTTGATATGTTTGAGGGAGTATGGAAAAGCAATGAAGGTGAAACCATATTGGTCTTAATTGTGGTATATGATTTAGTTTTAATGAATAGCTTCTTTATAAAAAGGGGAATCACATTTTATAACCTTTAATTTGGCGCACAATGACATGCAATCAATTTTTTCTTAACTTGACAAATGAATCATGTTTTGTGCAAAGAGTGCTGGTTCATACTAGGAGAAGCACTTAACACATAGCATAGGTTAGCAGTGTTGGATGTGCACTTTAAAAATGTGTTGAGGACAAGAAGGACACAACAATACAAGAATAAATTATGGAACTTATACAGCCCACAACAATCCACAACATAACGTTCCAAAATTGGATGATGAAGGTATTGGGATCTTTGTGTAGATGCCATTACAATGCTGGAACTGATTAACTGCGCATGTATGATACTGGCTGAGACCTTAGAGGAGACCATGGGAAATGGCCTGCTGGCAAAAGAGAACAAGGTGGGGTTAATGGGTATAATGTGTCATCAAAAGCAAAAATGAGCACCATAGATGTCTTCCTAATTGTTATGATATAATGCCTATGAGATGTACAAATTTGGTAAGAGGTAGACAACGTAGATAGTGGCAATGGTTAGAGCAAATACACTTGGTAATTTTTATAACAAACATGGAACTAAAACAGAGACATATAAATTAGCTCCAATCAGAGGATGCAAGGGTCAAAACTTTAAACAAGTCCTGTACAACAAGGATAAGGAGCACAATATCCTATTAAAAGAGGAGATTTAAGAAAGAGGGAGGGATATTTTGACCAACTCTTTAATGGAAACAATCAAGGCAGTCTCATGAACTTAGTGGACTAATAGAAAAGGGCATCTACAGGAGGGAAATTCATCCTTTGCATGTAAGAGAAGCCCTGAAGAAAATGGAAGGCGGGAAAGAATGTGGGCTAGATGGGATAATGATTGAAGCATGCAAGTGCTTAGAGGAAAGAGGAGTGAGATGGTTGACTAGATTGTTTGATAGGACATTGATAAAGGAGTAGATGCCTGATTATTGAAGAATGATCACATTTATCCCAATTTACAAGAATAAAGGTGACATCTAGGAATTTTTTTAACTGTCTTGATGATGTCAAATTGATGAACCATGGTACAAAGCTGTGGTGAAGGATGATCGAATACCACAAGCAAAAGATTGCTTCAATCTTAAATAATCAATTCGGGTTTAGGCCAGGCAGATCAACAATTGAAATTGTCTATCTTTTGGGAAGGTTGATGGAAAAATATAGGCAAAATAAGTGTAAACTACGCATGGATTTTATTGTAGAGAATGCATATGATAGAATTTGTAGTCAACTGTTATGGTGGACAATGAATAGGAACATTTCCACATTATGTAGGAATCTAGTTAGGGACATGTATGATGGAGTAAGCCTTGTAAGCAAGGTGGAGATAAGATAAAGAACTTTCCCATTATTATTGGTCTGCACTAGGGGCTTGTTCTAAGTTTTTCCTATGGATTCTTATGGAAGAATTGACGTGACATATTTAGAACAACCTCTTGAGGTGTATATTGTTTCTGGATGATATTATCTTAATTGATTAAACTAAGGAGAGGTTAGACAGCAAATTAAAAGTATAGAGAGATACCTAGAATATGAAGACTTTAGGTTGAGTCACACAAAACCAGAATGCATTCATTTTAATTTTAGTAATGCAAAGAGTGAGATTGAACATACCATAGACTAAATGATGCAAAAGTCCCTCAATGTGACTAATTTCATTATTTATGCTCTATTATTTAGAGGGATGGAAATATAAAGTGGGATGTTTTTGGAGTTGTGCAACTAAAGTTTTGTGTGGCCTACAGAACTCCTCCTAAGTTGAATGATAAATGTTATCGAAGTGTTCAGGTGTTAAGAAACATGTTCAAAAAATGAGTGTAGCAGAGATGCGAATGCTAAGATAGATTTGTGACTTCTTTAAAAATATCCAAATTAGCAATGAGGATATTCATAGCAAAGTATATATAGCTTCAATTAGAGAGGAGCTGATGGATTGTTGTTTGCATTGGTTTAGACATGTTTAATGCAAACCTAAAAATTCTCCAATTAACAGGGGGCATGGATGGTGAGAGGAGAAGAAGAGGGTGACCTAAGTTGACCTGGGAATCTTTTGCTAAGAAGGATATAGAACAATTATATCTCACATCAAACTCAGTTCATGATGTAATGGAATGACTGGAAAAGGATTCATGTAGCCTACCCTAGTTGTTATTGTTGCATTAACTAGAATACTTAATGTCTTGATTTCATTTTCTGTCATTTCACCTGTGCTTTCTAGTATTAGAGCCTTTTAATCTAGTTGGTGATTTCTCAAAATTCATGCAGAGAAGATGTGTGTTCTAGCTCTTCATTTTTGAAGGGAACACAATAACAAATGGTCCTTTTTTTAGCCATTCTCCTGTATTTGTGCATGCTTTTAGTTGTTCCAATCCCCTATTGTGTGTTATGCTTTTGTTTTATTGTTTGGTTGTCTATCAGTCTTTGCTAAATATAGAGCATGGTGATCTTATTCATAAATGATGGTGATTACTATGCTGCAGCCACTGAACTTGGAACAGTATGATTCAGTCCGCAATATGGCCAGTGAGATTCATGCTTATGCTCCTGATGCCCGCATTTTGACTACTTATTATTGTGGTATGAGTTCATTTTTCTTCTCTTCAATATTCTTTGGTTCAAATCTCATCTGTTTTGTGGTCTTCTTGAGTGGATTATCAATACATCGACCCTGGTAGCTTATGATACGAAGTAACCATGTTGTCCCTTGTTGCACTAGGTAGGAATGGAGGATTTCTAGCTGCCAATAGGACCTTAGTCCTAGCAGTCTAATGAAGGTCTTGAAATGATCATATAATGAAGTATTGTATTTGAATTATGTTTTATATTTAACACATTACAGAACCCAGTAACATTACATTTCTATCACCTATTGTGTGACTGCTTGGTCTGGTTTGACAATAGGCCATATGATATGTAGAATTACCATTTAATAAGTTTGCTATAACTTATGGATGAGGCGATTCAACTATATGTTGATCACAGTGATGTTTTTGGACAACTCTTCTGTAGGACCAAGTGATGCTCCTCTTGCACCTACCCCTTTTGAGGCTTTTGTAAAAGTGCCAAAGTTTCTGCGG
Organism: Rhizophora apiculata; assembly: GCA_037832385.1. NCBI lineage: Eukaryota > Viridiplantae > Streptophyta > Magnoliopsida > Malpighiales > Rhizophoraceae > Rhizophora > Rhizophora apiculata. The sequence continues at coordinate 6,219,541 of CM075430.1, read as the reverse complement.
CCGCACACGCAGATTTATTGTACGAGGTATTGCCTTGAAATGCTTCTTTACATTCTGCCTTTTGAACTTGCTCATTCAAGGGTGAAAGATTATGTGTGCACTTTTGTGCTTTAAATAGGTTTTTCTTTCCCCCTTTTTTGTCTTAAATTTCTGTTCAGCTGAGCAAGGAAGCACAAGCTATAAGAGTTCATAATTTCACATTTTAGTTTGGCTTGCTGTTCATGGTCATTCTGATATCAAGCTTACTTCATTGCTATTTATTACCATATGTCACATGGATTCTGAATCCTCATGCCATTATGCAATGAGGATTTTGCTCGGATATGTCATATAAAAGGGTGTCCATGACCCTTTGCATGAGGCTCCCATGATGTGGGTTCTAGGTCAATGTATACAGTTTTACTCATGTTTTTATGAAGAGGCTGTTTCTGCAACTCCAATCTTTCTGTTGCACCTAGATTTGCCCTTCTAGATAAGCCGCATGCATAGGTCATAATCTGTGTCTTTAGTGCAATTTGTATTTCCATTTTGTTCTTTTGTATTGTCTCCAACTGACAAGACCTGATTGGTCCAACTTTCCTGAATGTCTACCACCAACCATTGGCCTTCCCCTCTCCAGATCGGTTTTTTCACGTTGCATCAGTTGTTGTGGTTAGGTATAATGATTCTTCTTAGACACTATTTTTTTTGGTAAATATTTGAAGATGAATATTGAACCCCCTAAATGTTGTGTCCACAAGACTGTTTGTTGAACTTGTGGTAAACTACTAATTGGTGCAAATAACTCGTACTGAAATTTCCTTGGATGATCTACTGTGCTAGTGGTGGATCATGTAGCCAACACTTTCAAATATCTTCCAGCATGTACATTGACTGATTCTTGCATTTTTTTCTACTAGTGAGTGGGTTCTTGGTAATCGAGAGGATCTGGTCAAGGATATTGTCTCTGAGCTGCAGCCTGAGAATAGTGAGGTAAAGCATTATGCCCTTTGACTGAATTCAAAAAAGTTACAAAATAATTTGTGGCCCGTACAATTCTGGCTAGGCATGAAAAATGGACATTTATCACTTAAAAGTATTCATCACTGGTGTTTATCATAGTTCTAGGCTGCATGTTATTTCCTGTTTCCATCTCCTAGGCGGGCTAGATGCTATTGATTCCTCTGCCAGCTGCTGCATGATGTCCTGTGCATCTACATTCTTCTTGTTGTTATCTCTAACCTTGAAGCCTTGCCTTTGTGTGTATTTTTAAATTATTGTCCTGTCATAATCTGTTGCCTGGGGTGAATGGGCAATTAACTAAGCTTATTCTTTAAGGACATTGATGAGTTGTCTCATGTTTCTAGAGCAGCCCACTTTGTAGCTAATCCCACAGCCAGCACTTGATATCACTTTGCTGTTTTGAATGAGTATTTTTCATGCAGTAAGTCAACACAAATTTCATTTTATATTAGTGCATATGAGAATATCTCAATATCAATCAGTAGACATGGGCTTTCTAAGATCATATCGCTTATGTAACATGTAGCTGCAATGTAGCCACTAGTTGGTTTGCCTCTTAGTAGAGAAGAATGCAGTATTTTGTTTTGGTAAACAGGACAATTCAAACTATAGTTACCATTTTATATTCAGAGATATGTGCCCGACAATTAACTTTTAGATCCAATGATCACAATTTTTTCTTGTTCTGATGGAGATGTCTGCAGTTTGCTCTCACACTTGGCTTTTTGGTGGAATTTGCCCTCAAGTACTTGATTGTATAGTGCTTTATTTGGCATCATTTATACTTATGCTCAAGGGAAGTGACCTTGATCCTGACCACAGGAATGGTGGACATATGTGTGTATGGGGCCTGCTGATCCACATCCTAATTGGCACCTTGGAATGCGAGGTACACAGCACCGTGCTGTGATGTGGCGTGTGTGGAAAGAAGGTGGAACGGGTTTTTTATATTGGGGCGCAAATTGCTACGAGAAGGCTACAGTCCCTAGTGCTGAGGTATTAGGTCTAAGACTTTCTCTACTTTGTAAATTATAAAGGCACATTCAAACCTCTGTTGTTTCCTTATTTTCCTAAATTGATATAAATGCAATCAGATAAGATTTAGGCGTGGGCTACCTCCTGGTGATGGTGTTCTGTTCTACCCTGGTGAGGTGTTTTCCTCCTCCCACCAGCCAGTTGCTTCAGTTAGACTGGAGCGTATTCTTAGTGGCTTGCAGGTGAGGCAGATTTTTGTATTGGCTACTTTCATTTGTAGGCTCAGTGCAATTCTGAATTGTGACAATACCCGAGATCTCTACAAAACAGTTTGTGCTTGCAATTCTTTGCAACCAAAAAATGAACCATGGGCAAATCGTGTAGGAAATCTTTTTGACTTCTTGTTACTGCCCTTGCTGCTTCAGGACATCGAGTACTTGAAACTCTATGCTTCAAGATATGGAAGGGATGAAGGGCTTGCTCTTCTTGAGAAGACGGGCGTCTATTTGGGTCCTGAGCGATACACACAGGAGCACATGCCAATTGATATGATGCGGGGTGAGATATTCAACACCTGCCGACCATGAAAGTTTGCTGCCGGATGGATGTTACTCCTGCCAATTAATTGTTTTTGTAATTACTTATTTAATGGAAATTTTTGTGCAAGCCGGTTTAACATGTAGTAAGGCTTCTATCTGCATTCTGCCTGTAAAAATGATCACTCTTGACAGTACGTACACTAGCTGCATCTCATTGCTTTACATGGTTGTCTCCTTGTTAATAGTGCTGGGCTAAAGCAATCTCGTGGGCCCAAGTAGCCAGTAGAGAACTAGTATTAAACCCAGAGCCAGACCTATATTGTCTCATTGTTAAGTGCTGCTGTACAATGAAATTAGTATTTCTTTCCATCTGCGACTCGGCGCCAGGGCCCAGCATCCCGAAGAAACACGCCTTGGCTACTGGGTTGAGCGACTTTCGAGTGGCAATCCATATAATGTCCAGGCAAAAGTTTTGTTTGAGAGCACTCAAATTTCACAATTATACATCACCAGCTTATTTATCAGAAAAGAAAAGGAGAAAAAATAAAAAATAAAAAAGAATGGATTTCGCAACTTCACGTATTGAGTTCATGACTCTCTATCTGATGCGGCAACATGTTTACAAAGGGGTGATGTTTAGGCTTCACTCATTCCTTGCGCTATGGACATCGTAACATGGCAGTGAAAAGGGGATTTCTTATTTTTCTCGCAAGATTGAGTCCTCCCTTTTGGGCGTACATGCGAAATTTGCATACGGATGCCGGAAAGTTGCGTTGGACGGCAAATCACGTTGGTTGGTGTTAGGGGTTAGGACCCCCCAATAAGTGTGAGATTTCTGGATCACTGCCTCCCTAAATTTCTCGCAGTAATAGGCATTACCCGTGTTGTCTGAGAAAGTCAGAATCTAACTTACCCCGCCCCATGCAGCCATCAGAACAGCAAGATTGGCTGTTATAGGCGTACCATTTTATAGAGGGAAACAGTATATGAAGAGCATGGATGTCTATGCACGAATATTCAAAATGTCCATTGGACTTGCAACAAAGGAATGAAAGGGCGACTAAGGATAATCAACTTGGCGATTATTAGTGGGGGACAATGTCAGTCATTACTCCTATGAGTTTAGACCTAGGGTCACTAGTTGACACTTTGATTCAATATTCTCATAGAGATAATTCACCATCTGAGTAGTGAAAACTCCGAGCAAGCCTTCTCCACACCCGATTACGGCGTATTGAATCTAGAACTTTCTTGGTGCGCTTGCCTATAAATCCTCAATTATCTAGGAAGGGATGCTACCTCAGGAATTCGAACCTAGGCCAATGAAATCTGGTGGTGGACCTACCAGGACTCAATTTGATAGCTACACTAACAAGGATAACTCAGCAATGTCCCCTAATGTCACTTCAAATTTCATAAATACATAATTCAAATCTAGGTTTCGTTTTCCCCTTCTTGCCTCGCCACCTTCTTTTTATTTCTAGTGGCAAGTTATCTTTTTTCTTCAAAATTGGATGCAATTGTAGAAAAAAAAAACTCTTTAATTATATATTTATTACAATACAAGATATCAATACAAATACAAGCAAAATATTAATTTCTCTTAGAATCAATTTTACTATTAGACATTTAATTAGTCTTATGATCATTTTATAATCAAGTGATTATATTTACCTACTTTACCTATCTATCTATCTATCTATCTATCTATCTATCTATCTATCTAATATATATACTTACTATATATATATAATAATTCCTCTCAATCTAAAATATAGATATTAATTATACCCAACTTATTACAAATATACTTGATCCTATAATCATTTAAAGTTTTTGTGAAATTACTACCTAACTACTCTTTAATTGAGAAATGATTAGTAGAAATGAAATTTTATTGATTTTTTTTTTCATGAAATAAGTGACGATTAATTTCAATGCATTTAATCATCCCATGAAAAATTGAATTTGATGTAATGTTAAGAATAGCTTGGTTGTTATGTCATAGTTTCATAAGTGTGAAATTTCCAATTCCAATCTTATGCAGTAATTGACAAATCCACATCAGCTCACATGTGAATTGTGTTATGACCCTATACTCTATCTATACACTAGTTTAAAACACCACACTTTGCTTCTTACTCTGGTAAGATACCAAATTTCCTCCAACAATAACACAATAGCCTATAGTAGATCTTCAGTCAACTTTGGAGCTTACTAAATCTACATTTGAAAAATACTCAACTTGAGTATGACTAAGATTATTGTATAATATACCAAGTTCTAGAATTTCCTTCCGGTAACATAAAATTTTCTTTAAAGTTATCTAATGAATAAGTTGTGGAGAATAAATAAACTAGGTCAAAATATTAATATAAGTTGCAAACAATTCTCCATTATTTTCTGTGAGTTAAATGTTGAAAACCATAAGAGTATTACAAGATTTGGCACTTAACATTTAAGTTTCTTGCAAAAAATCAAGCATATACTTTCTTAGGAATAGAAAAATATTCTTCTTGCTTCTTGTAATTTCAATGCCCAAGAAATATTTTAATACACCTAAGTCATTTATCTAAAAACATGTTTGAAAAAAAGACTTTTGGGTTGAGATACCTACATTGTTACTCTTTATTATAATAATAACATTGATATAAACAACTTATAAAATTAAACAACTTTAGATTGCTAATAAAAAATAAAGTGATCACAATTACTTTCTTTTATACCAAACTCTTGAACTATATTACTAAATCTATTAAACTAAGTATGATGATTTTGTTTCAACTCATATAAAAATTATTAAAGCTAACAAACCTTACCAACTCTCCCTAAGTATGCTTTTTCTTGCAAGTCACCATCAAGAAAAGCATTTTTAACATCTAATTGGTATAAAGGCCAATAATTAATATTAGTAAGAGAGATCAATAGTCTTATAAATAGCAAGTCTAGCCATTATAGAAAATGTTTCAAAATAATCCACCATATATGTTTGAACATACCCTTTGGTAACAAATCTGACTTTGAGATGATTTATAGAGCCATTAGAATAGCTCGAAAAGCCACTTATGGAGGGGAACATTAAATGGCCAATAGTGTTGTATACTAAGATGTCAATGTATGATAAAAGAAAATTATCTTTTGAGGCTTGCTTTATTTAGATCCTTTTATTCCATATACATGTAAACCTTCTCATCTTTCTTTGGTATTGGTTCAATGTTGGCCACCCATTTTGGGTAGTTCACCACTTAGAGAAAGCCATCATCCAACTACTTTTTGACTTCCTCCTTAATCTTTAAGAGGACATCAGGTTTCATTCTCATGAGCATGGGTTTGCATTCTAGCTTTAGAAAAAGTATGTGTATCACTGTGTTAGTGTTTAGGCTTATATGTCTTAGTATGGCTAGTTAAAAACTTTCATGTATTCTTTAAGTAATTGAATAATACCTTACCTACTTTTTGGTGGAAGTTGGGTGCTTCTTTGCATGTTTTCTTACCTTCTTTTGTTATTTTTTTTTTTTGTTTATTTTAGCTTTTTTCTCTTTTTCATTTTGCATATATATTCTTGAATAAAAATGAAAAAATAAAAAAACTTACTAATTTTTACTTTTTTCATTGACAATAAAGAATTAGGTTGAATAAAAATAACAATGTTAGCTAGATAAGTGTTTCTTTTATGATTTTGTGAAAACTAAAAGTAATAGTGTTTATTATGAATCAAATTGACTTCACCGAATGTGTTTGTTTGATTTTAATCGACCAAATTAATTCCTTAAGCATTTAAGTTCTCAGATAGTAAAATAATGTCTTTGATTCATTACTTAGTTATTAATATTTATTTTAATTATAATTATAAGTTTATCATAACTCATTTATGTTGAAGGATGCCTAAAAAAAATATAATAAATTGGAAGGAAAAGAAGGAAATGAAATAAAGAGATTATACAATCTTATTGTGGGTACTTTGGTTCTTCTTATGGTTGATCAGAAGTGTAATCTTTCTTTTAAAGTGGTAGCTCAAACATGACTTTGGACAAATTTGTGATGATACTTTGTTGTTACTTTTGCTCCTTTTTAATGGCTTCGCTGACTTTTAGACATACTAACTTAGTTGTGTTTCTTGATATCAAATTAATTGACTCTTTCAACTTATTATTAATGCTCTCAACTCTCTTTTTCTTGTATGATTTTGCTCTTTTGATTTGCTACCTCTTTTGGATTTTTTCCTTTTTTAGCTATTCTCTATTGATTTTTATTTTTATTTTTGCCTCCTTGCCTCATAATAAGATTGGCTTTTATAAAAAAATTGGTCTAATGTTAACCATTGATCTTTGATTACTTTTACCAGATGATACTGATTGATTTACTTTTTGATGAGTAGCTGATATTACTTTGATTGAAAGACTAAGATTATCTTCATGTTTAATATTGTATAGGCTTTTAATTTATTGAATTTGCATTTGGATCAAGCTATTAAGTCTTACAAAGAGAATTGATAACCTGATATCATTGCACTTGGATAATTGGTCTAGGGTCTTTAAGAAAGGAAGAGTCCTCTTTTGTGGTTTAATAATATAACTTTTTTTTTTCAAAATAAGTGTAATTGTATTTATCCATTAAACTATATAAATTAATTTGTAATAATATAATTATTATTTATTTATTTTTTTAAAATTTATTTTTGCTATTTTTTTTCTCTTTTTCAATGTATAAATGCATAACTTGCAATCTAAATATAATTTGCAAACAATCAGGGTTCACATCTAATTGTGAGAATAAGTGTGAATATCTTCTTAATTAAGAGGGACAAATAAAAGTACAGAAATAATAGTCAAATATAATAAGGATAAGTTCACGATTGAGTCACAAAGTTAGTGAATTTTGTGACTTTTAAGTCATCAACTCTCAATTTGTTTTATTTAAGTCTCTAGGCTTCCAAACAAGAGTGAGTCTCAGTCATTTGTTAGTACCGTTATAAAAACATCTGTTAGTGTACTATTAACTGGACTAATTATTTTGCTAACTGGACTCATATATCAGGTGGCAAAGATGGGTTCCACAATGGGACCCATTATTTTATTAACTGGACTCTCTCCCCGCTATAACCTACTTGTGTCTGTATTGTTCCTCCTCTCCTCATTTTCCTGTCCCCTCCCGTTTTACATTTCCTTTTCAAGGCAACGCAACATCACACAAGTCGAATTCCAATCACCATGCATAGAGAGAGGCTTTCACTTGCCTTTTGTTTTGTCTGTGTGGAAACAATGGTGTCTCCTAAGAGAAAATTTCTTCTCAGTAAGTGACGAATGAGTCCAAGTTCTTGAAATTTTGCAAAACTTAAGCTCGCCAGTCACTGAAACAGAAAGGCCTGAAAGTCCAGGATCTGGCAAACCTCCCAGCGTAGTATAACTGAAATTTCCTCCACTCAAATAGAACCGAAGAGCTCGAGACTTTCTAAAAAAAAAAAACAGAGAATTTTCAACAGTGTCAAACCGTGTAATTTACTTTTTCAAGAAAGTAGCGGAAATACTGACGTGGAATTCCGCATCGACTAAATGGTTCTGTCTCTCTTTTGTTGTTATCGAGAGATTTCAGAGAAAAAAGCGAAAAAAATAGAAATCAACTGAAGATTTCAAATCAACTTTGTACTCATTCTCCTCCCTCGACGCATCCCATATCGATTTCACAACGTCTAGTCTTTCAGGATTTTGTATGTTTGAGAAACTGCAAAACAGAGGGACGGGGATAGAAGAAACGGCACCAACACGCATGGGTAACTAGGATAAAAGAGTCCCATCAACAAAGAAGTGGGTGACGTGGGGAGTTGGCGCTCTGTCGGTATGATGAACTCGTAGGTCCCATTTCTGGATCTACCCCGTCATCCCTCGTTGTCGTGGGGACAAAGGATACAGCGTGAAAACGACGTTAAATTAAATTAACCGTTTAATTAAAAATTTTAAAAATTAATTTGTTTAATTATTTAAATTAAAATTAAATAAATAAAACTAATATTTAATATTAAATATATAAAAAATTTTAATAATATAATTTTTATTTTCAAAAAATTACAAGAATTAAAATATTTTATAAATTTTTTAAATTAATTAAATTAAAAAATTATAATTAATTTATAATTTAATAATTTAATTTATTAATTTTTAAAATAAATGAAACTAAATTGTAATTTAATTTTAAATTTTATCAACTTGTTGAAACTTTAAATCAAAGGAACTATCCACGTTATCCCGGGCTCAGTTGAGATAGCGTAATTAACATTTACCACTATGATTTCACATGACTAATTCCATGCAAGAAAACAAACGGAAAATCAATAGTATCCTCCCGCCTTAGACCATCTTCGCATGGAATTTACTGTAATTAATGATTTCAATTGCACAGTAGCAATGTGCAGAAGTTCACTTCAAATGGAATGCCAAAGTGACACGAGTTTGAGAATGGCATGCACCTGCGCGTAACTTCCAAATCTAAGGCTTCATTCTGTGCTTCACAATAGATTCAACCTTTTGCAGGAACTTCTGAGCAGGGAAATTGAAACGCTTGAATTATTCCGCTTAATTGGTCTCCATCTATTATTAACTGAGTTGGGATGTACGATTTCATGTACTTCCCCCAAACTCGGTTTAGATGAGGTACGTCCTTATGGCTGGTTGGCAGCCTCAACAGTGACCATCTCTAATAATTTCATCCTTACAAAAAATAATTAACGTACGGACTCAAACCTGCTGATTCAATACTTTTAGTGATACCCATGTTTTAATGTCTTCCTTTGGGAACCAGCTACGCTGTACTGCTGTACTTCACTCATTTATAATTTAATAAAGCACTACGCAGGCAATGACTTAAGAGTGAGGAAAAAAGCAACACCACCCGATATATATATATAAAATAAAATAAATATATACAGAGACAGGGACGCCGCAAATGTCAACATTTGTAGATAAAAGCTTTAAAACACAGTCGCCGGACTCCTCTAGAAATATATCGTCTATTTGTCTATCTCCACGATCTCTCTTTCTTTCTCTGATCTAGCTAGCTGCCATGCATCTTCTTCTTGTGGCCGTGATCCCTGTGCTGGTTATCTACATCTTGAAATTCATCTACTCAACAATATGGGCCCCCTGGAAAATTGAGGTCCACTTCAAGCAACAAGGCATAAGTGGGCCGGGTTACCGTCCGATATTCGGGAACTCCTTAGACATCCGTCGCCTGTTCGCTCAAGCTCAGTCAAAGTCAGTGCCTTTCAACCACGATGTCCTTCACAGGGTGTCTCCATTTTACTACGAGTGGTCACGCACTTATGGGAAGACATTCCTTTACTGGTTCGGTTCCAGACCCAGATTGGCTATACACGACCTGGACGTGATCAAGGAAGTTCTGATGAATACGGGTGGGTCGTTCGAGAAGGTGGGCATGAATCCCCAGGCTAAGGTTCTCTTTGGACAGGGACTTGTTGGGCTGAAAGGCCAGACTTGGGCCCTGCATCGGAGAATCACGAACCAGGCTTTTAACATGGAGCGGGTCAAGGTCAGCTTGCAGCCTCTCGTTATCCTCTATTTCTATTTGAAAACAAATGCCAAAAAATAAAAATAAAAATAATAATAAGAAGACACGAAATAGGTTAAGGCCAACTGACGGTTATTCTACAAATATATGTGGCGTCCGACAGTAATTACAAGTAATAATGGAGTTTGTAACCAATTTAGTGTGTTAATTTTTGGAAAATATGTAATTCAATTGGTTGCTGTTACTTTATTTGTATTATTATCTGCTGTTTGAAAAATTTTGCTAGATTATAATGGTTTAATCGTATTCTAGGCCGACCCAATCATTTGTAACCTGAAGTAGGGCTAGAGAAGTGATCATAATTCTTGTAGATATGCCACTGCCGACCCATTCTACTCCAAAGAAAATTATACATTCAACTCTAAGTAGGATCATTTTAACTTGAAAGCGAGTGGTGAATTATCCTGCTGAAGACTTAACGGCAGAATCTTCTGAACAGAGTTGGGTGCCAGACATCGCGGCAAGCACAATGGATATGCTAGAGAAGTGGGAAGAAATGAGAGGAGGGAGAGACGAGTTCGAGATAGAAGTTAATAAAGAGCTTCACGACCTTTCGGCGGATATCATATCCAGAACTGCTTTTGGTAGTAGTTACGAAGAAGGCAAGCGCATATTCACATTGCAGGAACAGCAAATGCACCTTGTCTCCTTGTCTCTAAGAACCATCTACATTCCAGGCTTCAGGTATTCTGTAATCAATTTTGGTTTTCCATCCAAACTCAACCAAGCAATCTGCTAAGCTGGAAATGCCTCGTTCCCTTTTGCTTATTTGTACAACCTTTTCTTTTGGAATATCGGAAATTTGCTTCTAATAGAACTTTAGTGCGAATCCACTGAGGATGTGATGAATATCCAGATTTCTACCAACCAAGAAGAACAGAGACAGGTGGAGACTAGAGAGAGAAATGCGTCAATCAGTGAGGATGTTGCTCAAATCTAACAGCAGGGCAAATGAAAATGCAAGAAATCTACTTAGCTCATTGATGTCTAAGCATAAAAATCAGAATGGTGAGGATGAGACATTAGGGTTGGAAGAGATTATAGATGAATGCAAGACCTTTTACTTTGCTGGAAAGGAAACTACTGCAAATCTTTTGACTTGGGCGCTTCTTCTTTTGGCATCACATCAGGAGTGGCAACACAAAGCACGAGAAGAAGTCTTCCGTGTTTGTGGAACAGACAAGCTTCCAGTTGCAGAAAATCTGAATGACCTTAAGCTTGTAAATCTGATTCTCTACTTAACCAGCTCAATTCAATCTAAATGACCTTGGTTGATATTTTTTGGGCATTAATTTCTTACAGGTGAGCCTGATAATCAATGAAACCCTCCGGCTCTACTCGCCAGCAGTGCTGCTGATGAGGAAAGCATCTAAAAATGTTAAGCTGGGAACAATCAATGTTCCAGCTGGCACGGAGTTCTACATTCCAGTTTTGGCTTTACACCATGACGCTGATATATGGGGAGAAGATGCTACAGATTTTAATCCCCTCAGATTCAACGAGCCCAGAAAGCACTTGGCCATGTACATGCCGTTTGGGTTAGGCCCCAGAATCTGTGTCGGCCAAAATTTAGCCATTGTTGAAGCAAAAATTGTCCTGGCGGCGATCATCAGGCATTACTCTTTTGTGACGTCGCCAACGTACGTTCATGCTCCAATGCTGTTTATTAGCATACAGCCTCAATACGGTGCGCAGATTGTGTTTAGAAAGATTCCCGATTAATAAAGAATTATAACAGCATCCTATGAATCATCCTATTAATTAAAAATTTATACTTTGATCCTTCTAAGTTTTATATTCTTATCTTGTAAAAAAGAGACGTGAGATTTATAAAAATATGAAGAATTATCTTAATTTATAGGGCAATAAATCTCTTAATATTTACCTTGTACGCGAGATGTTGTGCATGAATTTCTGATCATGGGCTTCCCTTCCACAAGTCTTAAGCGAGGAGAGAGCATGAAACACACGCCTAATTCTTGGTGCATGATTCCTAGCTTTTTAATGCTTGGCACTTATCATATTTATCTTTTTAGACCCATTTACTTTGTGATTCTGGAAATACTTGCTAGATTTTATATAATTTGGCTAGGAGAAATATTTTCCGCCTGCGAATAATGTGCCATGTTGTTCTTTAAAAAACTTGTTTTCTCAATATTACAAGTTTCTTACACCATCTAATTTAATTGTTAGGACTATATATGTGATTTATTATTAGAATTCATACAATAACTTAAGTTTTCTTAATTAATTGATTGGAATTTTTGATGTGGCATCAAAATTTATGACTTTATGAGTTCAAAACGCCTAACCCTTATTTTTTTATTGGACTTGCATATAAAAATTTAATATATAATTAATTTTTAAATTTTTCCTAATAATTTAAATTTTTAAATTGGTTAATTTTTAGCTGCTTTGCATTGTGGGACCCGACATTGCAAGAGATGCACTCTTAGATCATTGTTTTTTAAATTGAGTTTAATTAATTAGTTGAATTGATAAAATTAAAAATTAAATTTTAATCAAATTTAATTTATCTTAAAAAATTATTAATTTTAAAAATTAATAATTAATTTAATGAATCAATAAATTATATTATAAATTAATAAATTAGTTATAATTTTTTTAATTAAATTAATTTTAAAATTTTGTAAAAAATTAAGAAAATAATTTTTTTATATATATTTTAGTAGTTTTAAAATAAATGTTGCATCATTTTATAAATTTTTTAATAATAAATTATAAAAATTAAAAAAATACATATATAATATGTATTTATTTATATTTTAATAAAAATATATAAAATTATATATTATATTTATTAATATTTATTTTTTTAATTTAAATTATTTTACTTATTTTAAATTATTTTATTTTTATTAAAAAATTATTTAAAATAAAATAAAAATATTATAAATTATAATATATTTTATATTAAATTTATTTGATTTAAATTATTTATATTTACAAATAAATTATATTAATTAGTTTTTTTAATCTTATTATATATATATATATATATATATATATATATATATATATATATATATATATATATATATATATAATTTTTTATATATTTAATATTACATATTAATTTTATTGATTGAATTTTAGATAAAATAGTTAAATTAATTAATTTTTAAATTTTTAAATTTTCTAATATAATAACTAGTTTAATTAGTAAAACTTTGTATTTGATACAAGAAGCAACGTAAGGCTAATGAATTGGACCAGAGGCTAATTTTCTAAACTCCATGCACTTTCTACATGCTATAATTAGGTTGAAGTGCATGTTAAAGTTTTATTCACTAGTTTGGACTTGACCATGTTAATAATAATGAATTGGTCCATGATTAACAAGGCTCTTAGGAATATAAGTGGATCATTTGAAATAGTCAGATTTGATCCGTTATTTTTTGTTTTTTTAACTTTATTTGTTTGTTTGTTTTTGTTTTTTCTTTTCTTTGATAAAGAGGAAATAAACACTAATTAGCGATAAATTTAAAACTTGCATCAACTTTTACAAATAGATTGAATTGTTTAATATTTCCTTACATATATAAAGGAATCAATACTAATATAGAGATAGTAATCCATTTTAATTCCTCAATGTTATAAGATAAGAGTCTTTAACCACATTGTTCAAATTTTTCACTCGAAGTATGCATGAATTTGTTATTATTTTTACGATATAGTTAATGCAATTTACATAGTTTATTTTTGAATTTCTTTTTTTAAGTATATTAAGAAAAAAGAAAAATAATGTGTTGTATAATGTGAAAAGGCCAAAGGATATCACATGAAAACCATATATGCCATCTTTTTTATTTCATAAATTGTCAATTTTCATTTGGTCTTTGAATTTAAAACCTTTTAAATATTGAAATATTTAAAATTTTTTTACTTATGTTATTTATTTAAATACTTAATCTCATAACTTTTAAGTCTTTAATAATAAAGACTACTTGAAATAGTTTTTGATATATTTTTTTATATTAATTTAGACTTAAATTTTTATATTGATATTTATCCTAACACAAAATAAGTAGTGTTCATATGTATAAAAATTTTAAACTAGTTAATATTAAAGTTAGAATTGAGAGCAATATGATCAAACTCAATATTGCATGGATTGAATGAAAATAACAATGGATAACCCTAATCTTAATTTACAAATATAATAACCAACGTACTCATAATGTACCTCTTCTTAATGTGTAAAAATAAAATAAAAAAATAAATCAAAAAAAGAGGCATCAAAGATGGACGAGACTTTTGGATGTGCCTTAAGTTTGAGAGACCAAATCTAAGTTTGATATTTTCAACTATGAAATGATAGATTAAGTGGTGAACTTGGTTATTTTCACTTCAAAAGAAAAACGTGATACACTTGTTAATATAATTATTATATATAATTAATAAAATAATCAATTTATCAATAAAAATAACATATATTAGGATAAATAGCATAATATGTCACTTTCTTTTTTTTTATTATTTTTTTTATCAATTGTGTATAATAAGTCTACTAAAAGGTATCTACCTAATATTTCTCGTGATGAAAATAATAGTCATTAAAGTGCATGAGAGTTTTATTAGAAATTTTAAAAAATATCTGTTTTTGTGTTTGAAACCTGTTATTACTATCCAATTTCAAACATCAACATGTTAAAGTTTTTGATTAAATTTTTTAAACCTTGCTAATTGTTGATACATATCTTGAGCAATAGCTAATACAAAAGACAACTATTATCTACTTTTTAAGTAAAATAGCAATTAATTAATCATATATGACTAAACTATTGTAATTAAAGTATTGTTTAGTTTCAAATAATAACATATTGAAGTGTTTAGTCAAATTTTTTAAACCTTATTGATGATAGATATTTTGAGCAATAGTTGATAGAAAAGGCAATATTTATCTACTTTTTTTTAGTAAAATAGTAATTGATTAATAATATATAACTAAACTATCTTAATTAAATTACTTTAATGTCATAAATATTTATTTCTCCTCTTTTTTTTTTTTTTGTCTTAATCCTTTACTTTATTAGTTTTTCAGACTTTGTTCATCGCTTTCTTATAAACCAAAAAAATTGATGATTCATATTTATTTATTTATTTATTTATTTTTAAAATAAGCTTTACTAACTTTGATACCATTCATTTTTTTTGTAGGTTTGATCAATTTATGAATTTTAGGCAAAGCCATCATGGGATAGGTTTATTCATTTGGTTTCTAAATTAGTCATTTCATTATTTAACAATAGCACCAAGTATAAAACTAACCAATTGCTTTATTAATTTGTCAATAATCATTAATAATAATTAGTACTCAACAATCAATAACAACAATTAATAATAACAATAATATCAAATAGGTAAACTAAACCCACATTTGATGTTTATGCAATTAATCCTTATAATTAATAGCCAAAGTTTAGGTATATATTGTAATGGTGTAAAAGGAATTGCTATACTTAAGTTTTGGAAAAGCTAAAGACAAATCTTATTTATTACTATCATAAGTACATAAAGTTGATTTTGAAATAGTATTTAATAGATAAGTACAATTGTAATGTCTTTTATATAAGGAGTTGATTTTCATAAATGAAACTACTTTGTTTTTTTGCAACTTTTCTCCTTCTTGTCATCTACCAATATTATCAAAGCTCCCATGATCTTCTATGAGAAGAGTGGAAAAAGAAAGTTTAGTAATGAAAATCAAAAAGAAAATTAAAGGGTGAATGATAACAAAAGGAAAAATTTGAGAGAAGGAAATGACTTTCAATAATGTTTCTCTCTCAGCACCTATAGTCTGTACAAGAATCAATTGCTAGCTATAGTTAGTAATGATGAAGACTTATCTTAGGGCCTATGACCTAGAGGAAATAATAAAGATAGGTAAAGAGCTTTTTACTTTGCCTAAGAATCTTACATGGAATCATATTAAACATTTCAAGGAAGAGAATTCTAAAAATTTCAAGGCCTTAAATTGCACACATTCTTCTCTCTTAGATGTCATTTTCATAAAAATAATGGTTTTTGAAATGGCAAAATAAATTTGGGATAAACTTAGTGATGAGTTTTGTGGCAACAATAAATTAAGATATAAAGTTTGTAAAGTTAAAAATATAACTCAATATGCTAAGAATAAAGGAGATAAATTCTCTTAACAACGACACTTCTAAGCTAATGGAGGCGATAAATATATCTGGTTGATGGGAAAATCTCTTATAAACCACAGATTCATTGAGAAAGTCCTTAATCTTCTTAAGAAGTTTGAAGCAAAAATTTATTATCTTGAATACTCAAAGAATTTTTAGCAAGATTAGTTTGTCAAAGTTTATTTGAGCTAAAGAACAAAGAAGAAGTATGAGAAATTAGAGCAATGTTAAGGATGTTTAACAAGTTAAGTTGAAGCTTAAGTATTCAACATCAAAGGATGACAAGTCTTATAATGATTAGTTTAAAAAAGGCAAGCAAAGTGAAGTTAAAAAGAGTTTTGGAAAATGAGGAAAATTTCCATTATGTCCTACTCGTAAAAGGATGAATCATATTGTAGAGAACTACTATGAAAAGAGAAATGTTTAATGTAAAAAGTTTAGGCATATTGAGAAACATTGCAAAAAGAAGCAAGAATAGGAACAAAAAGGCATTTAAAGTCAATAAACATTAAAGAAAATTTTCATTGAAGAAAAGATGACAAATAAGTACCTTTTTTATGGCATTGGTGATGAATTGGATAAAAGACCAGAAGTCATAGTTTTCATATAACCAACTATGATATGTTCTTTAATGAGTTAAAACCAACTATTAGTGTGTTAAAGATTGAAAATATAGGGAAGTTTGTAGTCAAAAGGAAAGGCATTATGGCCATCAAGACCTTTTTAGGTAGCCACCCATATTTGATGTTCTCCCAATAACATAAATGGATAAAAAATTTATTAAGTGTTAGCCAAATGATGCAAAAGGGACATATTTAGCTATTTAAAGCAAAAAAATAGTATAGTTTATAATTATATTGGTGTACAATTTTCTACTTTTCTATAAAGAATAAAAGTTTTGTCATGAATTTGAACCTTATTAACTTATTAAAATGTAGAAGCAGTAAAGTTATTGATGACTCTAAGTCATGACATAAAAGACTTAAGCATCATAACATTATATCAATTTAGCTTGCATAAAAGCATGGACTTTTGAATGACTTGCCTATTGTAAAAGTATGCTCTCATTTTTGTAAAGGTTATGAGTTAGGCAAGCAACATAGACTACCCTTTCCTAGCTCAAATGCATGGAGAGAGCTAAAAGAAAGTTAGACCTAGATCACTATGAAATTTGTAGATGAATGAAAACAAATCCTTTTAACAATAACAAGTTTTTTTTTATTGTTCATAGATGATTACTAAATGATAACTTAGGAAGCTTAAAGTTTTTGCTAAAACTTAAAGTGTCAAAACAATAAAAACTTTGATAATGGATAATGAAAAGAAGTAGTTTGTCGGAGAATTTAAACAATTTTGTGATGATTTAGGAATTTGACATCTATTAACAGTTTGTTACACTCCTTAATAAAATAGGGTGGTAAAAAGGAAGAATAGATCAATATTGAAAATTGCTCATTATATGATTATTAAGAAAAAATTATCGAAGTGCTTTTTGTGCCAAAGTATTGAACATTGCAATATATTTGCATAACAACTTAATGATAAGGATTGCTAAAGGAAAACTCTAATTAAAGTTTGGAGTGGCATTAAATCTTTAGTCAAACACTAGCAAGTGTTTAGTTCCTTTGGCTACATTCACATCCTAGATATGAAAGAAGGAAAGTTAGACAAGAAAGTAGAAAAAGGTATCTTAATTTGTTATAATTCTTAGTCTAAGGGCTATAAAGTATAAAACATTACAATAGACAAGGTTATGATCATAATAGATTCAAGGGTGAATGAGAGCACTCATTAGGATTGGAATAAATTTTAAACTTAGAAGGTGGTAATTGTAGATATTATTAAAGTGTAAATTCAAATTCTAACTTAGAACCATATACATATGATGACCCTTTAGTTAGAGGAATAAGGCCTCTTTTTGAGGTATATTAAAGACATAATAGAGTGATTATGGAAAATGCTACCTATGAAGAAGCTCATAAAGTAGAATAATGGGAATCATCCATAAAGGAAGAGATTTCATTGATTATAAAGAATCAAACTTGGAAATTGGCTGACAAATTTGAAAACAAGCAAGTAATTAGAATAAGATAGGTGTACATAATAAAACTAAACCTTGATGGTTTGGTTAACAAAAATAAATTAAGACTTATGTTCAAGGGCTATCCACAAAAGCTTAGAATTAACTACACAAAAATATTTGCTTTTATGACTAGAATGGACACCATCAAATTTTCTTGTTACAATTAGAGCTCAAATGAAGTAAAAAATCTCACATTTGAATGTGAAATTTGCATTCTTAAATGACATTTTGAAAAAAGAGATATGGTTCACAACATAAAGGATTTGAGGTAAAAGGTAATGAGTAAAAAGTTTACAAGTTGATTAAGGCCTTGTAAGGCCTAAAACTACTTCTTAAAGCTTAATACAATATGAATGACTCCTTATACTATCAAGACTTTAGAAAGAGTGTCAATAATGCTATATTACATATGAAGAAGAATTCTAAATAAGGAATGTTAATTATCTCAATTTATGTGGATGACTTGCTTGTGGCAAAAAGCAATTTAAATGAATTGCAAAAACTCAAAGATGAGATCCAAACTCGATTTGAGATGTTTGATCTTGGTGACATGAAATACTTCCTTGGACTTGAAGTGCATCATTCCAATAATGGCATTTTTCTTTGTCAAAGGAAATATGCTCAAATGATACTATAAAGATTGAAACGGTAGCAGCAACAACAATAGCCCATTTTGATGTTTATGTAATTAGTCCTTGTAATCGATGGTCAAATTTTAGTTGTATATTGTAATGATGTAAAAAGAGTTATTATCTTAAGTTTAGGAGAAGTTAAAGATAAATCTTGTTGATTCCTGTCACAAGTACATAAAAATTGATTTTGAAACAAATCTTGGAGCTTATTTTGGACGATTGTGTCATGCGCCGTGTAATTCTGCCCAAAATTGAGCTATTTAAAGAGGTTTATTCCAGCCACCACTCCTAAATTTTAGAACTAGGTGGAAGTCTCTAGAATCTTGTAAATAACTCCCTTATCTTCTTGTAGAACGTAGAGTTAGGTAGAATACTCCAGAAGGAGGATAGTGACCATTAGATTAAATAGATCCTGGCCCTCTATTGAGGAGGTGGATGATATATATATAGCCTTAGGAACCTCATTTGTAATCAATCGGAAGCAAGAGTGTATTTGCATTCTTAAAGCAACATAGTATTCTCCAAGTCCTCCATATCTCTTGTCTACTTTGTGTGCATCTTTTTATCTTCTACTAGTAACATTTTAGCTCTCGGAGAAGGTTGAACTAGCATTCGAGTCAAGTGAATTGCTAGTGCCACACGGGTCGTTGGGTGAACAAGGCCAAGTCCGTGACAAGTGGTATCAGAGCCACAAGCACACTGTTGATAAGGATGTCTGGTCCATACAGTGAGACTACCCACATGGTTGAGGAAGCTAAGAAGCAATTAAAAAGAGGGAGATCAAGGTCAAGGGATGTCTTGGAAGACACCAATGCAAGGCTCGCAAAAGTGGAGCTTGTCATGGCTAATAGGCAGGAGAAGTTTGAGGTAGTAAACCAACGCATCGACGAACTCGAGAAGGAGAGTGTAGAGTTTCGTGAGGAGTTGCAAGGTGTCTTAAACTAGGCCCTGTCAAGGTGTCTAGACCAAGTGAAGACCTTGGAAGAGGCCCTCCATTGTGAGGTTGGGACGTTGAAGGAAGAGTCTCCAACGAATTGAAGGAGACCAAGGATGAGCTAGTCCTTTGCAAAAAGGCAATTGCTCAAAGTGGAAGCATCGCCTTACCAATGGTAGTTGCAGCTTCTTCAAAAGTGGATGTCCTAAGACCCAAGGCATATAATGGGTCGAGGAACGCGAAGGAGGTTGATAATTTTCTATGGAGTTTGGAACAATACTTTAAGGCACTTGGTGTCACGGAGGATGCCAAGAAGATTGATAGTGCCGCCTTATACCTCATGGATACCGCAATGGTATGGTGGAGAAGGAGGTATAGTGATATTGAAAGGGGTACTTGCATCATTAACACATGGGATGAGTTCAAGAAAGAACTCAAGCGGTAATTCTATCCGGAGAATGCCGAGGAAGAGGTGAGAGCGAAGTTAAGGCGTCTTTAACAAAGGGGAAGCATACAAGAGTACGTGAAGGAATTCTCCGAAGTGTTGCTGGAAATTCCTGGTTATCCCAACAAGGAGGCATTCTTTGCATTCAAAGATGGCTTACAAAACTAAGCGAAGATGGAGATCCAAAGACATGGTGTTCAAGATCTCGCCACCACTATTTCCATTGTCAAATCACTAATAGAGTTCAGGACGTCTGAAAAGTCCAAGTCTCATAAGGATAAGGTTGGCAAGGGAAAGAGTGGGGAAGAGAGACCTTCGAATAAAGGACGTTTTCACAAGTTTAATGGGCCTAAGGAAGGGAAGAACACTAAGGAGGGTCAAAGCAGTGACAGGCCCCCTCTCAAATGCTACTTTTGTAACAGGCCGCACAAGGCCAGTGATTGCCAGAAGAAAGTCAAGCTTTCTGCCCTAGTTGAAGAAAGAGAGGAACAGCAGTAACGCGAGGAGACGAGGATGGGATCCTTACAAATCCTCAATGCCATCAAAGCCAAGGTCGAAGTGCCTAAAACCGAAAAGAGAGGACGATTATATGTGGAAACAAAGGTGAGTAACCAAGTGGTTAAAGCCTTAGTGGATACCAGAGCTTCCAACAACTTTCTTCAAGAAGAGGAAGTAAGGCGGTTGGGCATCAAATACAACAAGGAGCGATGATGGCTCAAGGCAGTAAATTCGGAGCCAAAGTCGATTTTTGGCATTACTCATGGTATAGAGGTACGTATAGGTGAATGGTGTGACCTTGTAGACTTTTCTATTGTACCAATGGATGATTATCCAATTGTGCTTGGTATGAAGTTTATGGACCGCGTTAAGCTCATGCCTATTCCTTTTGCCAACACAATGTGCATCTTGGAGGAAGGTAATACATGCATGGTGCCTTTGGCTAGGGAGACCAGCCTTCAATCTAGGCAAATTTCGGTCATGCAACTTTTGAAAGGTGTAAAGAAGTCGCAACCCACCTTTCTTGTATCCCTGAAGGATGGAAAGGATACTTCCTCGTCAAATATCCTACCTAAAGAAGTCTCTCACGTCCTAGAGGAGTTTAAGGACATGATGCCTCCCGAATTGCCTAAGAACTCCCACCTAAACATGAGGTGGACCACAAGATAGAATTGGTCCCTGGTGCAAGACCACCTACTGCGGTGCCTTACCAAATGGCACCCCCGGAGTTAGAGGAACTCGGGAGGCAACTAAAGGAGCTGTTGGATGTAGGTTACGTTCAACTGTTAAAGGCTCCATATGGTGCACTCGTGCTTTTCCAAAAGAAGCACGATGGGTCACTTCGGTTGTACGTCGATTATCGGGCGCTCAACAAAATAACTGTGAAGAACAAATATCCCATTCCATTAATAGCTGATTTGTTCGATCAGTTAGGTGAAGTGCGGTGGTTCACGAAGTTGGATTTGAGATTTGGATATTACCAAGTGAGGATTGCAGAAGGAGATGAGCTAAAAACCGCTTGTGTTACGAGGTATAGCTCCTTTGAGTTCTTAGTTATGCCATTTAGACTTACTAATACCCCTGTCACATTCTGCACTCTTATGAATCGAGTCTTCGAGTCATTTTTGGATAAATTTGTCGTAGTGTATTTGGATGATATCGTTGTCTATAATAAGACGTTGGATGAGTATATCGAACATCTACGACAAGTTTTCCAAGTATTAAGAGAACATGAGTTGTATGTGAAGAGGGAGAAATGTGCCTTTACTCAACGAGAGGTCACATTTTTAGGGCACATCATCGGCGGAGGCAAACTACAGTTGGACAAGTCCAAGGTCCAAGCCATCCATAACTGGGAGCCACCAAAGAAGGTGACTGAGGTATGATCCTTCTTAGGTCTCGTCAATTATTACAGAAGATTTATAAAGGGCTACTCCTTTATTGCAACTCCGCTCACTGATTTGTTGAAGAAGAATAGAACATGGAGTTGGGATGTTAAATGCCAAAGAGCATTTGAAGTACTCAAGCAAGCAGTAATTGACGAGCCAGTGTTAGCTCTTCCCGACCACACCAAACCATATGAGGTATAGACCGATATTTCAGATTTTGCAATTGGTGGTGTGTTAATGCAAGAGGGGCATCCCATTGTGTATGAAAGCTGCAAGTTGAACGAAACTGAGCGTCGTTATACAGTCCAAGAGAAGGAGATGACTGCAATGGTGCATTACCTACGAACTTGGAGGCATTATTTGTTGGGGTCCAAGTTCATCGTGAAGACGGACAACATTGCCACAAGTTACTTCCTCAATCAAAAGAAGTTGACACCAAA
Source organism: Rhizophora apiculata (assembly GCA_037832385.1). Classification (NCBI taxonomy): domain Eukaryota; kingdom Viridiplantae; phylum Streptophyta; class Magnoliopsida; order Malpighiales; family Rhizophoraceae; genus Rhizophora; species Rhizophora apiculata. The sequence goes on along the minus strand of CM075430.1, from coordinate 6,196,854 downwards.
GCAAGTGAGGTGGCAAGCGTTCTTGGCAGAATTCGACTTTGTGATGGAGTATAAGCCGGGCAAGGTTAACTTGGTAGCCGATGCATTGAGTAGGAAGGCCGAACTAGCTGTCATCACAAGTCCAAACTTCCCTTTGGTAGAACAAGTAAAGGAGGGATTGGAGCATGACCCACAAGCCAAGAGTTTGAAGGAATTGACAAGTAGTGAGAAGACATGCCGGTTTTGGCTTGTAGATGGATTACTTACTACCAAAGGCAATAGAGTTTACGTGCCAAAGTGGCAAGGATTAAGGAAGGCGATTATTAAGGAGTGTCATGACTCAAAATGGGCAGGACATCTGGGTATACATCGTACGTTGGCACTTGTAGAGTGAGCATATTATTGGCCACAAATATGAAATGACATTGAGCTCTACGTAAAGACGTGTCTAGTATGCCAACAAGATAAGGTGGAGCAGCACCAACCGTCGGGATTACTGGAACTCCTACCTATTCCAAAGAAGCCATGGGAAAGTGTTTCGATAGATTTCATTACGTGTCTACCGAAGTCGAATGGATGTACCAACATCATGGTAGTGGTAGACAAATTCAGCAAGTAGGTTGTGTTCATCCTCGTACCCTCAAAGTTTATAGCTGAAGATGTAGCACGCCTATTTTTCAAGTATGTGGTGAAATACTGGGGTATTCCAAAAACAATTGTTAGCAATAGAGACACTTGTTTCACTAGAAGATTTTGGATGGAGTTATTCAAGTTGATGGGATCTGAGCTCAACTTCTCCACAAGCTTTCATCCCCAAACTGATGGCTAAACAGAGAGGGTGAATGCCTTGTTGGAGCTGTTCTTAAGGTATTACGTAAGTGCCAACTAGAGTGATTGGGCTAAGTTGCTTGACATTCTCATACAATCTACAAAAAAGTGAGTCAACTGGGGCTAGTCCGTTCGAGGTTGCTACCAGACTAGAACCATTGACTCCACACACATTGGCGGTTGGCTACAAAGGTCCTAGTCCTGCTGCATTCAAGTTTGCTAAGGGTTGGCATGAGAAGTCCAACATAGCACAGGCACACTTGGCCAAGGCTACTAAGCGAATGAAGAAATGGGCCGATACCAAGAGGAGACACTTGGAGTTTGAGGAAGGAGATTTGGTGATGGTGAAACTCCTTCCCCATCAAAGCCGAAGGTTTGCTAGGGTGCATAAGGGTCTAGTAAGGCGTTACGAGGGACCCTTCCCAGTGGAGAAGAGGATTGGCAAACTAGCTTACCAATTAACCTTACCATCACACCTCGAGATGCATCCAGTATTCCACGTTAACTTGCTAAAACCTTACCATCCTGATAAGGAGGAGCCGAGCAGGGGCAAGTCAAAGAGGGCCCCTACAGCCATAACAACCATGCCAGATCGTGATGTAGAAGAAATATTAGCGCATCGTGCTATTCCAAAGAGAGGCACTCATCCGAGTTATGTCAAGTACTTTGTTAAATGAAAAGGGTTGCCTGATAGCAAGGCAAGTTGGGAACACGAGCTAACCTTGTAGAGCAACGTCGATATGATCGAGGCTTATAAGAGGGACGTGACGAGGGCATTGCCAGATTGAGTGGGGGAGAATGTCATGCGTCGCGTAATTCTGCCCAAAATTGAGCTATTTAAAGAGGTTTATTCTAGTCACCACTCCTAAATTCTAGAATTAGGTGGAAACCTCTAGAATCTTATAGATAACTCCATTATTTTCTTATAAAATGTAGAGTTAAGTAGAATATTTTAGAAGGAGGATAGTAACCGTTAAATTAAATAGATTCTATCTTTCTGTTAAGAAGGTGGATGACTATATATATAATTTTAGGAATCTCATTTATAATCAATCGGAAGTAAGAGTATATTTACATTTTAAAAACAATATAGTATTCTTCAAATCCTTTATATCTCTTATCTATTTTATGTGTATCATTTTATCTTTTACTAATAACATTCTAACTCTTGAAAAAAGTTGAATTAACATTTAAGCCAAGTAAATTGCTTGTACCGCACGAATCATTGGGTGAATAAGGTCAAGTCGGCGACAATTGTCGTGGATGATGGTAATTTAATAATCTAAAACAAAAAGATTGACATAATTATGGGATATATGGCACTTAAGAATGTGCAACAAGTCCGTATATGAGTAAGCATAACTTGCAAATCTTCCCTTATTTATACGACACACCTTTAAATAAGGACAGACAAAATTCAAGTGGAAGACCAAAATTATCAACTTATTAGCGCATCAGGTTATCTAATAAAAAGAAGACAGTAAAAATCTCTCCTTTGTTTGAACCCCATTTTCAATTTGTCTCTCTCTGATTTTTGTTTATATTAACTAGTAAATTGATCAAGCTGGCTTGGTAATTTTCATATGCCTCGAATAATTTAAGCCCAAGACCTCCAAAATGAAAGTTTTATCGATGTCCAGACTTTAGAAAGGAGAAACCGGCTCTACGGACTTTGCATCAAGCTCTAGGGCCAATAAAGTTGAATTACTGCCATCTCAACACCTCGTTTCTTGAGATTCCACCATAGCCAATATCCCTTGGCCCCAGTTGTTCTGATGTTCAGATTTGATCCGTCAAAGTTTGTGTGGTCAAGATTATGGGATGACGCCACATATATATATATATATATCTTTCTTTTTGTCTTTTGAGACTCTGAATGGCATTATAATTTCATAATAAATAATGCGTTGAATTTGGACCTTCCAATTTGGGAGAAAAATAACAAATCTAGCAAGTCAACTTGTGTCAGTTGAACACAAGCGATTACCCCATGCTCAGGTGTTAAGAGTTCTTTTTAGTTTATTTTATCCTTGGTTGCGTAATTTCAAATGGACTGTGGGATAAATTATTTATCCACTTTTAAAGATCTGATGACCTATGCTACAGCTATGCGCGTGGATAATTGAGCATCACATTATTATTATTACTATAATAAAATGTAAAAATTATAAAAAAAAAATTGTTGCGAATAGACAAGTATTAAATGTTAATCAATCTTTTACACCACCCCACTAAAATCATGACATGTAATATGTCACATTTTCTGTACCGGTTTTTGTTGGTCAACGTATTGATTATATTTTAGAAATATACATTCTTGCACTATTATTTTGTGCGTTGTTATTTATGACAAAACTCAAAAAGTAATCCTGTAATTATGATGTTTTATTTTTTTCCGTCCACGCAATGGGGTTGTTATAAAAATAACGAAACATTTGGGTAAAATTCCGAAAATGAAAAAGTGTAATTCGCCCAATACCGGCGCGGCGTCCCTTATTAGCAATTAATTTAGCACCAAATGACCAAATTACCCTCATAAAGCGGCTCGTGTGTCGTTAGCTGCACGCGACTATGTCTGGGTCCCGAATCAGGCAGAAAGACGAGAGGAAGAAAGAAATCGTAAGTTGATTAATTAACTATTAAAACTCGACTTCTCCCAGTCCGTGACTCTTTTTAGGTTTTCATTTCATCTTTGGTTGATTGTGTTCGACCGCAAATTGGAAAGTTCTAAAAGGTTGTCCTCTGGGTCATCGTGCGATCGCCAACGACCAAAAACTAAGAGAAAAGCGAGCTGATAGGAAGGTTGGACAACGAAGAAGAATTAAAAATCCTCGTGTCTGTCACCTAAGACGGTAGCTACCTGTTAGCTTTTTCTATTTCTTTTTTTTTTTTTTTTCTTATTCGATCGTTTTGTTTCCTCGCGTTAGCTTTTTGTGTTTAGATTGTCGTGGTTTTTTCAGTCTGTCTTTCTTTCTTTCTTCTCTCTCCCCACTCCTCCCCTGGATTCTTGGAATCTAAGTAGTTATAATTCTGTAATCGAGGAATTTGGGAACTTTGGGGGTTCCTTTGGCGTTATCTTCATTTGCCTATTTATAAGGATAAAGGTTACTGCTGTTGATTGGTATAACCGAACGAATCAAGAGATGAGAAGTGTTTTGTTTTCATTATATATATATATATATATATATATAAGGCGTCTATGTGCGTACTTAAGCGTTTTGAGGGACGGGTTGTAAAGAATTTTGTTGGAAGTTAAGTCTCGATTAATCCTGCCCAGAAAAGTTCACTTTTTGCTTCCAGGTTCATGTGCTTATAATGGTTGCTTTTTTTGTCATCCAGGTTTAGGAGGAAAGCGGAACCTGTCTTGCTATAATTTGAAAATAGAGATTCATTGGAAGTTATGAGAGTATTTTTTGTGAATGGTGATAGCAGTCCTGCTTTCATTAGTAGAAGGGTTCAGACAAGAATTTTTTTTCTTAGGAGGATAAGATGCCATCTTCATATCTTTCAAAACTAAGAAGTGCAGTCCATAACAGGATTCATAAATTGATTGTAGGCAGCACTCAAGATCCACTTGAAATTTATATTGGGCCAAAAAAGTTTCAGTTTTCCAGCTTTAGGTTATTTCATTCTGTACGAATTGCATCACTAAGGGACTTGCAAGAACTTTTGGGACCTGGTATCAACAGTACATCTGATTCACTGTTTGTCGACCAAAGAAGGAATATATCTGTTGTTGGAGCACTTTCCCGCACATTTTCAGTGCCCTCTGTATCAGGGCCTTCAATTCAAGTTTGCGGGTATCACAGTGATCGTGTTTTTTGTCACACTAGTCTAATATCTGCCAACGGGAAGGTTCAGCCAATGGCTGTTGGTACATCGAGAGCCATATTTGGTGAATGTTTTTTAGAGAATCTAGCTTCAAAGTGTGGTCATGCTGCATTATCGACAAACAGTTGTCGGATTTTTTATGGCAGTAGAAGCTCTGACAGTTGCAGAAAGGCTAGAATGAGTTTAAAGAACCCAGAGCAATCTACCAATTCTTTGATATACGGGTTTTATGTTTGCAATATCGCAAAGAGATGGTGTAACTTTTCTCCATATATTGAGGCATTATACAGGGATATCCACAGCTCATCTTCTGCTTGTTTCTCAGCTGGAACTGCTTCAGATGTAACTTATCCTGGCCATGATGATCACCTTCAAAATTCTGCAGTTCAGTCTGAACAGTATGTTCTTAAGTTTTCCAATAATTTTCTTATTTGATTTCTTATGTTATATCCTTTCAGTTTATTGATTTATGAGCTATTGATGACCTACATTCTCCCTGTTCTGTAGTTTCATTTCATGTCTGTCTATTTGTACCTCTCGTAGCTTTGCTTTGAACAACTTCAAATATCATTCCTCGGTAAAAAATTTACAGATTTTCCATGTTATGTGGCTGGCTTTCATGACGTAACTCCTAGCAATTACAGTTGTTATGCTGCTTGAAATTGGATGCAGGATGATCTCATCTGGAAAAACGCTGAAGCTACTGTCGGGATCATGCTACCTGCCTCATCCTGATAAAGAAGAAACTGGTGGAGAGGATGCCCACTTTATTTGCACAAATGAACAGGCCATAGGAGTGGCTGATGGTGTTGGTGGTTGGGCAGAACTTGGTGTTGATGCAGGGCAGTATTCTCGGGAACTCATGTCTAATTCAGTTAGTGCAATTGAAGAAGAGCCAAAGGGCTCAATTGATCCAGCTAGAGTTTTGGAGAAGGCTCACTCTAGTACAAAGGCCAAGGGGTCCTCAACAGCATGTATTGTGGCACTCACTGATGAAGTATGCTGCTTTTGTGTTTGGCCTTTTCGACTTCTTTGTATTGAATGCTTCTTATTTGCAGTGTTTTGATTTTTTTTTTTTCCTTGTGGCATTTGTGATAGACTGATAGCATACCATTTATATTGACCTTTTGATGCTAACTATTGATAATTTGGCTTGTCATTGCAGGGTCTCCATGCAATCAATTTAGGAGACAGCGGATTTGTAGTGGTTCGAGATGGATGCACTATCTTCCGATCTCCCGTTCAGCAGCATGATTTTAATTTCACATATCAACTTGAGTGTGGTAACAGAGGTGATCTGCCTAGCTCTGGTCAGGTTAGTCTTCAGATCTGCTCATTAGACTCTGTCTTTCATGTGATGGAATAATTTTGCTCAAGAATATGGCAGCAGATTGATTAAGTGCTCTTATTGTTAGAGTGCTTGGCATTACTGTGATATATTGTCTGACAACTGATGTTTTCATATTTAATAAGTCATAGTGTATATAGGTTTTTGTCATATTCTTAATGGCCACCTTATCCAAACTGTTCAAAAGTACTATTTATGGTTGACAAATTGAATTGCACTTGGACTTAGAATCACCAAAAGTAGGGGATCAAAAGAGAATTTTATAGCCATATGATTTCTTCCTGCTGTGATTCATTGGTGCAGTAAAATATATAGTGCAGTTGGATATGATCTAATCAATTTGATTCAGGTTTTCAAGATTCCTGTTGCCCCTGGGGATGTCATAATTGCTGGAACAGATGGATTGTTTGACAACCTATATAACAATGAGATTACTGCAGTGGTGGTACATGCCATGAGAGCTGGCTTAGGGCCTCAGGTTACTGCTCAAAAAATAGCGGCATTAGCACGGCAACATGCACAAGATAAGGACAGGCAGACCCCTTTTTCTACTGCTGCTCAAGATGCTGGGTTTCGGTATTATGGGGGCAAACTCGATGACATAACTGTTGTTGTTTCCCGTGTAACCAGCTCTGATGATGTATCCCTTTCCCTCTCTCTTTCATTCTTTCTTTCTTCCTCTCTCTCTCTCTCTCTCCGTAAAAAAAAAAAAAAAACAGTAACAACCATATGCACCCTCATCCCACAATGCACTCAAATATGGGCACACTCTTACACAAATGTGTTTTTTTTGGATCTTATTCTTGTTCTTCTTCCTTGCTTGAACAGAATTTTGATTCTCCTGCTATTTTATTACAAGGTGTATGCAGGCTTGTTGAGAAGGCATTGCTTTGGGCCTTCTTAATCTTTGCATATTTGAAGTTTGACAGGAACATGCACTATGCCCAAATTGATTACAGGAGTTTTCTGGTTTTCAACATGGAGGAGATTATTGATTTTATGGTGAACTTTGTTCCTCTTTTTTTTTTTTTCCAGTGGGTAATGTCTGCTGTGTGCTCAACATTCTTTATGCCTTCTGGGTTCTTGGGAGGCTGGACGTGCACAACACATTAGTAAAAGCACTAGATTTTGGTGTATTTGTTATGCTTTTTGTTTGCACCAAAACTCCTTGTGCTTGCTTGGGTTTTAGTTGCTGCCAGGCTCTAGTTGTCTTTCTCTTTTCTACTTTGATCAACTGGAGTAACTTCGTTTATCAGGAAGTTGTTGTGTCTGCTGATATAGGAAAGTAGGCCCCTCTAAGCTCCATGGACCTCAAATTTTTCATTGGCAGTAATACTTTTACCATTCATATTTTACAGGAACACCAATCTTCTCCTCAAGCATGCGGCTCGATTTGAGAATTGCCTGGATGCAGTTTTGTTGTTAGGAAGTTTGATGGGAGCTTTATGGGCATTGGAGGTCGCTACTATATAGGAGATAGAGCTTGGACGCCAGTCAAGGTTCTCTTTACATTTAGTGAACCACATCCGGTGTAAATACAACATACCGGGGAACATGTCATGCTCTGGTTTACTTGTATAAAAAAGACACGGATGGAGCTTTTCGTGTCCCGTGTATCCCAAGTACGTGAATAGTTGATTGAATAGAAGTTACTGCCATTACGATCTGACTTTAATATAATACTAATATAGGATCGCTTGTATACTTTCTGTCACTTGGAATGCAATTCGGATCGTGCAATAGTAATAATACTAACTTCAGTTCGTTTGAAAGGGCAGGGGAATTAAGCTGGATCTCAAGGAGGTTAGGAGAAGTTGCTCTGGCCAGTAAACATTTGTGCAAGCAACTCTATTGTCACTGGATGTCGGTGAATTGAGCAATTTTATCGCATAATGTAATTCAATTTAATTTAATTTAATTTATTCATAGAATACAACTGAATTGATTTGATAATTGCATTGTGAGCTTTGGTTATCCATGGATGCACCAGTAGCTTGTTTGAAGATGAGGGAACGCTTTTGGACAAACTTCAAATCACTAACCTTCGCTAAATTCTACGTACTTTGTAATTGGCAAAAAGAACAGAAATAAGTGCCTCGGGATTTTTATTTGCACAACAGAGTGCTTAATTTTTTCTTTGATGTGGACTTCAATGCATTTTGACACGTGTAATACCATAGAAATTAAATTCTTTCTTTAAGTTTAAATAAATTGAGATCATTGCAATACTTTTCCTTCTAGCATTCTTCGATCATGGCCATGGTAAATTGTTATGCAAACATGATGCACTCTAATGTAATTAATCTTTTGAAAATTTCTTGTACAAAGAGTATAATATTATTATATTTCAGTTGTTCTTATCATGGTCAAAACCGATGCATACTATCTTGTAATATGGGAATAAAAATGTACTTACTCTTAGAAACTTGTGTACACAAACACGAGGACAAAATATGACACACTTAAGATACACCGAGTTCTAAAAAAATTAAGACATGAATACAATTCAAATAAATTTGTAATACGTGTGTATACAATATAAATATTTTAATAAACTTAATATTTTGCCTGCATGTAACTCATAAATCTTACTCCATTGTTTTATATTGCAATATGTATTTTGCTAAGTACTCTGAAAGGATATATTAGATATGAATATGACACAATATCTAACAACTTATAAATTAAAAGATTTTGATGTAATTATTAAAATGAAAATTGTTAATTGATGAAATTATTTTTTTATCAACAAATTATTTATTATTTATAAAAAAAATTAAATGTATAATCCTTTTAAGTTTTTAAAATTAATTATATATATATATATATATATATATATATATATCTAATATGTATTTGATACACTAAATAAAAGTTTAGAATACATGTGTTCGAATTTTTTATTTTTATCTTCTTGTTAGAGGCTTTTGGTGCTCCAAGCGTGTCAAATGAGTCTCAAGTCGGATACATTTGATCCATACAGATACACATTCTTTTAAGAAGTGTTTGTTTGTCGTTTCCAAGAAATCATGTTATCTTTTTACGCTTTTATCCAAAGCACATCAAAGGTTTTCTTAGATGATGTTGTAATAGTTGATACGTATGAGCTTCTAAAGCCCATTATTCTGACGCAACTTGGGCCTCTCAAGCGCACCTCCACTTGTCAGCCAGCTTCGGCCGATTTGCCATAATGCTCAGGTGGCAGCTCAGCAGATGCATGGTAGGTCCCATCTAGTTGGCACTCAAATACTTAATCCAGCCTTTGTTATCTATGCACAAGTCGCGTTAACACGTGTAGAGAGGTCAATCATATCTTAATTGAAATCCACTAATTAATACCCCTCCTAATCCTATGATTAACAAGATCCTATGTAAATCTCTTTTTTCTTCTATACTCTTTTAATTACTTTATTGACTTTGTTCTGACTTAAGATTTTAGAGTATTAATTGCTGTGGGGGCTTTGATAGATACCTATGCATGGCACATGTGAATTTTAGAGACCCAACAAATGTGAGAGAACGCTTCCTCTGTGGTAGCATTACAGGGAAAGGATGGTTAAAAATATGTAGTGGTAAAATAGTTGTGTATTGAAAAATAGTAATCTAATAGTATATCAATTAGGTCTTCTAAACTCGTTATAACATAAGAATGCCATATTTTATGATATATAAGTACTTAATTTAGATCAAAATATTTTATGAATTCTATATATTCAATAAGAAATTTTAAAATAAGTAAATTTAATTTAAGTTAAATTCACATTTATAATTAATTTATATTAGATAAAATAATTAGTGAAGTTAAATTGATTTAATTTTTTAAGTAAAAAAAATTAAAATTTGGTAGAATTATTTTTAAAAAAAATAATTCATCTATTAAGTTTTTTTTTTCTTTTTTCAAAGAAAATAAAAAAATAAAAATAATATAAGTATTTTTTCCTTTTTTTTAATAAAAAACAAAAAAAAAGAATTTCACAATAATTTTGTTTTTTTTTTCTTTTTCTTAATTTTTTAAAAAAATAAAAAGATAACTCAAAAATATATATTTTTTTCTTTTTAAGAAAAATAGGTGAATTTAGGACCCTTTTTTTTATTTTAATAAATAAACAAGAGAATTCAAGAGTAGTTTTTCTATTTTTCTTTTTATTTTTTTAATATATAAATTTATAAAAAGTCACTAAATAAACAAGATAAAGTTTTTTATTTATTTTAATAATATATTTATGTGTATCACATGCCTACACATGCAAAAAAAAAAAAATTGAAATTACGTGATGATTTGTGATATTTTATTTGAAAGTATTAATAACAATTTAGTTAAATATTAAGATTAAATTTAATTATTTTGTTATTGCAAAATAATAATATAATTATATATTAAAATTAATACTCACTCTTAATGTGAGTAACTTTTAAAAAAATTTGAAACTCTAACTAATTAGCTTATTAATGAGAAATAACACTACTACAACACTTAATGAACAAAAAATTGTTATTCTAATGCCATTTTACTCCATCTTTTGTTGTTAAATAGTGATATCAACTAAAAATGAAGAAACAAATAATATTAAGTTATAAGCACTAATTTATTTTAAAATAAAGAAACCTCAAATTAAAGTTTTGAACAAAAGAGAGAATAATTTTGAATTGATTGTTAGAAGAAAAATTAAAAGTTTAGAAGTAATGAATGATTTACGTTGTTGTAGTTTGTTGTCTCTTATTAGATGTAACAAAATAAAAGTAGGTTAATAAAGAGATAAATAAATTTATATTTATATTGTTTAACATAAAAGTAAGTAAAAGGAACTTAATTATACAAAGAAATAAAAGTTGCATTATTTCATAAATTATGTGAAATTGACAATGAATTATGCCTTATTCTAACTAAATTGATATCCTTAATTAACAAAGTCCTAATTACAAACCCCTAATTTAGAATCCCTAAACCCTAATTAGAAACCCAAAATAAACAATATTACATCAAAAAGTCTAACAAAGAAAGACCAATTAATAACCCTAAACTTAATTCAAAATCCCATATTATAACCCCTATTTTAAAAACCATAATTACAAAATCTTAATTAAGGACCATAATTGAAAACTCTAATGTAAAAAGACTAATTAATAACTTTAATCTCTAAATCAAAAATTCATATTAAAACCCCTAATTCAAACATCTTATTTACAAACCCTAACTAAAAAAAGCCTAAATTAAAACCCTACTTAGAAGCCATAATTCAAAGACCATTTTAGTACATTCTTATTTAAAAAATCCTGATTATCAACAATTTGATAATAAAAAACCCAATTTTGACTATTATGTTCAATAATTAAATCACACATTGTTACCTTAATGATAGGTAGAGATAATAGTGATAACCATATGCCAACAACCATAACACTTTAAAATCATATATAAAACACATACCTTAGGAATCGATGATAGTGACACCAACAAAATCGATGAGACCCTACCAATTGGTCCCCAACAATTTCTTTTGTTGGGGATATAAGATACAACGACTATGAGATTAAACTCAAAAAATGAACAAACAATGATAAAATCGAGGTTTTAGAGAAGTTTAACAAAGATTGGTTCTGATCTCTTTGTGAGAATGAAAACAATCACAACTAGCAGAATAGAGAAATGAGATGAGAATTACCTTATTAGTGAGATTGGGGGCCAAATACAAACAAAAAAAACTTAGGTTTTCTCAATTAATTTACCTTTTCTTCCCAATTTTTTTAAAAAAACAAAAAAGAATAACAAAATACTATTTTTAATTTACTAGATATATTTACTACCACATGGAAAATAGTTTTTTTTTATTATGTTATCACCATTTCCACATGTTGTACATGGATGACTTACTAGTTAACTAATAGCCATGAGCATAAAAGGGTGATGAACCAAATGTAAAGGGTGGATTTCAAAACAAAAAAAAAGGTGGGCGAAAATCCCAAAATGATTTAAGGTTGTGCAATTTTTTTTCTTTTTGCCCTTAAAAAAATTAAAAGCTTACAAATAGAAAAATACTTACACCATTGCTTGTTGTCTTTTATTAGGTATTGCAAAATAAAAATAAGTTAATAGTGACATAAATAGGTTCCTATTCATATTGCTTGAAATAAAAATAGGTTAAAAGGAATTTAATTAGGTTTCTATTTAAAAAAACAAGCAATTTGGGAAAATGAGAATTGAAAAACAACCATATTTATATTTAGAGTGCTAAATCAAATTTTATCAATTATATTCAATTGATTATAACATTGTAAGAAATAGTAACATTAAAATGAAGGAACAAAGAACTTTAAGATAAAAATGCAAGTTTAGTTTTCAACAAAAAAAGTTTAAATTATAGTTTTGAAAAGTAGATAAAGAAAAGAAATTATAATACTCTTTGAATTGATAACTAGGAAAAAAAAAATTAAAAGTCTAGAAGTAGCGAAACACTTAATTATGACTCATTGTTTTCTATTAGGTATAGTGAAATAAAAATAGGTTAACAAAAGCATACATAAGTTCTTATTTATATTGTTTGAAACAAAAATAAGTTAAATGAGACATAATTAAGTTCTTATCCAAGAAAAACAAATTAATTTAAAAAATGAGATTTGGAAAACAAATATATCTTATTGAAAAAAAGTATTAAATGACATTCTATCAATTATAAATTACAAGGATTTTTAAATACTTTTTTATTAAACAAAACAAAAAAGGGATTTTAAGAATTAAAAAAATTCTCTTAAATTCACTTACAATTTTTTTGAAAAAAAAAAATCCTACTTTTAACTACTATTTTTATTGAAAAGGGAAAATAGTCAACTTGTAAATTTTTTTTTCTTAAAAAGGAAAAATAAGACTATTTCTAAATTCTTCTTTCCATAAGTAAATTACTATTTACTAGGATAATAAATAAGATTTTGCAAATATAAATAGGATGCTACAAATTATATTCAACTGATTATATTATTGTAAGGAATTTTAAATAGTTTTTTCTTGCTAAAGAAAACAAAATTTTGAATTTAAGAGAGTTAAAAGAGTAATAAGTAGATTCTTATTTAAGATGGTGGTAAATGAGAGTTTTTTATTCTTTTTCTTTTATTTTTTAAATTAATGAGAATTTTTGAGAAGTTGTCACATGACTTAAGAAGAATAAACTTATGTTTCCCTTAATTTTAGCAATATAAACATAAGCATTATTTAGTAATGAGTTTTATTTATGTTGTGATAAGTAAAGTACATTTAAATTGAAACAAAATTAAAAGATTATTTGGTTATACATCTCAAAACTAAGTTTTCACACCATACTTTTTTCAAAACTCATGTTTTGGAAAATAATGATGAAATGCTTTAGAGACCATAAAAAAAGAGCCAATAACATAACACATCTTTTTCTTTTTATTTCATTAGATAAAAATATACTTAATCGTGCAGGAACATTTCTATTAGTGTAATTATATAAGCATACTTTTATTTTTTTTCAACCCATATGCCACATTCCTTTCTCCATCCTCCTCCTCATCTAATTTGTTAAATCCCCTTTTTCCCCAACAATGACTTGACTATCTCAATTAAATCAGCTCCTTTAGTCAAGTATCCAATGTATTATGATGCCAGTGGCCAATCAACAATGAGATGGAACAAATGGGAAAAATGAAATTAACAAAATGACTATGGTCTTCTAACAAGATTTCATTTCCACTTATTTCCACTGTTAGTGAAACAAATTTCATTAGTTTAGTCTAAGTGAAATCCAACCAGAAGAATGAAGCTAAGCACACACACACATACACACACACACATGTATAGAGAATAAGGTACATTCCCACCCTTTTCTTTTTAGCTTTTTAGAGCTTTCAATTTTATTAGGCTTTAAATAGGAATTTTTCTTTTCTTTTGATGAAAATTCTAGTAGGATTTACACAATAATTTTGTCTATTAGTTTAGCTAACAAATATTTAAAAGGCTTTCATAATTTGAATTGCATTGAGTTGTTTTTTTTTTTTCCTTGAAATGTTAATTCATTTGCTTGTTAGACATTGTACTTAAATGATTTGGTTGCGTTTTCCTAAAATTATTAGCCTTACAAAGTGAAGATGACTAATTTCATCATTAAGCTAAAGTGAAGTTAATTTCCAAGTATTTGTAGTTGCCTAATTAGATATGAATTTTTTAGCCATAAAAGATAAAGAACATGCTTGTTATTGAAATTCATGTTAGGGAAATATGCATCCTTACAATACACATGAATAAAGCAATGTTGTTTTAGAATAAGATTACGAATGAAATATTTGTCTTAAAATAGAACTTGGCTAATTGTGGATCATTAGATTTTTGATTTTCCTAGGATATCACCTTTTTTCCTGGTAGCACGTTAGCTAAGAAAAATAAACTCATGACAAAATGTGCCCATGGATATCATCATTTAGTTTTTCCTCATTTAGTTCTTATGTTAGTGGTCTCCCAGCTTCTTTAAGGGATATAAGGAACAATGGTCTTTAAGAGGTAATACATTGTTGCTTGAGAATTATTTTTCTTTTAACTATTTTATAATCTTCATTTGAAATTTCATGTTTATTCATTGAACATCAAATGTTAGGATGGATTTTAACCAATTTACTTATGTACCAAAAAGCCAAAAGACTGCAATTGTACATTACAAAAGTTGATTTCAGAAAATAGGCAAACATAGATGTCAATTAGTCAGGAATATTATAATAAGAGATTTAACGACCATATTTCAAAAAATACATGTGAATAATCTTACATTCATCATTTATTACCTTTCTTATTATTCATCTGCATTCAATAATGCCCTTGCACGCACATTCCTCATTGGTTCATTTTGCTCTAATCAAAATCAATTGACTCTATAGAATATAAGATGAGTTTTCTTAAGCTAATTGCTTGAGAATATTAGTGCCTCTTCAAAATCATGAAGTACAAACTATTTTATTGATATTCTCACATTATGTAAGTTGAAGTTTAACATTTTGATCTTTGTGCTTTGATTTATTATTATTATTATTATTATTTATGTTTTGCAAAGAAGAATTTGATATATCATTATTATTTATGAAATCATAAACTATTGAACATTAAATTAATATATTAGTAATCAATCTTTATTTTTTTTTTTTTTATTTGTGTTGCACTCCTTTTACATATATTATCCATGATAGAGACTAGTATTGCTTTTTAAATGCAAAATGAAGAGTGAGGTTAACCATATTTCTAAAACTGATGTTTTAGATTATATTATTTTGTAACAATTTATTTTAAAGTATGATTTTTTTTGTTAACTTTCTCATTACTTTCATCTTTTTGTTTTTTTGGTGTGTTTTGTTTATTTCAAACTCTGTGCAAAATAAATATAAGTTTTATGAATTTTATATTAATTTGTAAAATATTTAGAAGAAAATTTCCATAAGGGTTAACTTGGGCAAAATATAGCTATAGTCATGTCAAAATGTTTAAGGGTCATTTGCTTGATTTAGTTCTAACATGTCAAATTTTTTTAGTTCCATATAGTTAACCATGTCCTCCATTCTAGGCTACCACTTTTTTTTTGGAAGATTATATATAATGGCTATTGCACGAATTTTTGATTGATAGTTGTGAATTTATTTTGCTTGACTTTTTGGTTCTTAGAAATTAATGTGACATTCAAATTAATTATCTTTATCATTATAGAGTGAAATTACTTGTCTACTTTTCATTTACATTTGCTATGTTCATTCTAAAATAGATTTTCACCTCTTGCCAATCTTAAGAAATTTTGATTAATTTATATTTTTGTTTGGCCAAAGTGATATGACTTCTACAATACATCAATTACTTAAGAAGAAGAAAGGGTTGTTTCACCAAAAAATGATGGGAAAGGGGGTTTATTAAGCATTTGGATTTGTAATTTCACTAAATCCTTATTTAGATGTAAATGAAATTAAAGTTCCTTCATGCTTAGCAATAAAATTAAATCCTAGTGTTTCTTAACTTTCAACATATGCATTCATTAACCTAATTTAAAGTCCTTCTCTTGCTAAAACCTTAAAATTAGTAAAAATTTTTTGGGTAATTAATCTTTTCAAGCCTTATATCCCTAACTCCAAAGGGTTTTTATTTTTTTTTAGAAAATTTTCCTAAATCCAATAAAATTCATTTTACAAGGAAATCTCTTATCTATTCTCATACAACCCCATATCAAATAGAATTTTTTAAATATAAAATCTCTTGCATGATTGGAATTTAATTATCATTAGAGTTTTCAATGAGTGACATCTATTTAACTTGAGATTTCTCAAATTTTTTTTATTCATGTAAACTTATTATTATGTTTATATAAGTTCATTTTACTTCTATTTCAATTTGTCTTATGCTCTTTTCCTTTCCTTTTCTCTTTTTGAGTTTTGATAATATGGAAAACTATACAACCATATACTTCTCCCTTAGTTTAGAACTTTTACACTTTTTATGTAGATTGTGTATCTTTGTGCTTATGTTAGCAAAAAAACTTTTATTTGAAAATTCACTATTTTCTATATGTTGTATTATTGATCTTCATAATAGAAAATGTTTGGGATTTTTAAGTATTTCATTCTTATTTCTTTTACTTATTCTAGGGTCTTAAATTGCATTCGAATAAAAAATTTGTATCATTGTAAATTCTACAAAATTTTTGCATTAATTTGTGAAACACACTTATATTTTGGTTAGTGTTTGAGGTACAAAAATTAGTGTCTTATCTTTATTTTTTAGTGTGATTGTTACTCAAATCAAAGTATTTTGTCCCAATATGTTAAAATGTTAAAAACCTTAACTTTTTTTAACGATAATATAAAAAAAACCCCTTTACTAAGTTCTTAATGGTTAAACCTTTTCAAAAAAGATAGGCATCTAAATTGTACATGGAATAGAAAGTGTTTAATTTGCATATAAGAAATAAATACTTATTTGAAAGTTTTCAATCAAGGGTTAATATTACCCCGATTAGTGTCTTTTTAGTTTTTAGCTTATTGATAGAAAATAAACATAACATAATATATTTTTAAATAAATTTTTATGCATTTGAAAGGTTGTTTAAGTTTAAGATATGAATGAATTAGATTAAGAAAGAAGAATATTTTATTATTGGATATTTATTTTAGAAATAAATTGGGTGTGTAATTACATATGGAATTAAGAATTTTTTTCATCTTATTTTTTTGTATTTCATTTATTCCTTCTTTTTTTAATGGTGGTTATGTAACTTGTAATTAAGTTATGACAACTATAATGAAAATGAAAACTTATAGATAACAAATTATAAATAATTAAGGTTACTAGGTTATTAGAGCCTTAATACCCTTTTAGTTATATAAGGTTGTATCTATAGATAAGATAAAAAATAAAAATTTATGGTTAGTTTGATCGACCCTATATTGAGGAGAATGATGTTTAGGGTACTTGCTTTCCACTCTTTCAAAATTAGGTATCTCTAAGAATGCTACTAGACCATGAATTCAATTAAGTATTTGTAATTGTAAGTGTGGAAAAAGTATAGTTTATTCTAAAAATAGTAAACAGATAAAGGAAGAGAAAACAATGAGTGATTTAATCTTTATTGATATTTAGGTAGAAGAATTATTATATCATTTATGGTTACAACTCTATGTGTGATTTTATTTTTTGTTTGCAATTTTGTTTTGGAGGTTATCCCACGTGTATATTTTAATTGTATCTTATTTATGATTTTTGTGTCCTTTATTTGATATGACAATGGGCAAATATGTTAATAAAATAAATACTCAATTTAATATATTGTAGCTGGGAACAAAAAATGACAACTAACTTAAGACAATGCAAGTAAAACATTAAAGGTTGTGTAAAATAAGAATATAACTCATATTTTGTGAGATATCAATATAAGAACTATTAAAAAAGAGTTAAGACTTGGAACTCATTTTGATAGGTAGGGATGGGTTTATATTGTTGTGTTTCAAAAACAAAAAAAGAAAAAAGGGAATGTAAGTATGACAAACATTAATTGAAAATAAATGGGATATGCTAAAAAAATATTGGAAGCAATGAAATAATTGAGTTGGCAAAGAGACTTAATTGGGATGGGATCTTGTGAAAAAAACAATTCTTACTACAAAAATATGGTAGGAAATGCCGATTAAGATTGGTTTTAACATTATATTTCTTTACTCGAAAAAAGTTTTTGATAAGTTTATGACATTAATAATACTCTTTATTTTTAAATGTTGCAGGTTAATCCAACTGTAAAAACTTTCAACAAATTACTATTAAACTAGAACTTGAGAGAAAATTAGATGTTATGTTTGAGAATATTATGACAATTGAAGAATATGTTGTTGCACATTTATCAATTACTTTAAGCATTAGAGGTGGTGTTAAGATTGATTATATGATTCATAAAAGACATGCTACATTAAAAGTTCAAGATGATTTAGATGGAGAACCAAACTTTGCTGATTCTATAGATGAATTATTTCAAGGTTTTAATACACAAAAATATAATGAAAATAATAGTATAAGTAATGCAATAGGAATAAATGAGATATATAAGAAAAGAGTTGCTAAATCAAATTAGCATATAAGGAAAAGATCTTAAAAAGAATAATATAAAGTGACAATTTAGATGGGCATCTACGTTTAAAGAAACAATTGATTGATCAGTTGTTAATTTTGCTAAAAATAGGAAAATATATTTGTCAAGGTGTTCTTATGTAATATGATGAAAGATATTCATTCTCTACCAAATGTTGAAGAAAATAGTGATTTTGTTATGAATGTCATAAAGTTAATTTGAGATAATAAAAGTATAAAAATTTATTCTAGATTCTTGACTAAATAAGTCAAGTTGCATTAGTTGCATTATCAACTTAAGAAGCAAAAAACCCAATAAATGCTTTATATTAACATCAAAAGATTACTTCTTTCATTATTTTTAGTATAAGATAAATGAATGCATTAATGCTTCTCATCAAATGATGAGAAGTTCAAACTAAAATGATATAAACATTAAGATCAAAATATAAACATAAACTAGATCAATTAATATAGTAAGCTAGGAATTAGATGTAATTAATTTCCCTTTACTTTGACTAATTACTTACTAAAAGCTAACTTTCCATAATTACTTGTTGGCAACTAATATTGTATGCTTGTGAATTTAATGCTCTTAGTTGTTTGCTACTCCTTCTAGAGTCTTTCCTTAACTCTTTTTTTATATTTGTTAAGTAAAAAAAAAACTTTACTTCAGCCCTCTACTTGCTCTGTGTGCTTTCTTTGACTATTTCCAAGTATTTTTAATTATTTGCTTTAAATATGATATGTATTCATGTATTTGGTCATTATAATTGCGTAAAGTAGCATTAAAATAACTTATATGAGGAAAGAGCATGTAAAGGAAATTTTTGAGATACTTGATTGGTCTAAACTCCTTTCCTTTTCTAGTAAAGTATTAATGCAATTGAATTTCTTGATAATATCTTACCTTCTTAGGAGGACTTTCTTAAATTTTCCATAAAAGATTTTTTCCTAATATTTTGAAAGTATTGCAAGATATAAGCTTGACTCTTAGAGTCTTTGCTATTGTAAAAGTTGGTGGGTATATTGAAAAGCTCATTTAAAGCCTTTTGTTGAATATTTTTATTACATTGACAAGTGGGCTAGTTATAGAAGTCCATTTAA
The DNA here is from genome assembly GCA_037832385.1 of Rhizophora apiculata. Lineage (NCBI taxonomy): Eukaryota > Viridiplantae > Streptophyta > Magnoliopsida > Malpighiales > Rhizophoraceae > Rhizophora > Rhizophora apiculata. The sequence continues at coordinate 6,177,169 of CM075430.1, read as the reverse complement.
AGCCTCTCATGAAGATTTTATTATCATTTGAGGAGATTAAGCCTTAACTAAGCAATTATTGCTTATGTATTTTTATTTTTTTGTATTGGGTTATGGCTTTATAAATATTATTTAATGTGGATTGGATTTTATAATAAGTTCTTATACTACCCATCTTGTCATGAACTTAGAAAGGAAGGGCCTCCCTAAGGGCTCAATTATGCCTTTTGTCATAATTGGATTTCAAAGGATTTAAGAGTAACCTCTTATCCAGCCTAAGAATGTACGTTTAATGAAGACATCCATTGAGTTCGTTTTGAAGCCTAATAAAGGTTGAGGCTCTCTTTTGGGGATAGTGATAAGTAAGACTTTGATTTTGTAATTAAACTTAAACTTAATAAAAATTTTATTTATTCAATTATTTTCTTTTTCTCTCTTTTTCCCTTTTTTTTTTTTATCTTTATCTTTTTATATTTTTCTCCTTCCTTATTTTTCTCTCTTTTTTCATGTGTCCTAAAACTAACAATGATCTCAATATGCCTAAATTCATAAGAGAGAGAAAGCAAGAGCCAATGTATATAATCCTTAATTATTTTAGATAAATAATGATACAACACTCCTCATTTTATGCAAATTATTAACATTAATTTATTAATTAATTTAGTTGTCCTACATACCTATGGCAATACTTTCTAAAGGCCATTACTTATGGCAATACAATACAAATTAGCTTCATGCTTTTAATCATACTAATTTAATCTTTTGTTATTATCTATGATTCAACCTCTTTCTTATTTTTACAAGTAATCACAGGTATTGTTAGGGATAAGTTTACATTTAAATCACTAAGTTTTTAATTGTTCATATATAGGTTACTAACTTCAAAATTATCCATACAAGGACAAAACTATTACAAAATGTCTATTAATAGGTTACAAATATTAGTTTTTTAAAAATCACCATTAAGTTGCAATGCAACATCTGACATGATCAATAGTATTAAGTTAAGTAAAAAAAAATTGTCATGAAGGACAACTTTCTCTCTCCTATGTGATGCCACCTAAATTAGTCTCTTTTTTTCTCTCTCCTCATCTTTGATCCATCAAAAATTTAAAACTAGAACCTTAAAACTCTACTTTTTATTTTAATCATTCCTTTAAAAAAAATCCAAAAAAACCAAAGTCTTAATTGAAAACCCCCTTTTATCTATAAAAGATTAAGGCTTTGAAATCTTATTTAAAGTTGCAATCAACATAACAATAAGGAAACTTAAAGTTGATGTCATTACATCAACTGTAAAAGGGAGAACTTCAAGCCTTGTCAGATAATGATGAAGATTTTCTCAATATAAGGGAACAAGTAAAGCATTTTTACATTTTTGAGGGTGATGTTAATGGAAGAAAGAAGGGTTTAGTTGAGGAAGATAGAGTTAGTGAGAGCCAAAAAGGTCAACCTAATTTGGATAAGATTAAAGCTAGTAAGAGTAAAATAGTTTAACCTAATAAGGATGATGAATATAAAACTGAATATTTTAATAGTGATGAGGAAGGTAGTTATGAGTTTGTAGGATTATATGGAAATAATAAAAAAAATGAAGTCATAAAAAAAAGCACAATGGCACTTATGCATGATCAATACTTATAGAATCCCTAATTTGTCTTTAAATTAATACTTTTAGATATTAATCAATTCAAAGAGGTAATAATGAAGTATATTATAGCTAACAAAATTAATATAGCATACATGAGAAAAAAATAAGATCTAATGAGGGCAAATTATATTATAAAGAATTGTCCCTAAAAGGTCATAATTATTATGTCTAACAAAATTGTCTTAAGAATCACTAAGTTATCCAAGAAAGATCATAATCAGGTCAAGGTCTTCAACAACAAAAAGGTCATTGCATCTTGGTTGGCAAAAAGAATATTTGAGAGCTACTGAGGAATTATGAAGTAAAATTGATTAATAAGTAGACTGTGTGTAAAAATCAATGCCATTTAAATGTTAACATCTTTAAATTGAAGAGAGTTAAGAGAAAAAAAAAAAAAAAAAAGGTACTTGAGATGCATACTAAAGATGTTCATGAAGAGTATGCAACTTTATGAAACTATCAAAAAAGAACTTTTGAGGTATAATCCTAATAGTAAAATTAAGTTCAAAATTCATTGTTAGTATTTGAGAGTGTATTGCGAATATTTAATTCCATTTATATGGCTTTTGATTATTATAAGAAGGGGTTTTTAAAAGTTATAGGAAGATGGTATTAATAATGTTTTCTTAAAATAACTTATTAAAGGAGTTCTCTTATTAGTTGTTGGAGGAGATGCAAATAACCAAATGTTCTTTAAAGCTTAAATTGTGGTTGAAAAGGAGATAATTACAACATAAAGCTAGTTCATCTATTTGTTAAAAGCTGACATCAACATGTTAAATTGTGATAATTAAGCAATAATCTTTGATAAATACTTTATAAGTCTTTATTTTCATTACTTGTATTGTGTTTGTTCAAATCTATATCTTTGCTCTCATTGCATTGTCTTCTAATACAAACATTTATTAACCTAGAGATAAACAAAAATGTTAACCATAGACCTAATTTTAAACTTACATCATAGTTGTTGACTTATCTATAAACTTTTTTGTAAGGCATTTTAAAGGTTATGAGGGGTTATTACTTAAGGCAAAACATAAGTTTTATGCAAAGCACATATTTATAAAATGAAGTAGGCAACATAAAGGGTATAAATTATCAACATTGTTTATGAGGGATTTTCTGTCTAAGACAAAACATAAGTTCTATGCAAGGCACATATTTTCCAAATGGAGAAAGCGACATAAGGAGTATGAATTATCAATATTGTTTTGGGATAATGTCAAGGCCCTCAACATTCTAGTTTTAAAGCAAAGCCTATTGCAAATGAAAGTTCTTTCACTTAAAGCACACAATGACTTTGTCAAGCATTCTTTCAAGAGATAGTACAAAGCATATTTTAACACATTGTACAAGGCATTCAATAGTAAGATTGTGGGAGCATGGTTAAAGTGCATTTTATTAATGTTTGAGGAAACTATAGTACTAATGATAACTAAACTAAGAACAAATAGAGATATTTGTGGTAAATAGAAGGATGACCTTAGGTATAAGGTCAAGAGAAAAATAAGGTTTGGAAGGAAGGAGAGCTTTAAATGTCAAGTGATTTTTAATAGTGCTAATAAGTATGAGATAGTTCATAAAGTTGTCAAAGTGGTCATGGACTTACAAAAAAGAATTTGTTCATGCAAAGTGTGAGATGTGTTTGGCAGACACTATTGTTAAGCTATTTCTATTATCATGCATAAATGAGCAAAGCTTACAACTTATCTACATCCATTGTTAATCAAGAAAAAATATTTAGATATATACTCCTTTATGATGAGTTCTTTAAAAAGTAAACACTTTTGGAAAATAAAAAAAAAGTCAGAAGGACCTTATTAATCCACCACTATTAAAGAACATAATAAGCAAGCCTAAGAAGCAAAGAATTAGAACAGATAAGGAGCTTTATCCACATATGAGTAAGCTCATTAAGAAGGGATCAATGATGACTTGTAAAAATTGTCATCAACCAAGGCATAACAAAAAAGGCTACAAAAATCCTCCAACTCCTTATCCTCGAAAATCATAAAGATAAATGGATATTTTAGAAAGACTTTTTTTGATTGCTTATTTGTTTATTTATTAATCATTAATTATATATAATTTTGATTATAGATCAAAATGAGCAAAAGGATAGGGTTTTAATTAACAATAGAGACAAAATCCTAACATAATCAGTCTCTAAGTGCAATAAAGAAACCAAAGATTATCAAGTCTTATAAGAGATGTTAATGGATCCACTTTAGTTAGAGGGCCTATAGAGGGTGTATGCACTCAAAAATCTATAATGGTTAATTGACTTTCAAGATGAGTCTTTTATCCTTTATTTATAAATATTGTCCATAGTCCCATTATATTCTTTTGTAAGGCATATAATGTCTTTTCCCAAAATCCTCTTTTATCTTTAATAGAGATAGCTATTTATATAGCTACACAAAGGAAAAATACTACGTATAATGCCTTTTTGGGATACTTAGAATGCTTCGTATATAATGTATATGATATACTTGAAATAATATTAATTAAAGAAAAATATTACTTTTATTTATAAATAAATGAAAGATGAAAATTAGATAATTAAATATCTATTATTTTTTATTTTTAAACTAATAAATAAAATTAATGTCACTAATATAAATATAAACTGAAATATAAGTTATTACTTTAATTATAAATCTATGTAATAGTTAGTAACACAATTTTAAACTTGAAAAATAAGAGAGAAAAAAGTGAGTGTTGTCAAAAATTATTTCGAGAGAAAGAAAATAGAGAGAGAAGATAAGGAGGGAGAGCCAAGAGAGAAAAGTGTTGGTAGGCCTTACATTAATTTTTAGTTAATGAGTAATGAATCGATGACATTCCCTTTGAGATCGATTCTTACTCGCACTTTATATTGTTGAATGATCAAGAATAAGGTATTAAATTTTGTGTGTCTTGACAACAGCTACCAACTACCAATTATGTCTTTCTTCATACAAACCAGGTGAGAAACCAGACGAATAATGCAAAAGAAGATAGGAAACATACAATATCCAAAAGGATGCTAGGTAGCAATTTAAAGGTTTCAGCAAACCCTCTGAGACGGCTGTTAGCGAACAAATGTTGCCTTTAAGAAGGCGACCAACCAACTACCTGACCCTTTGAAATTTCAAATGTGAGACCCTTTAAGAGATGACCCAAGTCGTAGCGCTTGAACTTTTTTAAAGGGAGGCCGAGGGATAAGGAGGCTTGTGACAAACTATGGGCTGCCCTACAAGAAGCCCAAGAAGACTGCACTAAAGGGCCCACATAACCCCCTCAGACCCATAAAAGCCTAACCCTTAGATCCGCAGCTCCAGACGGAAGCCCTAGAGTCCAAGCATAGAAAGGCTCACACCCATCACATCTTCGTCGAACCTCATTCACCCAAACCGGCTCAATTACATATAAATAGGTCAAACCTACACTCTCTCCCGCTAACATCTCTTCCTCTCTCCACACATTCAGGAACTCTAGTATTCCTACTGACTTGAACGTCACAGTGCTCATGATAAAGTCCATCTACAACCCTTAGTCATGTTTTCTCATGTAGGATATGACCCAGGTCTTGCAACCGGACCCTTGAACTAACCAAACTTCTCCAAATCATTTCATGTATTCTCCTTGGTAAGCACCCCTGGTCAACACCATTCATGCTACATGGAAGAAAGGACAATCTAAGAGATTTGAAAATGTCTTAATTGAGCAAAATATTTATTGTGTTAGTGGGTTTGATGTTGAGCCCTGCACCCTGGGGTACAAACTAGTACCTAACTGAAAAATATTATATGTTATTATATGCTGATTGATTTCCCAAACATTACAGACATCCACTGCTTATGGCTTTAAATTGTACAGATATAATTAGCAAGCTCGCATTAATTGAAGAGAAATAAACAACCCATTCTAGCGAAAAAGAGACAGGGAAAAGAGAAATCATTGTCACACTAGCAGTAAGCGTCAAAGAATAACAGAATTGTCCAGTCCTTGCAGCCTTCCTTTCTTTTTCTCTCTTTTTTTTTTTTTTTTTTTTCTTTTTAAGATGCAGCTTTCGTTTCCATGTTTTACTTAATACTAAACAGAATGTTTGCTCTTGGAGATGTATGCTCATTGGTTTGCCTTCAATATTTAGCGAAACCAAGTTTGCTGGATTATGCATGTTGAATAATTTTACAAAAACAAATCAATTTATGAGACTCACGCGTGATGCAATTTGATGAACATTTTTCAATCGCCTCACATGCAATCACCGATGAAGGGTCAAAATCAAAAGTTAACAACCTCGAGAAAAGCGTGCATTGATGTCAATGGTCCTTTAATCCGCAGTTCGAAAGAGATTCAAGTCTTGCCGGCCTTTTAATCGCTATAATCATGGGCAACACAGTTGGAAAAATTAATGGTAAACAATCTTTATATTCTACAATTTTAAAATCTATATATTTCACTCCTAGCTTCACTACACTTTAAACGATTAACCTTGCAAATAAAAAATGACAGCAGGAAAAAGTAGAGTAGAGCCAAATATAATTATTTTAAACAATAATAATAATTATTTTAATTAAAATATATAATTTTTAAAATTAAATTAAATTAATTAATCATAAATAAAATAAAAAATTAAATTATAATTTAATTCAATTTATTCTAAAAAAATTATTAATTTTAACAATTGATTATCAAACTAATAAATTAATTAATTAAATTATAAATTAATAAATTGGTAAATTTTTTTTAAATTTGGTTATTCCAAAAATTTGTAAAAATTAAGAAAATGATTTTTTTTATATATTGTATTTTTCTTTAAAATAAAAATTATATTATTTTATAAATTTTTTCTCTTTTTAAAATATTTGTATGATTTATTTATTTATATTTTAATAAAAATATATAAAATTATATATTATACTATATTTATATTTATTTTTTAATATAAATCATTTTATTTATACTAAATTAATTTATTTTCTATAAAAAATTATATAAAATAAAATAAAAATATTATAAATTATAGTGTATCTTATATTAAATTTATTTAACTTACATTATATATATATATATATAATTAAATCATTCAAATACTATAATATAATATATATAATAATTATATTTTATTTATTAATATTTTTTATATATTTAATATTAAATATCAATTTTATCAGTTTAATTTCAATTAAAATAATTGAACTAATTAAATTTTAAATTTCTAAACTTTCTAATTAAATAACTATTTAATTCTTAAAATCTTGTTAAAAAATACTTAAAAAATCCTAAGAAAACTAAAAAAATAAAAATTATTAAAAATAAATAAACAATGATGGACCAAAAAAAACTTATTTATATACACATATACTAAAATGCATATCCAAAAAATTTATACCAAAAATACTATTGAATCCACACAATATACAAGTTAAACTCTAATATATATAAATATTTCTAGCTCGAATGTAAATTTAATCATTTTGAAGAACAATTGAGATTTAAGGTTTAATGGCACTATCAACATGTTTTCTCCTCTCTCTCTCTCTCTTTCTCTCACTCTCACTCTCACTTAGTGACTTCCAATTGCAATGCACCATTACTCTTGTCCATAAAAGATTATTATTCTTAGTGTTTCTTTGGCATGTTAATTTTGCTAACCTAAAAACAAATATTATCTATTAGAGATATAAGAAGAAAAACAAAAACAAAAAAAAAAAAAAAGAAGAAGAATTTTAGTCATTCTTTTGACAAAATACTTCTCAAAAATTAAAATAATTTAATTAGAATTTATATCAGTATCAAAATAAGTATATTTTTAGTTTTACTTTTTTTTTATTTTTTTATATAATTATAAATATTCAATTTATTTTAATTTAATCTTTAACATTTTGATCCCACATTAATTAAGTTTAATTATCAATTTGACTATTTAATAAATATATTAATTTAATTAAAAAATAATAAAATAAATAAAGTATTTATTAAAATTATATTTTTTATCCAAATACAAATTACTAACATTATTATTACCATCACCAAAAATTACCATTACCACCATCATAACCATTTATGTAAATGTAATGAATTTTAAAAATGAAGAAACAAAGTAGAGATTGATGTTAATGAAAAAAAAGAAAGGCAATATTGAGCATCAAGATAAAAGAAGAGAGAAGCAAGAAAGAAGAGGATAAGAAAACAAGGTGACAACACCTCGGCGAAAGAAGAGGCAATCATCATACTCATCAAATGCGGAGGTTGGGACCGCGTGGTGTGATAATGGTGGTGATGGTGGTACTGTAGTGGTCATGGTAATGGTAAGTATATAAGGAAAAAATATATATATATATTTTTTATTTATTTTATTATTTTTAAAATTTAATCAATATATTTATTTAATAATAAAATTATTTTCTATTAATGATTGAATTTAATTGATATGAAATCATAATTTTTAAGGTTAAATTAAAATTAATTAAATATTTAAAATTATTTTAAAAAATTTAAAAATTTAAAAATAAAAATTTATTTATTCTCTATTAAAATATAAATAAATTTATATAAACTTTATTTAACAAATATTAAAAACATGTGTGGTAGTTACAAGTACTTAATAATTAAATGAGAATTTACTTCTCATATTCAATTTCAAAAGAAATTCAATAGAAAATAAAACACAATTAAGAAGAAGTCACATCATTTAACCACTAAAATTTTATTTGTAGCTATATGATAAGGGTATTTTAACTAATATTTTAACAATTAAATTAGTCATTAAACTAAAAAATTCAAAAATTTAACATTCCACAAGTTCAATTGATATAATTGAAATTGAATATATATATATAAACAAAAATATTAAAATTAATATTTTAATACTAATACAAAATATTTTTAAAATGTATTATAATTAAAACAAATAAAATATAAATATTTTTTAAAATTTATAAATTTTAAAATTTAAAAATAATAATATAATTATAATTAAATTTTATCATCATTACTCGTCATCTCAACCATAAGATCATTCTTACTTTCATTACTATTTGTAGTACCAAATCAACAAATAATATCCAATGAATTTACATTAATTATATTTAAATTAACAAATTCATCACTTTTATCCTTTTCTTAACTAACAATATTAGAGTTAGAATATGCACTTTATCCATAAAAAACTCTCCCTAATTCTACACAATTAAGTTCTAGGGACAATTTCTCTTTTTTAATTCAAAAGTCTATCTTATCAATAAATTTATAATCAACAGAATCATAAATTTTCTTTTTGGAATTGATCCTATAAAAGTAAATATGAAAAAATGAATTAATTAAATATTATAAGTTATAAAAGAAAATAAATAAATATATTTATTCAAATATCAATTACTTATACTTTAATCTCAAATTATAAATAATATAAACTATATCATTAAGTTTTTTATACTCTAATCTAATTTATATTTAAAAGAAAATTGTATAAACTTATGACATTTTTTACAATATTTAAGATATCCATAGATTTAACAAATGGAATTTCAACAGAGTAATAAACCAAAAATTGATCAAGATTTTATCTCTTTAATCCCTCCAATCATCAGTTATAATTGTGCATCCATTTATAATCCACTTGGTTTAATAGGTTTTTTAAGGTAATTGACATTATTTTTTACAATCTCTCAACAAATTGACATGCTTATCAATATAAAAAGGACTTTTAAACCTAATACTAATTGAAAGACTAGCATTTAAAGTAAGTTGAAAGTATGGTGAATGTAAAACATTGAATGGAATACAAGTATAAAAAAAACACCTTGTTTAAGCCATGTTAACCCTTTTCACAACTTCTTTACTAACTAAGACACTTTTTAAACTAGGTTAAGCTTTCTAGCCTTTTTAGCTTGTTTTTTCTCTTTAAATGCTTGTTTAAAAATGTCAAATATTCTTACTCAAATATCATATGGAATTTTTTTTCATGTAACTATTTGACCTTTGATTCTAAGAAGATGTTGTTTCATTTATGAATTCACCTACCCTTAAAATTATTACTGCAATAAAAATTAGTATTAATGAATTTAACTTTACCATTAAACCAAACTCAACTCTTTTAGAAAAATGTGTCTAAGCTAAATCATTCATTTGATAGAGGGATTAAGTATTAGGTGTGGAATTTATAGATTGCTTTTCAGATAATTGAGATAGGATATTGCAACTATTCATTATTTGCTTAAAGTGCCAAAATGAAAGAAAATAAGAATAAGCCAAATGTGCTAGTTGCAAGCAATCAAGTTCATACAAGATTTGAGATGTTATCTAAACATATATCATTTTTCACTAATTGCATTAGATTTGTCATAAAACAAACGAAAGAAAAAAAAAAGGCCAAATATGTTTATTCTTGTTTTATCAACTCTTTTTAAAAATAAAAACAAATAATATGAATCTAAGATTCACATACAATAGAATACAAGAAGTGAATTTTTTCATTTATATAGATGTCATTTGGTCATCCCAAATCAAAAATCATATTTCATAAAGTCAGTATCCATCATTTTTTTTGTTGAGTTGTTATTTTTCAATCTTAATAATACCAAAACTACACAGAAAAAAGTAGAAAATAATAGGAACCACGTAATACTAATTCATATTCTACACAACCAAGGAAGCATCATATTTTATTCTAATTATCAAACACATTCTAATTACATGGTTAGACAAATGCACATTTTGCAATCTTGATAAGCGGTAGCAAGAGAGGCAGCAGAAGGCACGACAGCAGGAGGCACGACAAGAAGAGGCAATCGGGACTTGGGATTTGGGGGAGTAGGAGGCTTAGGACAGTAGAAGCGAGAGACTAGAGATTTGGAGGAGCCGAAATAAAAGTATTTTTGTTTTTTTTTTTCTAAATGAACTCACCGATTTACTAGTTTTTTTGTACCAATTTTAATTTTGATTGATTATAAAAATAATAATAATAATAAAAAAATCAAATTAACCGTCCGAGCGATCGGTTCAATCTAATTCTTTTAATCTTGCTTTAACAAGACACAGAAGTACCATAGCCACCATCTGCAGTAAAGGGTGGACGAAGACCAATTATATTGTGTCTTTTGTCCGTGTCCGAATGCTTGGTCCTTAAACGTACGAGAACAGATTGCCATTGACACCAACAAATTGGTAGATCACATGATAGGTACTTTGAATAGACTTCAAGAAAACTTCAATAAGCGAGAAAAGATAAAAAAAAAACAGTGCATTGGGTTTTCACAGTCAATTGTCACTGGCTCTCTGCGAGGGTGCAAAATAGCGAGAGAGAGAGAGAGAGAGAGAGAGAGAGAGAGAGAGAGTCCAAAAGCCCCCCAGAAGCCATGGTGGGTCGCAGAGAAAAGGGCCAATCAGTTCGCGGATCTCGAATTGTTACAGCCATTGTGATCGGAGTCTTGCTGGGTTGCATCTGTGCCGTGATGTATCCTGACGGATTCTACAGCTCGGTTTGGGCCGCCTCAAATGCTCGAATTCCAAAATCGAATGTCCAGGTTCCGATCTTCTTCTTCTTAGTGGTTCCAATCTCTCTCTCTCTCTTGCTCTCGCTTTCTCTGTTTGTGTTGCGTGGTGCTTTGAACCGGTATTGCAACATTGAATTTGATAGAGTTGACTTTATGTCTTGTAATTTACTTGGGATGTATGAGCGCCGTCTGGGGTTTGGTCAAATCTTTGCGGTTTCAAATGTGAATCGGTGAAAAGCTTTAGGTTGTTCGGTCATTTGAAGTACGCCTACATGTTTTATTATTCGGAAACGAGTTTTCAAAAAATTAGTGATAAATAGAATTCAGAAGCCTAAAAGGAGAAGAATAAATGGACAGTTGCAAGATTCTCTAAATCATGCAAAAATAATAAATAGCCATGAACTCGTTTTTATTAATTCATTTTAATTGGTAGCTCCAAAAGCATGCAAAATTGGACATCAGCTAGAAGGATTTGCACGGGAATTTTGGGTAAGGGATGCAGTCACCAATTCAAGAAATATTCAACATTTTCTTAACCCAGTCTGTGAAATTATGAGGAATGTGAACTTGAAAATTTCCATCACATTATTGGGAATGTGCCGTTGAATTTTGTTTAGCATCCACTTAACAGTGTTAGTGGCTGCTATTTCTACAATGTCTCATCCCATGCTTGCCAGTCTCTTGAGTTTAGTACTTGTTTCTGCATGTATGTTGTGGCTTAATGAGGTTTGCAGTTAGGTTAGATGGTTGTAGTTACTTGTTCAAACTTTAATTTGGGTTATTTCCAATGTACCAGAGAAAAAGAGATAAAAAATAAACAAAAACGAAAACTTTTAGTTGGGTCTTCATTCCTGTTAAACTTCCCAAGTAAAAATTTTTGTCAGCTTTCTTAGCTGTTTTGGGGATTCTTGCCTAAGGTTACTATTTTGCCTTCTGATACCATCATTGATGTGACACCTATGCCATGCTCCCTTTTAGGTTGGCTCGTCTTCTTGTGAGTCATCAGAAAGAATTAAAATGATCAAAGCAGATATTATCTCGCTGTCAGAGAAGAATGCTGAGCTGAAGAAGCAACTGAGGGAACTAAAGGAAAAGCTACAGCTGACTGAACAAGGAAAGGATCATGCGGAAAAGCAGGTTTTCATGCTGGGTAAGAAGCAGAAAGCTGGTACTTTTGGTACTGTCAAGGGTTTGAGAATTAACCCAACTGTCATCCCTGATGATTCTGCGAACCCAAGATTGGCAAAACTCTTGGAGGGAATTGCTATTGACAAGGAGCTTATAGTTGCACTTGCAAATTCAAATGTGAAAAGCATGCTAGAGGTTTGGTTCACAAGCATCAAGAGAGTAGGTATACCCAATTACCTGGTAATTGCATTAGATGACCACATGGTAGAATTCTGCAAGGCAAATGATGTTCCAGTATATAAGAGAGATCCAGATGAGGGTATTGATTCTGTTGCAAGAACAGGGGGTAACCATGCTGTTTCAGGTTTGAAGTTCCATATTCTGAGAGAATTTTTGCAGCTTGGCTACAGCATTCTTCTTTCAGATGTTGATATAGTTTACTTGCAGAACCCATTTGATCATCTCCATCGGGATTCAGATGTTGAATCTATGACTGATGGTCATGATAACAGGACAGCTTATGGTTTTGATGATGTTTTTGATGAGCCTGGCATGGGTTGGGCTCGTTATGCTCATACCATGAGGATATGGGTTTACAATTCTGGTTTCTTTTATATAAGGCCTACAATTCCTTCTATCGAACTCTTGGATCGTGTTGCTGGTCGTTTGTCACGAGAGCTAAATGCATGGGACCAAGCTGTCTTCAATGAGGAACTCTATTTCCCTTCACATCCTGGGTATGATGGGCTTCATGCTGCAAAGAGAACTATGGACTTCTATTTGTTTATGAACAGCAAGGTCCTTTTCAAGACAGTAAGGAAAGATGACACTCTGAAGAAATTGAAGCCAGTAATTGTTCATGTAAACTACCACCCAGATAAACTTCGCAGAATGAAAGCAGTTGTTGAATTTTATGTCAATGGCAAACAAAATGCATTAGAGCCTTTCCCAGATGGTTCTGATTGGTAGGACTACCAGCATAGAAGGTTACAAGAGGTCTAGGTTTGTCCCATAAGTGGGCTCATCGTGTGACTTTTTTATTGTCCACAGGACACAGGTAGGGTAATCTGATTAATCCTTTCCCCCCTGTTTTGTATCTGTGAGCAAACTTCATGTCTAGTGCGCTTCCTTGATACTTCTTTTTCAAGCAACGCACCCAAATGTCAAGATTTTGTAACCTTTTCTGGTAAGGTGTTTGTTGCCACTGTACTTGTTGCAAGCTTTTTTCTTCAACTTGCTGGGGCGGCTGATTAATTTTCTGTGGACAGCAAATTAGCTGGATCTCTCTCACCTCTGCTCGATATTGAATATTGAACTTCCAATTACGTATCTACCGAAAAAAGTTCCAACTCGATCCATTTGTACGCGCGTGCATATGAAGGTGTTTTTTTTTTTTTTTTTTGTTTTTAAAGTTAAATTGTTATTCTCTTATTTTTTCTATTCTAATTAAAGAGAATCTCATATTTTCACAATTTGATGTACAGTTAAAAAAAAAAGAAAGAAATGGTAAAATAAGAAAAATAATCAAATTGTTTTGAATAAATTTATACAGTTCAATATATATTTATAATACATATTTACCTTTAAAAAGAAAAATCAGTAATCTTTTGAATTCTTAAATTTGAATTCTTAAACTAAAATTAAAGTGGAAAATTATTTATAAGTAGAAATCAACATGATCAAATCACAAAAGGGAACTCTCTTCTTCTCAAAGACTCCATATAAGTATCCAAGTGGATTAATATCAGTTTATTTGTCTTCTTTGTAATGTAATGCGTAATAATTGATTTAAATGCAAATTTTGTAGATAAAAAACCTACACAATATATTAAATATAAAAATAATCTCAATTATTCAACTAAAAATAATTTCAACCATCAATCAAAAACAAGTCAATAATTATAAAAGCAATGAAAGGTTAACAGTTGACATCAAACAGATTTCACTATAAAAGTAAGTCTCATTGGCGAGACAAGTGGGTAATAAGGGTGCTAAAAAATGTCAAAAGAGCCAACGAAGAAAGTCATCCAAGAGAAAGCATTAATTGAGAGTCAAGGGGAGCCACTATCTTGGCACTCAAAAATCCAACAAAAGGCAATCTCCATGAAAGCATTTAAGGTCACCAGGAAGAAGCAAAGAGAATAAAGGAGGTCAATATCACCGAAATTACACAAGTCATGTTTGAGCTGCCGCTTAAGAAGAGGAGAGATTACTTTCTCTTGTTAACCACAGTGGAAATCAAGGTACTCACAATAAGAACTATAAGACCTTCTCATTCTTTTCTTTTCATTTATTGCACTTTTTTTTTTATGATATAATTGAATATAAATGATCTAAAATAAACTCAAAACCATTATCAAGATAAGTATTAACAGTTAAGTATCAAATCACGTGCATTGTTTCACTGGTGATCACTGATTACTTGATATAATTGATTTGACACGCTAAAACACCAAAATACCAAGTGGAAACCAAAGCAACAAAACATATTAGAAGCAATCACAACACACTACCACACCCACTTCTCAAACATTTGTCAAAAAATCACTTATTATCTGGGATAATGGTGCTTCCTCTCACTCAATCTGACCCCTTTCTTGCAAGAGAAAAGAGATAAAAGTCTGTGTATCTTGTCTTTTTTATTTTTCATGCATTAAAACATGTATTAAGAAAAAAACATTAAAAAAAAAAGGGTCAAAATAAAACACAAAAGTAACAAAAGGACGTACGAAAATGCACTGAGGGAGGCACACTATCAAGGAGGAGCTCGCCGAAGAGTCGCTGGAGCGTCGCCGGCCACTAGTAAAGTGGCCAAAAAAAACTTCAAAAGTACCAACCATAGAATCGTCTGATGCCAATCTACACATTGCCGAGGGTGCAAAGTCAAACGGAGGCCAAGAAATGAGGGAATCGCCGAACAGAACCCAACTCTCCACCGCATTGCCACCGCTTGTGCCGCCACCCCTTGTCATTCGACCTGAAACTGTCGGCAACCAACTTGCCAGGCACTAATCTATCCAATGGTGGCATTCACGCACCAGATGGGGCACCGAAAAGTGGCGACGAACGCTTTGAAGTTTGCCACCCACCATCACACGCATGGTGGTGGCAACCGAAGCTCACAACGGTGACAACTAAAGCTTTGAAGCTCACCACTGCCACTGCTTCCACCATTCATATGTGTCGTTTGTGACCATAAGAGATACACAAAATTGGCATTGATCAACTCAAGAGGCTCTGAGCTACCCATTGGCATTCCCCACGCACCAATCAGAGGCTAGCAGCGTCTCGGCACCAGTGGTAGTGTGACCCCACTCAGACAAAAAGTCATTACAAAAAATCTTTAAAAAAAATATCATTTTAGAGTCAAATGGCAACTCCTAGGTCTAGAAATGACCTCCAAAGTATGTAATTGTGATGCTTTTGAGTCCAAAAACATTAAAATCAAACGAAGATGAGGAGTTGCGAAGAGGCAATGCGGTTTGGGAATAAGAGTGGAAAAAGAAAATAATAATGCGGGTCATCCTGGACACATGTAGGCAAAGGGTAAAAGGAAAAAATGATCAGGAAAAAAGAGGGAAAAAAGAAAAAAGAAAAAGAAAAGGAAAACAATAAAGGAAAAGACAAGAAAAAGAAAAAAAGGAAAAAGACAAAAAAAAAAAAAAAGGAAAAAAGGAAAAAAGAAAAAAACGAGACACGAAGTTCCTGGTGGGGGCAGTATATAAAGACACTCGGGATAGTTCATAGGGTATATAAATTACCGTCTCTGTCATACACTTAACCTAAGCAAGTGTGTGTACTCTTGTGTAAAAAAGAAAGAGAAAAATAAAAAATTAATAGGAAAAACATAGAAATAAAGACAAGTGAACAATAATACCATTACTTGCAACCGATGTTTAGGTTAGTCGCGGCCTTTGCCAAACCTAATTATTCTCCAAAACTCCAACAAATCCTGGTAAACTAGATTGAGCTACTCATAATATTTCAATCACGCCCTAAATGATCTCCAAAATCAGCCTACCCATTAGGACGCCCCCTCACAATGCATTTTCCTTGGAAAGAAGAAAAAATCGAGGTGTTAAACGTTGCGCCTCCCACCACGTCCACTAAGCTACCTGGCCTTTTGGGAAACCGGTTGCAACAGCTCGGCAACTCCACTGAGGACTTCTTAAGAGAGAGCTGCTCTAACTTGCTTTGTTAATACGCTTTCATTTATTTCCTATTTAATATTTTATTTTTCTTTCTCGTATTTATAGTTGTCGTTTCCATCATAACTTTGATTGCATATATATACAAAGACCTAGAACTTGGCTTCTACCCTTTATTGCTTAGACCAAAGAAAGTAAGAGTCCTTCGTGAAGCTTATGGCTTCCATAGATGATAGTCTTGAAATCTCTCGCTCAGACTAACAACTCCTAAGCCTTGAATTGTGAGGGGAGAAATGTTCTAAAGACCTTTGTCTTAGTTTAGATCCATTCAACTGTTTGCTATTAAATCGATAAAGTTACCCACTAAGTAGATCCATACCATATAAGACAAGAAGCCTAACATATCTCTACTCTGATCATTGCATCATACATTCATTTTAGTTCCAATCTTTATTGCATAAATTTACGGTTTATGTTTTATTTGCCATATATTGACACATTTTCTTTTCATCTTGTTTTGTTATCTTACTTATGTCATCTCATATAATTCACTTTAAGAAATATTCACCTTCTAAAGTATTGGTTATTGTCTTAAACCATAAGTCTAGTCAGCATGGTTATCACTAAACCTACTTACAATCATGTCAAAACATACTTAAATATCTTTAGAGGCAGGTATGAAATTGCTTTTTGTCAGAGTTTATGAGATTCCCAAGGAATTTTAGGTTGAGACAATTAGAATTCCATATCCTTAAACATATATGGGATACTTAGAGCATTGGTCGGAGATGCATATTTTAAGAAATATATGGTAATGTCAATTATTTATTGAATATCAAGATCCAACTAAAAATGTTAAAAGTAGTCGTCCACTTTTAGACCTAACTTATTCACACTTCTTCTTCATAAATGCTGACATGGTCCCTTTGGTGGAGAAAATCAAAAACCTGTTAAACCTACCAGGCACTCTAAATTGAGATGTGTACTTGCCAAGCCCCATATTAACCATGTAAACAAATTGTAAAAGTTAATTTATCAAAAGTGAAGTGAAATTCATATCATGACCAAAAGACAATATCAAGATGAGTACATCCCAATAGATCATATTATTAAGCACATGATGAAGAATCTTGAGGTAGAATTCCCTTATATGACATTCCTCATCTATGAACTAAGACTATCCTTAAGGTCACCAGGCACGTCCATGAATGAGTCATCGAACTCTTCCCTAAGGTGAGAAAAGGTAGGGTTAATTCAGTCCCAGTTATAGTTGCCAAAATGATCTTATCCTTATATCATTATTGAATTCAAGGAATAGAGTAATTTAGGGGTAACTCAGCTCTACAATATGTTGGCTTATAAGTCATATAGATACACCTTTTCATCTACTCACCCACCCCATATGCCAAAAGGACAAAATCCCAATTGTAAGAATTCTACCAAATTGAATGGCCTCACATGTTAGAAATCTTAGAATGGATGGCTTATTGTTTAGACTAAGACTTTTGTCTACACAACAAATGGCTAGCAAGAAACCTAACTTTATACTAGTGTGGAGAATATTTTTAAGTCCCCCTTGTTGGAATTATTAAGGTAATTGTCTATGCTCTTATGATAGCCATCAAGCAAATAGGGTTAAAAAAATCCATCCCATTCATTAAAATGATGGAAAATGTCCATTTTGACTATAACAGTCCTGATAGTCACAAACATCTTTGGCACATCTTTCAACCATGGAATCTTGTAATGAAAATAACTCATAGACACTTTAATCATCCTCCTCAAAGTGATACAAGTTGTGGCATGCAACCTAAGGCCACAGAATTTATATTCTTAATGAGTTAGTAAGTTGTGTTGTCTACAAAAGGAAGGCCAAATTTGAGGATGATCAGACACCTTTCTTAACAAAACCTAAATGAACCAAATTTCATGATACAAGAAGAAATTTTTCCATCTTATCATGATCAACCACACTCTCTGAAAGACTTAGATCAAAATTTCCTTATTAATCAATTTATTCAAGAACTAGAGACGTCTAAAAGGAAAATTGAAGAATTAACTTTCCAACTATTAGAAGCAAACCAAGCACTTAAGAACATGACGGCAATAAGAATAAGGCAAGGTCAATTACAAGATGCCTTCTAACTCACTTTAAATTAAAATAAAGCCTTCTAATAGGAAAACACTCACCTTTGAGAGTAGTTAAAATGTCATACTCTTTGTCGAACAAGAGACTCATACTACACAAATAAGTTTGCTTACACAAGAAAACCTAAGTTTGTTGCGCCAAGTAAGTCTACTCTCTCAAGAGAACTAAAGTTATGCATAACAAATGGAATCACTTACTTAAAAAAAAAAAAAAATCAAAACCTAATACAACAATTAACTACTCGAGACACTGGAATTCAAGAATTAACCTTCTAACTTAAGCAAATAATGATTTTTCATCATACATAAGAACTTTAAATATCACAACAAATTAAAGAGGTAGGGGGTAAAGCCAAAGGCATGACAAATGAAGCCAAAGAACTGTGAGCTAAAATCCAACCACTACATCCATTTAATGAGCACTTAAAACTTTTCTTTAAAGAATTCTTTAGAAATTATGAGTTCATCATCCATTTTGTGTTAAAACCTAAGTTATAATCATTATTGAATCCCTCTCTACTTTTTGAATTGTAATTATAAATGAAAGGGGATATGCCTTAGCTTATGATTGACCTAACCAAAATATCTATTCATTTTTTACCTTATAAATTCATCACTGATATGAATTATAAAGACTTAGAAACCATCACTAATAAATATAACATAAGCACTAATGAGAAATATTCTACTTAGGAATAAAAAAATGAACTACGTTTATAGCAAAGTCCAAAATGAAAAAGAGTATATACCCTTTTTTTTCCATGTGGTACTATTATCAACAAATAAAGTCGTTTAATTATAAAGCCTTTAAAATTGCATGGATGGGATTCAAATGTCAATTGAGGAATTAAAAGAGCAAATACAACAAATGGCCCAGGCATTCACCAAAGGAAAGATAGTCATAGGAGTCCTCGTTCCTTAGGAAAGCTCTCTTACCTCAATTGACAAGTTATTTTAGATAACCTCAATATTTGAAACTACTCAGAACCCTTCATCTACTCTTAAACAACCATGTATCATACTTTAAGGCTACCAATAACCACACAATCATCAGGCATTAAAATACATGCACCAAACGTCACTCAGATTGAAACCATCCTTAATGAATTTCAAGTCACTCCTAAATTGAAAGATAAAGTAATTAGACACGTAAAACACTCCATGAAATGAAAAATTAATTTTTTACAAAAAGAAATCAAAGCCATCAAAAGGGATGGTTATCATACTCTCCTAAGTACATTGGTTGAAGACATAGTTCTGCCTTCAAAATTCAAAATTTTAAATTTTGAAAAATATGATGGCACAAGGCCACCTATATACAACCTAACTATATATAATAGAAAGATGGTAACATACACTTATAACAAAAAAAAAAAAAAACTTTTGATGTATTACTTCTAATGTAGCCTAAAGGGTATGGCTTCCTATTAGTATATCAAGTAAGACTGGAAGAACATCAAGATTTAAGTAAAACTAACAGTTGCTTTTAAAGCTCAATTTAAAAATAATTTTGTGTTAGAACCTACTTAAACCTACTTGAATGGATCTTTAGGCTATGGAAAAGAAACTTGAGGAGACATTTAAGCAATACACACAATGATGCCATAATATGGTAGTTCAAGTCCAGCCCTCATTACTTAAAAAGGAGTTAGTTTTCACCTTCCATAGTATATTGAAAGCCCCATAAAATGGCACAATGGTGGGAAGAATGTCAAGAAACTTTGTTGATTTGGTAATCATTTGAGAAAGGAATAATAAGGGTATCCATAAGGGTAAAATTGTTAATATTATTATTGATACTACAATTTTTGAGAAAGTCAAAGTGACCAAAAAAGAGGAAGGTAAGATTTAAGCAACTAAATATGATAGTTGACTAAATCCATACGTTACATATCAATCATTTGGCGATCCATAAGGGTAGTTAACTTCTTAATAATCATACCAGTCTTACAATCTAACAACCATGTGCTTATTCCAAAGTTCTCAACCATAACTCTCATGGTTAAATGTTTGCATGCCAATACCTTCAAGCAACTAAACTAACCCCAAAAGGCAAGAAAGTAAGAGGATTAACCCCATGCTAGTCCTTTATTTAGAGTTGCTACCTTGGCTTATTCAAAATGAATTACTCATTGTTATGGCCAAAAAACAATTAAAAATACCCTATCCTCACTGATGCAATGTCAATGCCAAGTGTAAGTACCATGGTGGGTGAATTGGTCAATCTAAAAATAATTATTAGATTCTTAAATGTAAAGTCTAGAAACTAAGAGACAAAGGATGGAGTAACTTTTCTAATCCACTTCTAGATCACAAGGTTATAAATTAGATTAAGACTATCTAGATACTGACTACTTAGGATTAGGTCCTAATTTCTTCAAGATTGGCATAGTTAATATGTTAGCTCAAAGAAGCTCACCCTCTTGCCATTAAAGAAACCTAATGTCACCAAAAATATTTCTCTTAACCAATCAGGCCCTACCTTCCTTAATGTTTTATTATCCTCATCATAATGGTAAAGCAATCCATTAGGATTATAGCCATAAATTGGACTCCTATAATGAAATGTCAACACCTACAATGACATCTAATATCATGAGATTTAGATGCATCACCTAAAGTGAGAGATGGTATACCCTGCAATATGTAGATAGGCTTAAGTAAAACAAAAGGAAGCTTGTTGCAATTTTAAATAAGGTCAAAGAGATTCCTCCTCAAATTGCCAAAGGAGTAAGGTTATCCAACAAGCAAAACTTTGAACTCAAGGAAGGTACCACAAACAAAGACAATGGGATGTTCCTCATATACGTCAAGCAAAGTGAGTACAATGTAATTGAGCAGCTCAGTCAAACTCTAGCTAAAATCTCAATCCTTTCTTTACTAATGAATCTCAAATCTCATTAAAAGTCCTTATTACACATTCTCAATTAGGCATATGTTTCTCTTAACATTTCCTTGGTTGGCTTTTACCACATTACTATAACATTATGATAAGCAATTATAGCTCATTTTTAGATGAAAAATTTCCAATTGAGGGGCATAATAATACAAAGGAATTATACATTTCAATCATATGTCATGGTTGCAACATGTCTCACATCCTCTTTGACAACAAATAATCCTTAAATGTCATGCTTAAAGACACTTTAGAGTAGTTGTCAATTGACATCACCATAATGAAACCAAGCCATATGATTTTTCAAGCATTTGATGGCACAAGCACAAAGTCGTAAGGACTAATGAGCTCTTAATATAGATAAGGCAATGAAATTTCAACATGCTCTTCTTGATCATGGACATTAAGACTACTTACAGTTATCTGTTGGGCTGGCCAAGGATTTATGTAACAAGAGTCATTCCCTTTATCTTGTACCAAAAGGTAAAGTTCATTACAAGTCATCAACTGATAAAAGTCCAAGCAAAATATGATATGCTTGTTTTAAGACCTTTACGTATGCCTTTTATGGAGGCAATTGAAGAAGCATTGAAATGCTCATTTTAATCCTTTAAATAACCCTTTAGTCAAAGTAATCATTTCTTAAAATGCCACCCTTACCATCTAAAGTTTTAATAAATGTGGCCAAAGTAATGATGAAACATGGTTACTATTTGACCAAAGGAATTAGAAAACATCTCTAAGGTATCACTACTTTTATATAACCTAATAAACCATATGATCACTCTAAGATCAAATATTAGCTCTATTAAGACAATGTCATCCAAGGATACCTAGAAGATAAGGTAATCAAGCTTACACTTTCCCTCACCCACCACTTCAAGAGTGCAAAATTCATTAATTAAACTCATGATGATTACAACATGATGACTAAAGCCACTGTTGAACTTGGCATACTAAAAATTCAAAAGATCTCTATAAAGGAGAAAGATGAATCATAATGAAACAAGCAAAAAAGACAATGTCATTTACTACCTCAACAAGTGACTTAGTATTCACATTTAAAAGAGATTTATTACTCTTTGGCTTGGAATTACTAATCATGAGACTTAGTATTCACATTTGGAAAAAGAGTTATTGCTTTTTGGTATGGACAGCTTGCTGACTTCTGTAATACATGTATCATACAATCTAACTCATTACCAAAGATGATCCCCTCAAACACATCTATAAAAAGTTAGCATTATTGGGATTGGGCTTAATAGTAAGTTCTCTTATTAGAATATGACATTCAATATATCAATCTCAAAGCTATCAAAGATAGCGTCATAGGAGATTTCTTGATAGATTGGGTTACTTTTGACTATGAGCCAATGCAATTTGATTTTTTGGATGAAGACATCCTAACTATAAATCAAACACAAATGGTAAAGAGGTAATTAATGAATGGAAAATGTGGTTTGATGAAGCATCAAAAAGTTAGGACATGGAATTAGGGTAATCTTTATTTCCCTTAAAGGTAAATAATATCCAATCATAACAAAACTATAGTTCAAATGCACCAATAACATGGTAGTATACGAAGAATGCATAATGGGATTAGTGTATGCTATGGAAACGAAAGCCAGCAATCACCAAGTATATGGTGACTCAGCATTAGTCATCGATCAACTATTGGATGAGTAAGAAATGTAGGACATAAACTCATTCCATATCATCAATACATCAAGAAGTTAGTGACGTAATTCAATTAAATCACTTTCATCCATATCCTTTGGGAAAATAGTCACTTTGGCAGTAATGTACAAAATTGATTTTAAAACCAATATCTATGACACTTTTAACTTATTGCATGCATATAGAAGAGGAGGCAGATGATAAGCCTTCCAATCATGACATAAAACACTACCTTAAAACTCAAAAGAATCCTAAAGGTTCGAATGAAAATGATACAAGAACTCTACTAAGGTTGGCAATGAATTTCTTTCTTAGTGCAAATATCTTATATAAGCATAACTATGACTCAGTCTTAATGTAGTGCATAAACACAACTAAGGCAAAAATTATCATGAAAAAAGTGCATGAAGGCTTATGTGGGTCACACATTAATGGTCTCTTCATGCTCAAAAAGATTTTGAAAGTATGATACTATTAATCAACTATGGAATCAAATTATTTCTTGCATGCCAAGAAATGCCACTAATGTCAAATATATGTAAATAAAATACATGCAGCACTCATTCCATCACATACCATGACATCCTCATGACCTTTCTCTATATAAGGAATAGATGTGATTGATCTTATTACCTTGAAAGCATCTAATGGGTATTGATTCATCCTAGTGGCACACCTTGAAAGCATCTAATGGGCATCAATTCATCCTAGTGACATACCTTGAAAGCATTTAATGGGTATTGATTCATCTTAGTGACAATCACCTATAAATTGGTTATTAAATTCATCAAGAAAGACATTATATGTTGTTATGGTATGTCAAAATGATTAATCACTAATAATGCCATCAGCTTGAACAATAAAATGATGATGAACTTTTACAACAAGCTTAAGATCAAGCATCATAACTCTATACCATATCAACTGAAAATGAATGAGTAGTTGAGGCATCATACAAAATTCTTAAGCAAATCATTAAAAAAATGACAATTACCTACAACAATTGGCATGAGATGTTACCCTTTACACTATATGCATATTGCACTAAAATGCGAACTTCCATAAAGGCAACTTCATTTGCATGTATCTTTGGAATTGAGGCATTTTTGCTAGTAAAGGTTAAAATTCCTTCACCGAGGGTTCTGATGGAAGTAGAATTAAAAGAAACTGAATGGATCAAAATCATATTTAAGTAACTAAATTGAATTATAGAAATTTGTGATAGATAATTATACCAAAGTCAAATAAGGTAAGCTTATGAAAAGAAAATGCATCCTTGATAATTCAAAGAAGGTGACTTAGTCTTGAAAAGAGTTCCATTAAATCAAAGTGACTTGAGGAGTAAGTGGACACCAAATTACAAGGGTTTATACATGGTTAAAAGGGCATTCTTAGGTGGAGGTTTGATTCTAAAAAATATTAATGGTAAAGATATGTCAAATCTCATATACTCAAATATTATTAGAAAATACTTTACCTAAACTTCAATTAAGGGTGAGATTAATTAATCACCCAACATTGTCCTAAGATAGAACCACAATGAATGAGATCACAAAAGATGTAAGACATAACAAAACAAATAAGGTTCACACAGAAGGGGCATTCAAACCAAGCTTAACCCAAGTTACAAGCTATACTATCAATCTAGTTACCTTTTAGCCACTTCACCTCTAAATGCATCTTTCCCTTAACCAAAATTGTAAAGGGTTATAATTTCCCCATTCTCACTTGTAAACTAATGACCCTTTAAATAATAGATTTTTTTTTTACCTTGATATGAATAAGATTGATATAATCATATATACTTGGTTAACATTTACCAATAGGTGTTTAAAAAGTAATATAGCATAAAGTACATTTCTTTATTTGAGATTCTCGTGGATATGAGAAATTCTTCCTAAAATCATGCCTGAAGCCCCAACCAACATTAGACAATAAGGATGGGTCAATAATTCAAGACTCTTATGAGACTAAAATAACAGGCAAATGGATCATGCATGCTCCTTCAAAAATTAAGAAAGAAACTTCATATGCACAACATGTTATAAGTCATAAAGGATCCATCTAAGCAACACACTAAAATTGCAATGAAGGGAAAGTAAAATTAAAAGGCATGACAAAGTCAAAAAAATAACATTGACTATTATAAGCCAAAATTAGAAAAGATTATCTCCATTAGAAAAAAAAAAATGTTTGTAAATGCCAACAATAAGTAAAGACAAAGACAAACCCTTAACAATATTATGCTAGTACAATTGTATCTAAACAACCATAACTAATGAAACTAGTAGGCTTAGACATATTGAAGAATATGTCTTGCATTGGTAACCTAAGTAAAAGGGTAATGGCGTAACCATTTTAAACAAGTATAAGTCACATATCAGCATACTTTTGAGTAATTCTGTGTAGAGTTTGAAAATGTGTCATATATTAGTGAGACAACTAAAAGGTTAATGTAATCATCTTGAATAAGTACAAGTCACATTTTAGCATACTTCTAGGTAGGTTTGTACAAGGAGTGAATGCATCCTACATTGGTAACCCAAGTAAAAAGGTAATGTAATCATCCTAAACAGATACAAACCATATGTCAATCTATTTCAGGAATTTCCATAAAAAATGCTAGTTTTACACAAGCTTAAGATTACATCCTACATTGGTGAATCGAGTAAAATGGTAATGCAGTCATCTTAAGCACGCTCCAAAGACACTAGCAAATTTCTGAAATTTCTAAGAGTAATAGTTGGAAACTCACTTGCACTACCCAAGACCTACCATAAATCCTCACATATCATGCAAACTAACTCCCCAGCAAAGCTATCAACTAAACTACTAGTCATGAAAATCCCTCAGCAAAAAATAGGACAATTTATGGTAATATCATAAGTCTCTTAATAGAACTTTCACTCTATTGTCAGTAGAAAAATCACTCCCAACATACAAATAACAATCAATTGCTTTAAGTTAGCTAAGCAAACATCAACCTTAAGCATATAAACATTATTAGGCAAACATTTTAAAGGAGGACAAAATAGGAATCCAAGAAAATCTTTGTTCGTTCATTTGTGCCAAAGTAATTTACAAAGAATGATAATTGTTGTACGTTTATTTTATTTACCCTAATTAAGGAAGGTCTCACACTCACTCTAATGATTTAATGCACACAATTATTATTTGTGAATTTCATTCAAATTGTGGATTATACATTTAGATGTAGAAAAGGAAAAAGCAAAAATCAATAGAAAAAGTAAAATGATAAAATGAAAAAATAATCAAATAGCTACATATTAGTTTACACAGTTCAATGTGTAATTACAATATACACTCGCTTTAAAAGAAAGAGTTGAGGACCCTTCAATTGCTCAAATTAACACCAAAGCTAAAAATTACTTATAAGTATAAGTCACATCATCAAACCATGAAAAGGAGCCCTCCCCTTCTCAAAAACCCTAAACCAAGCATCTAAGCACAGCAATACTAGTCCATTAGCCCTCTTTACAAGGCTCAATCCAAGTGCAAATCCTGTAGGTCAAAGGTCCACATAATGTTAAATATAAAGATAATCTCAACTGGTCATTACAAAGTAGGTCAATCTACATTTTTCAACAAAAGTAATCGAAAATCAGCAATTGATATTAGGTAAACTTCATTATATAAGAAAGCCTCATTAATGAGGCAAGGGATCAATAAGGGAGCCATAAAAAGCCAAAAGAGCTAACAGAAAAAAACCCATATGAGATAGTGCATTAATTAAAAGTCAAGGGAAGCCATCATCTTAGCACCTAAAAATCCAACAAAACGTAGTATTTGTGAAAGCATTCAACGTCACCAGGAAGAAGCAAAAAGGATAAAAAAGGGTCAACATCACCAAAATTGCCTTACCACCCAAGAAGAGAGATTACTCTCTCTCGTTAACCATAATGGGAACAAGGTACCCACGATAAGGCTATAAGACCTTCCATTATTTTCTTTCCATGTTATTGCACTTTCTCAAGATATAATCTAACATAAATGATCCAAAATAAACCCAAATTCATGATCAAGGCAAGTATTAATGGATAAGTATCAAATCAAGCGCACTATTTTGCCCGTGATCATTAATGGCTTGATATAATTAATTTAGCATACTAAAATACCAAGTAGAAGAGATACCAAGCAGAAACAAAAGCAATCATAACACACTACCACACCCAATTCTCAAACATTTGTCAAGAAATCCCTTATCCAGGAGAGTGATCCTCCCCACCCCCCCCCCCACCAACTCAATCTAGCTCCATTCTTGCAAGAGTAAAAGGTAAAAGTTAGTGTATCTTGTTTTATATTTTTCATGCATTAACACGTATATTGAGAAAAAAACCAAATAAAATAAAATAAAACACAAAAGTTAAAAAAAAAAAAAAAATGCACTAAGGGAAGAACACCGCCCTAAAGGAACTCGTCGAAATGTTACCGGAGTGTTGCTGGCCACCAAAAAAGTGGCCAAAAAAACGTCAAAAGTACCACCCACAGAATCGTCTCACGTCGGTCTACACGTCGTCGGGGATAGAAAGTCAAACGGAGGCTAGGAAACATAATAATCGACAAATAGAACCCGATCGACCACGGCATCACAGCTACACACGCTGCCACTCAGCATCGTTCGGCCTGAAACCATTACCAACCAACTCGTCGGGTGTCGATCTACCCAACAATGGCATTCACACATTGGAAAGTGGCGATGCTCACTTCGAAGTTTGGCATTGGTCGTCGCACCACTCCAAAATTGCTATTGGTCGATGCGTCAAACAAACATCGGCCTATCCAACAGTGCCCTCCATGCATCGATAAGAACTCACAACGGTGACAACCGAAGCTTTAAAGCCTGCCACCACTGCTACTTCCACCATTTATGTGTGTCATTTCTAGCCACCGAAGACACACAAAATTGGTGCCAATTGATTCAGGAGTCTTCGAGCTACCAATTGACATCCCTTTCGCACTAATCGGAGGCCAATGGCATCTCGACACTAGCAATAATGTCACCCCCCCTCACATAACAACTCGTTTAAAAAAATCCAGAAAAGATACCATTTTGGAGCTAAATCACAACTCCTAATTCTAGAAACAATCTCCAAAATATGTAGTTGTGATGCTTTTGAGTTCAAAAATGTGAAAATAAAGTCTAGATGTGGGGTGTAAAATGGTAACGCGGTTTGAGAATAAAAGTGGACAAAGAAAATAAAATGCGGTCATTTTGGCTATACACGAGCAAAGGGGGAAAAGAACAAAAGGGGAAAAGAAAGAAAGGAATCGAAAAGAAAAAAGAAAAAAGAAACGAAAAGACAGAAAAGAGGAAAAAAAAAAAAAAGCAAAGAGAAAAAAAAGAAAAAATATGAATGTAAAATTCTCGATAACGACACCATTTGAGAGCAGCTGAGTGAGTCCATAAATATAAATTATTTTTTATTATATATTTAACTCAAATAAGTGTACATATTTTTTATGATAAATTATATAAAAAATAAAATAATATAAAATATTAATAAAAAATATAAAAATAATAATAAATAAATAATAATATTATTTTTTAAAATAAATATTTGAGTGTGTCAAATACAATTATTCTCTTAAATTCTAATAAAATATATTAAATTACTATTATAATTTAATTTGAAATTATATTATATAATTTTATTCTATTATTTTTTTATTTTAAATAAATTTACTTATTATATAATATAAAATTATAAATAAATTATATTTAAAAAATTTAAAATAAAAATATTTTATATATCAATATCTCTTTTATTGGTTTGCAGACCATAATATCGTTAATTAATCAAATAACGTGTGATTGAGATAAAAGCAACCAACAGGCTGTCAGCATAATCAACCCAACAGAAAACGAACCCAGAATGGACGTGTCATCACAAAAAATCCTCAAGTTAACGGTCACCAAGAGAGATAGTATTTGAAATTCCGTTACACGACAAGGGCATCCAAAATTGCCTTGCCTTTGTCGCTTAGAATTTTCTTTCTCCTTATCCGAAAATCCGCACAAAACAAAGCATTCTCATTCGTGGTTTTGGATTCTCACTTGCTTTGCAAACCCCCCCAACCTTTAACCCAGACTCTCTGTCTTCCCTATCAAAATCTTCCATTCCACTGTCTCTACTCTCTTCCACGAAACCTCCACATCAACATTCTCCAATCTCATACTTCTGCAATATCTTGATTGAACAGCAGATGCCCAATTAGGCATGGCTTCTCATATAGTTTTTTCACACCAATGCGCTTACCTTTTTTCTCTCTGAATTCGTCTGTTGAAACTGTGTTTTGGGTATCGTGTAGAATTAAATGGGGAGTTTTTCTAACAAAGAAAGCGTTCTTCTTGCTTGTAGTCCTCAAGAACCGTCTCTAAATTCGTTTCCAAAGAATCCATGTAGAAACTCGGACATTGATTTCAACGATGTGTTTGGGGGGC
Source organism: Rhizophora apiculata (assembly GCA_037832385.1). Classification (NCBI taxonomy): domain Eukaryota; kingdom Viridiplantae; phylum Streptophyta; class Magnoliopsida; order Malpighiales; family Rhizophoraceae; genus Rhizophora; species Rhizophora apiculata. The sequence continues at coordinate 6,147,594 of CM075430.1, read as the reverse complement.
CGCCACGGCAGGCTTCCATTCAGGAGACGCGTTGCAGTTTTGGTGAAGCTACAGATTCATATTCACTAAAAGGTGAGGATGAGACGATGGCCATTCGCCGGAGGTTGTCTGGTCTAAACGAGAAGCCAGTGTTTGGAGATGAATGTGGGTATAGAAGCAGGCACCCGGCTGGTTTCTTTGATGATATATTTAAAGGCAGCGAGTTTTTGATGAGTTCTTCTCCAAGGAGGCATAGCCAGGATCCGTTTTCTTCAAGTCCGGGTTCAAGAGCTCTAAGCCCTGTCAGGCCCCTGTCGCCAAGGGCCGAGCCTTTGTTGAGTTCCTCGGTACCCTCACAATTCAGGTTTCCACTTTACTTCACTACATACTGTTTGCCTACTATTCCATGCTATTATCAAGGTTGAAATCATATTAAACTCATTAAAAATGCCTTCTGGGTCTACAAAAAATATATGTTGTGTACAGTATCGTGTTGCTTAGAATGTTGCCCGGTTCTAAGTGGTGTCTGCAGTCTGCTGGTCATTTCTATTGCCTATTTGTAGAATTGCTTGTTCCCGTTTCACTATTATTTGCTCACAATTGGGGTTGCTTTCAACACCCGGCCTAGAGTTCCACGGAATTCTGCAAACAGAGAAGGAAAAAAAACGGAATATCTCCATGATTTGGGTATAGATGTAGCCTAGTCGTTAGATCAATACCCAATAGATGTAAACAACTAAAACTTTCAAAACATGTTGCCCCCTCCAGTTTTTTGATAATTTCTCTTGCCTTCCATATTCCCCCTTTCCTCCAAATAGAATCGGCATCTACATTCTGTATTCATATCTAGATGCGTACTGACAAAGAAGTCTGTGTTTCTTTGCTTGTAGGAAGACTTAGCCAGCTCAAGTTTTAGTTCTGATAATGAAGAAGTGAAAAAATCCATCTCTAATCACTTAACTATAATTGTGCTAGATGTTAATGTATTACCATGTCTGATTGTTTGAATCATTCCTAGAGGCTTAATCAACTGCTGTCAACTTTGCAGCCTCCCTGCCAAGCTATTCAAAGGGACAGAATCACCAATATTTGGCTCCAGCAATCATTATCATCATAAAAATAATGATGGTGCTTTGAATGGGTTCAGCTCTTACTCGTGTTCTCCTCTGTCTAGACTTTCATGCCAAACAATTACACCTCAGGAGGAGTTGACAAACAATGATTGTCAACAGAGATCATTAGCGGATGAACCATCTCTTAGTTGGAAAGAGTCACCAAACTTAAGTAAAATAAATGAAACTGACAGAGGTAGCACTTTGAAAAGAAATTCAAAATTTTCTGTTCCGGCCAATCCCAGCCAATTTCATTTCTCTATTTACAAATGGGCAACTAAAGGGATGCCTTTAGCAATGCCTTTTAGAAAGGGAAACAGTTCAAGATTGAAAGAGAAGTTCAAAATTGAAAGATGTGCTAGCACTGATGGACTTTGTGAAGGTGTGGTCAGGGGTTTACATGTTGCAACTCCACAAGGGATTGCTTCCCCCTTGTTTGATACTGGAATATCATCAAATGCCAAGTTCTATGAAACAGAACCTGATAAACAAGCAAATGTCTCTCTCATGGATGCTAGCACAATGGTTAAATTAGAACAGCTCCAGATTCCTGAGGGGGCAATTCTTCCTGAAACCAAGTCAGAAGCCGCTGTTAAAAATGATGATTTTAATACTATGTTGCACAATTCAATAGAAGAAAGGAAACCTCAGTCTGTTCCTGACATGGCTACCTCTGGAAAGATTGACAAAGAAATTTCAACAGAAGTGAATGAAGCTCCCAAGACTGAGTTAAAAAAGCCATTGTGTTCACTATTCCATGATACTGATCCTGAACACGGTAAAGCATGTTCATGGTTCTTGCTTATGCAATTTTTATGGTTCTAGGCCTAATTCCTATGCAGGTTTTGATGAGGTAACAACAAAAAACAAATATAAAGAAGGCAAAGTGAAGAGCACCAAGCGATCATCTGCAGTTTTTGGTGTCAGTGACATTGCAAAGAAAGAAGATAGAAAAGGAAATGCATCAAGTGGAAAAGAAACAGATAAAGCTAACTGGCTACAAGAGAACCTTGAAAAGAATAGAATTGAGGGAAAGGTGAAGGAATTTGTCAAAATCTTCAACCAGGAAGCTTCAAACAAAACTAAATTTGATGCCGACTATCAAGATCAGGACTCTAGATGTAAGGATGGAGGCAAATTTGGGAGAGGAGATGAAGTAACAATCATTACAAATAAAATAAAAGATGGGATGAACTTGCCAAACAAGAATAAGAAATATACCGCAAATGCTTCTGCCATGGTACTCAGTTTTAGATTTATGTATTGATTTGCCTGGCCAGGAGTTTAGTATAGTTACACTGTCACACTTACGAAAGGAGAAGTTAATTTTAAGAAAGTTTCTTGTGCATCTTATCATTCGGAAGATTGTTATAATTTTTCAGGTAGAAGAAATTTGTAGACAGTCTGAGAAAGAAAATTCTCAGAGGACTGGCAACAATAAGCCCATCAAGGCTTCTTCTGAAGTTAAGGATATCTTGGGAACAACTGCAGGTTTGTTGATCCTATTTTCATGACTGACAAGGAAATATAAATAATAGTTAGTATTAGCAACGTAATTAAGGGAAGCATGGAGTAACTTGACAGTAGCATGTCTTGTGGGCAATGATGGACCTGACCAAATAATTTGCCTGTGCCATCTTGTATCAAGTAATTGGTGTGAAATCAAAGAAGTATCGATAAATTTCTCGTAGCCTGATCTTGCATGCAGTCTATATAATATATAAACCGTCCTATTTTACAGAAGTCAATTCCTTTCTGATACTTCATGCTTTTTTGTTTAATTCAATTTACTGAGTGGCTAATGAAGTTTTTGAAGACACTGTGTGTAATGCACTTAAATATTGTTAGTATTGATTCCAGATGGCTCAGAAGCAGTTGCTGGAGATACAGATGATACCTTCTTCTTGGTATGCTGCTGTTCCGTATGCACATTGATTTTTGGTCTGTTTTTCTTGTTGGGATTGTCGGGATCATTATAATGTCAGGACAATGAACAATGAAAAATTTCACGATGGAGTTTGTGATAATCCTGTGATCATAAATGTAAAAGCACAAAATAACATAGGTGTTTCTTAAGTTTATTATATTATCTGATAAGCTAATTTACCTTTGTTTTGGGGCAGATCAGAGAACTACATCTGGACGAGGATAAGTTGCCACAAAGTGATGATACCCATGAAGAACTGCATGTAATGTGGAACATTAAGAGAGATAAATCCCCCATTGGATACATTTATGTTTCGTGTTTATGTCAGGGCACATGGTAATAATCTGAACTACATCTAATTATATTGCAGATCATAGATGGTAAGATACGGAAGTGGTCAGATGGAAAGGAAAGAAATATACGCTCTCTGCTATCAACTTTGCAATACGTGAGTTCGGATAATTAATATATAATTCAAAACTATCTTCATAAATTACAGATTTTATGTTTGATTTAGCATCACTGACATGCGCACAGGTTCTATGGTCTGAAAGTGGATGGAAGCCTGTTCCGCTTGCTGACTTAATTGAGGGAAATGCAGTGAAAAGATCATATCAAAAAGCACTACTCTGTCTACATCCTGATAAGCTACAACAGAAGGGTGTCACATCGCATGAAAAATATATGGCAGAAAAGGTTTTTGATATTTTGCAGGTAAAATAAAAGTCCAAGCAACTGGGCCCTTTCCCTTCAGTAAACCATAGAGGCTATGTCCTATGTTATCACAAGGAAACCCCGGCAGCATTACCACATAGGACTCATTGTCTGACAAATTAGATCGCATGGATGTCTGCACATTATCGCATTCTAGCATGAATTTTCTCACAATCACATTCCTAAGTAACGGTTTATGATCCTCCACCCTGTAGAACCGGGAAAGGAATGAGGACGGCAAGTAGGGCTCAGATTGGTTTCACGAGATTAGTAAATGCCCTCATTACTGGTGTACGATCAGCTGAGCTCACTTTTCCCCTCTAGACAGTATGTATGCATGCTAGTAATTTGTGGAAGGGATACAAAAATCAAGGTTCCTCGTTGCCATCCACCGGAAACAGAATAGACATGAACGCGCCATTAACTTTCGGAAACATTAATTACATGTTATCAGTGTTGAGCTATCAATCATAAAGGTAACCATTTTCAGTTGTCTTTACAGGAAGCATGGACACATTTCAATTCACTCGGTTCATTTTGACCAACGAACCCTCGACTGGATTGCCTCATTTGTCCAAAAGACATTGCCCGTTCTGTTCCATTGCACGGGATCATAAGAGAATTGTATTTTATGGTTTTTGGGACTATGGATAGGTGTGAATCCTGTGCTGTAACCTGCAATGCCTTGCTCTGTATATAGCGATAAGGATGCGCGCTTGAACATGGATGTCTAAAACAAGCCATGTTGATACCTAGGATTGCCAATGTTTGTGTGCAATGGGAGCGGTTTCAGGAATACGACCGATGAACCACCGACGTGGACCATAATCTGTATGGAACAGAAACCTAAAAAAGAAAAAAAAGGACTTCTATTACACGATCCATGCATTCTTCTCCGGACACGACGTGCCATTTTAACGCAGCTTTTGTAAGTTTCAGTTCATGAATTTTGTCAATAAAATATATGCATCAAAAGAAATAAAAAGACAACAATAATTAAACGAAGAAATCAGCATGGGGACTCTGGTATTTTGGATGGCCACCTTAAAAGCATATAAAGCTGAAGTACGGTGGGGGAATTGTTATCGACCCTCCGATCATTGGCGCGTAGTGATGAAAGGTCCGAAAGAACGGATTACTGTGTATATCACCCATCTTGCTCCCCAAAGCAATGCTTCAAAATTTATTTACGCAAATTGCTATAGATTCCATATACCAACGTGATTTGCGAAAAATATCAACCGATTTGTTATTAATTACATAATAATAAATATACTATAATTAATAATTAAAATTTAATCGTATGCCAATTTATCTGTTCAATTTACTATACATCGACATGACTATCCTGAAAATAAATAGTTACTCGGTGAATGGGCCCAAAAGTAATTGTTCACGTGCTATTTGGTAGAACAAAAATTTACATATATTATATAAAAGACAAAAGTGGATGAATTTTAAAACATAGCAACAATATAGTTTCAAAACATTTAATATAACTATTAAAAATCTTCTCTACGAATTTTCCTTTTTTTTTTATAATTTCTTCTATTGTCGATGCAATTAAATATATCTTTTTCCACGCATGTGAATCCTATCGAATTGCACGATTTGCTCTCGATAAAATTCTTTGCAGAGAACGTTCTCCTTTCACAGTAGGTGTTGCTACCGGCAAGATCAACATGCTTCTTTGTCGATTCCTTGTAATTTTGAGAACGTGTCATCATCTGCTTGAACATCTAAAATGTAGCTGTCAAGCTGATTATCAAGCACCGTAAGATCATTGGATAAGAGATCAGAAGAATAATATTCAGCAAATTAAGCAAGTTTTTTTTTTTTATTTATTATTATTTTCTTGTCATAAAAAAAAAAAAAAAAAAGAAAAAAGGGAGCGTTAGATCATTCCTGAAAACTCGAAGCAATATGCACATGATGCATCCCATTGATGAGAAAGTGTCCAAAGTTGAGTAACTATGAACGGGGAACAATTATGGATGATTAACGAACTCCATGCCACTATACGGCAACAACTTAAGACAATAAAAATAGATACAGAGCGTATAATAAACACAAAAATATAAATAAATAAATAAAATAAGAGATAGTGAGAGAGATTCAGATTAATTTCTGTTTTTCTTTCAATCTTTGAAATATTTAATAAAAACTCATCAAATCTTTGCTTAATTCAAAAATCCCCAATTTCGGATTCAGACCCTAATTTCTGAAAAAATTCAAAAGAAATTGATGAAAAGCAAAAGCTTTGCCCCTCTCTGAACTCTAAGTTTAATATCTAACGGATGAAGGAGAGAGAAATTGGAAAACTTAGACTGCCACGGTCCACAGAACGACCATTGACCTTTGTAAAGGAAGGATGTGTTGTTGATTAAGGAAAAAAGAGTCTTCTGTCTTAGCGTCTACATTTTACGTTTTGTGCTTTTTCTAAAATAAAAACCCTTTTTCCTTTTTCAAATAAAAAGTAGGACAAACTTAAAAAAGTTGAGAATAAAAAAAAAATTTAGATAAAAATGAGGATAGAGATAGTTCATCATATAATTTTTTTTTTATCTTTGTTTGAATTTTATAAGTATTTTTTAGGTACATCCCATATACTTTGAATTTAACAAATGTTTTATTAAATTATGTTAAATTAATGCATGTTATTGAGTTGTTTTTACTATAATATCACCAAGTTTTTTTTTTTTTTTTTTTATGAACAAATTCAAGCAAAGTTAGTGGAGTCCGCGTACTTGCATTTGCATTTGAGAAGACGATGGCAAAAAGTCCTCTTTAAGAGTATGCATGAACACTTGATTAAATTTGGCAAGATGTTTATTTTATTCCAAAACAAAAAATAAAATAAAAATGGAAAGCCGAGAGCAATGGATGGCTATGGAGAGTTGAATAGCAAAATTTTCAGTGTGTTTTTTTTTTTAATCAAATCCACCACATAATGTAGTTATTTTGTATTGCAAAGTTTATGATATTTTAAAGGATTGTTGGAATCTTAGGAGGGAAATTTTTAGAATTACTTACTTTTTTTTTTTTTTTTTTTGGATAATGCAAGATGTAATGACAAATATTCAAGATCTCTTGCTTAATCACTTGAAACTGGAAGATTGCTTACCTTGCAATAGGGAATTCTTCCATATTCATTGTTCTGTATGAGTATTGAGTTTAATTGTGAAAGAAAAATTGAAAGTAATTAATTGTGCAAGAAGTATTAAGCATTTACACAACTAAAGAGTTACAAATTTACACAATTGAAAAATCACACCCTTTAGAACTAAAGAGTTGGAACTTTATAGAACCACAATTGTTCCGCAAAAATACAATTCTTTTGGAAAAGATAACCGAAGAACAGCAACTCTCTTAAAAAACATGACTTTTTGGGAAAAACGCAATTTAAAAAAAAAAAAAAAAAAAAAAACACAATTATTCTGAAAAAGGCCACCTAGAGAAAGGTAATTTGAATGTAACTTTTTATAAATACTTCAAGCTCGAGAAGCAAATATCAAGGGACAAACGCTTTCTCATTTTTCATTAGGCTCATTTATTTCTAACTTCACCACCCTTCATTCTAGTTTCACACCAACTTGAAGATCTGAATGTTTGAATAAAACTCTCATTTCAGCTCTTATTTAATTTTTTTTTTTATCTATATTATAAAAAAGTAGAGATAATTTTTTTTTAAAATTCAACTTAAAATCTTAAGTGTTTGAGTAAAATTTTTTTATTTTATCCGTCTCTTATCTTATCAATAAGATAAAAATATGGAGATAAATTTCAAAATTTTATTAAAAAAATTGTGTTGATTGCACTATATAATAAATTCAACTGTTATATTAAACTTACCAAAATAACAAATTTCATAATATTTAATAAGAATAATTCTCGCATGCGTGTAACAAGTGATCTAAATGGCCCAAGACGACGTCAATCTCAAAATTATTGCCCACGCTTTGATCACATCTTGGATTGGGACCCAAATTGAAGTTTGGTAATGGCTGCATTACCTAAACAATGACATTTTTGGTAATTTCGGTAACTATAGCTTTCACTGGATGAAAACATTGATCGGACGGAGTGGACAAGTTTGACCATATGATTATATAACAGAGTACCGGGAAACCAACAAGCTCTTATCTACTTATTTATTAATTTTGTTTAAAAGAAGTACTAAGTCTAAGTGGGTGTGTCAAATCCTGTTGAGCTCGCACTATTTCTATTTGTACGGATGCTTCACATGACTCCGAGTTTGTACTGAATCAATGGTAGAGACGGATGATTATTGCACAAAATAATAATAATAATTATTATTATTATTATTAAGAATGGATAAAGATTTTATACGCCCCAAGCTGGAAAATTGTTTGGTAGTAACTTGCGAGCTGTAACACGAGAAGTGAACCGTGTTTTTGTCGCCTTTTGGGGCAGTTGCATTCGCATACACAAACTCTGCGTTCCTTGACGGAGGGAGGCGGGTCAGGGGGTCAGAGCGAACCTTCCTGTTGTTGAATGTAGAGTGGATACAGAAATTTTAGACCAGGTTAATTAATCAAAATGCCTCTGTGGTTCAAAAAAATAAGAAAAAAAAAAAAAAAAAAAAAGGAAAAAGGGCAGTCAAACGTAGGGAACGTTGCAGCTACTACGCCATTGGTCGGTGGATCACACTTGCCGATTTAGGCAAATGACAACTCAACTTTCTTAGTCTGGACAAAAAAGAACAATCAGTACTTATGTGGAAGCCTCCTACCAATTAATCAATAGTTATATCGTATATGAGTTTTTCTTTTTTCTTTTTTTTTTAATAAAAAAATATATTAATTATCATATTTTTATAAAATTATTTGTTCACGTTGTTAATTTGTTAGATAAATTTTATAATTTATAGTAAATTTTTGAATAATCGGTTTGGACTTAAACTCTAAACAAAGTTGAGGACAATCCTGAAGGCGACATGTCAGTGTTACCAAACTCAAATCTCACTAATAGGTTGCAGTTCCATTTTCTCGGTCTTAAGGTGTCTGTTCACGTTTTTTTCTCCCCTTTTGTGTCCGTCGAAACCGATGCACTGTATTTATGCATACCCAGTTGAGGGGCTTTAACTTTTAGTTGATTATTTATTTATTTTTTTAAAAAAAATTATTATATTTGTAAATGGAGTACAATGAGACTGGAAATTGAGGAGAATGGGCCGAGCACGGCCACCCAATGCTGGAAATGAATGGTCAGAACGTGTCGTCCTCATGGTATCCCAACCCTCAGATCAATGGATCTATATTTTTTTTTAACAAAATAAATAATATTTTTTATATTATATAAAAATAAATAAAATATTATTAAAATAAAAATTTAAATCCACGTACACAAATAGTTATAATAAAATAACATGATAATATTTTTTTTTGAAAAACATAAAAATTATTTGCAGTAAAAATCTGTTCACTTCATTAATCGAATTTAAAAGTCGAATTAATTTGAATCAACTAATTTTTCATTCTAATGTTAATATTATTAAGATTAAATGTATATTTATGATGTTATAATTATATAATAAAAATTAAAAAAAAAATCATAAATAATTATGATAACATGGTTGGGGAGCATACTCGGCGAACCAATTTTACCTGGCCTCGAGAAACGATGCCCGTGAGTTAGCAGTAAAAAGTTAACAACAGAGAAACAAAAACAAACAAACAAACAAAAAAAGAGAAAAACAAAACAACAGTGTATTATTTAGGGCAGGAGATTTTTACTAGAGCAGAGTTACCTACATCTAGAGAGAGAAAGAAAAAGAGAGAGAGAATTTTAGGGAGTTGGGTTGAAAGCTGCATTATTTGGGTTTTTATTATTTCCCCTTAATTTTCTGCTTCTTTTCTTGTTTTTTGTCAGAGAGAGAGAGAGAGAGAGAGAGGGAAATTATTACATTTTCATGGTGGATACCATTCCTTTTCTGCTCTGCTCTACTCTACTCTACTCTACTTGTACAACTTGGGGCTAAGCTAACTTTGAATGATGCTTCTCTGAAAGAAAGAAAGAAAGATGGACTTGTATTTTTGTTTTTGTTTTTTTTTTTTAATGGGTTGCTCTAAGTCTAATGGCATCTCTCTCTAAATCTGTGAGTGCTCTAATCTGCTTTTTATTCTTTTGCTCTTTGTTCTTTTTGAGCTACCCTTCTCTTTTTGGTTGTTGTTGGAAGCTTAGCCTTGTGCTTCTCTCTTGGCTGCACATGGCCCTTTTCTAAGGCTCTTGAGTGCTTTTCGACTTTCTCTTGCTATGATTTTCCTTTGTGGGGTCTGTTTGGACCCTGGGAATACTTCCTTCTAGAGGAAATGAGGACCAGAGCTTGCCACTTTTTTGACGCTTGGGTCAGAAATTGGATATTGTAGGATCTCATGTTTCATGCTTTTCTTTTCTATTCTTCTTTATGAGGTGGGGTGTCTTGCAATTCTCTATTCACCACCAGCCAAACAGTACAACAGATTCTAGCTTTTCTTTTTTCTTTTTTTCTCGTTTTTTCAGTGGGTTATGGTTGCTGGCTGGGATCACTGGCTTTTGCTTTGCATCTGTTTGATCTACTGCGTTATTGGGTTTTGCTCTTTTTTGCTTTCTTTTTTTTCAACTGTAAATTTGCTTCAACTAGATCTGAGACAATTGTTTTTATGCTATGAAATCCAAAGCTGTCGCTGGCTTCTTTGTGTACCCCTAAGAGGGTTTTAGCTTCTGGATTTTGTGGGCATTGCCCTAATTATTGTCAGTCTGACTGTAAACTTGGTTTACATTTGATTGCATTACTTAATTAGAAATGCGGCAACTGGTAGTGCGAAGCTTCGGTTAAGTGTTGCCATGATAAATCATGTACAGGTAGGTGTTTTTCCCTGGTTCATTGCTTCTAGGGTTTGATGCCTGGTTGGGGGATGAAACATGGCATGAAATGCACTTCTTCTTTTTCTGAGCCTTTTATTATGAAAAAAGAAAAATAAAAAATGCCACTTAAAGATGAGGGAATCGAGTCAGGTGTAATATTCCCATGGATGATTGCAGATATTTCTACATTGTTGATAGATGTTAGAGAATACCGAGTCTCATTGTAAACTTGAAATTCCACAAAACATGCAAGTTGTAGTTATTGATTTACTCTACATAGTTATGTGTTTCGTGAGTCTTCTTTGTTTTGGAATATTAGCTTTAGTGTTTAATTGTTCTTCAACATTTGCAGGTTGGGAAGAGACACTAATTGAATTCGAGTATTGCTTTTAAAGGGAATATGAAACTTAAATCAAAGAGAGGATGGAAATCCATTATGCCTCTTCATTTGAAGGAGAAATCAGCCACCCGCTTTTGGTTGTTTCCCAAATCAAGGGCATCCAGCCGTGGTCCAGGCAATGCCCCTGTTTATTTGAATGTCTATGACTTGACTCCCATGAATGGCTATTTCTATTGGGCAGGCCTTGGTATCTATCACTCTGGTGTGGAAGGTGATGCTTAAGTGCTTCTGTTTATTGCATGTTTTTCTAATTTTGCATCTCAACTACAAAGTTCCCACTTTCCTATATATGGTTAAACTATGTTACAGTCTGTAGTGATAAAATTCTTGAATTCTCTGATGTTAGTTTCCATTGATGCTGCCTCTCTATGTTGTGTTCCTTCTCTTAATGTTCCTACAGTTCAAGTAAACTTCTGAATGTGTAATTTCCAAATCTGCATTCTGCAGTTCATGGTGTAGAGTATGCATTTGGAGCTCATGACTATTCAACATCTGGTGTCTTTGAAGTGGAACCTCGGCAGTGTCCTGGCTTCAAGTTCAGGAAGTCCATATTTGTTGGGACCACATGCTTGGATCCCACACAGGTTAGGGAGTTCATGGAGCAGCATGCTGCAAGCTACCATGGTGATACATATCACTTAATTGTTAAGAATTGCAACCATTTCTGCAAGGACATTTGTTACAAGCTGACTGGGAAACCAATTCCAAAATGGGTAAATCGGCTAGCCAAAATAGGTATATAAATATATATATATATATATATTATTTTTTTATTTTTTTATTTTTTTCTTGCATACTCACCAACTGCGTACTTTCAATGGTGAATATGTATAGTGTCTAAAGGGAAGAAAAAAGTCCAATCCTGTTTCTCGGGTGTTAGGAATTTTATTGTTTGCTCTTCACTTATTTAAATCAATTGTGCAACGTGAAAAAAAAAAAAAATCAGAAGTAACATTCCATGTGACTGCCGCTAGTCTGCAATATTCCTAGTTAACAATGTAGTAGATTTTCCATTTAGAGCTAATTCTTTTGACTTCAATAGCCTCCTATTCAAACCGCAGAATTCTTCAAGTTGCAACTTGAGCTTTACTAAATTTATGAAAAAGTGAAATTCCTACCAAATTTTCTTCAAATGGATAGATCCTTTAATAGAATGTTTTAGCCTTCCTGTTTCAATGAAGTAGACTAATAAACAATGTGGTTTATTGGTATTAAACTTGCTTTTGGAACAAGAATTTCTCCCCCTGCAACAATGAGCATGAACAATGACAGGGAAACAGCATTTAGATATTCAGGCGATATAAGATCTCCTGTACAAGTCGCTTTCTGTATCGTTCATCTTGTGGGACGAATGGTTTGGGGATTGAAAGCAAAATTCTGTTGGAATTTTTAGCAAAACTGATCTTCTTGGGAATGCTTCAGTACATGTGGCTTCTGGGTTTTATGCATGCTTATAACTGGTATTCTTCATTGCAGACTCCTAATGGCATGCATTATACTTTGACATTGACCCAGTAAAAACTGTATATTTATGCTGCATGATGTCATGTCTCTGGCACTTATGACATATGTGTTGGTTATTTCTTTTTTCTTTAGTTGACTGTGATTTCTTTGTGGTAGGTTCAATCTGCAACTGCATGCTTCCTAAATCCCTTAAAATAGCAGCCGTGCAGCATGACCCCACTGACCAGCCTGATGATAGTGAGAAGAGAAGGCTGAGAAGTACTTTCAGTTGCCTATCATCAATCTCAATGCGACAGAAGCAGCTGTCAACCTCCTCTTTGTTTCTTCAATCACCTTTAAAAGGTTGTTTACCATGGGAACTAAGGTCTATCAATGGCTCCTTGAAGGAGAGGTGAAAAACCTGCTTGGAGAGGGTTTGTAGCATCATTTGTTTATATTCTCTGCATAACCATTCAGTGATCTATGGCAACGAGTGTAATGGGTAGGAATTTGTTCAAACTAGTGGTCTTTGTATGTTGTGGCTGTGATGATGAGTCTGTTGAAACCTATTATGGTGCTAATTTTGATTCCTCTTAGTGTGAAGTCATTGGATGAGTAAGCTCTGCAAATAGTTTCAGAAACCCAATGCTATTTATTGGCTGTACCTGTTTCGATACCACTTCGGCTTTATGCTTGTCGTTGACTTCAGACATAAATGTTGTCATCTCCATATCCAGTAAGTTGGGATGCAAGGATATTGAGAAAAATACAAGTACAGCTGTGTTCTCTACGACGGCAAGATCACGTTTTGGTTGGTAAATGTACAAGCATTTGCACAATAGAATAAAATGGATACCAAAAGCCACGCAACCACTCCTGATTTATTTTGAGGGTGGGGCACTGTCTGCAATTCCCCAGGAATAAAAGCCCTGATCCCTATCTTGTCCCGCATTATTTTTTCGATGAGAAAACCTTCGGCCTCTGGGCATATCAGAACGAAGCGAGCCTGATTTATCATAAAGAATTGACCCTGGCCCAAGGCCCAAAAAACTTGGTTTGGAGCACTTTCCTGCAGTTTCCCCTAGAACGGCGGGGTGCATGAATTAAATGAGAAATCAGAAAAAGTTGACAGAGCACGGAGAAGGCATTGCCCAGTTGATTGCCGCACTCCTTGCTCCATGTAAGATGACGCTGTAGCAGACAGCCGATCTGACTGAGAAATTATCTGACTAGAACATTGCTGTGCATCATTAAACATTTTATAATATTTTTTATTACAAAAATTATTCGCTTTTAAATTTTAATTTTTTAAAACTATTTTATACATTAATATTATTAGTTAAAAATATTTATATTTTTTTTTGTTAAATTTAATACATAATTTTTAATTAAATGTTACATTGAATTTAGAATATTAATTAATATAATATGTCAAGTATAAATATATTTTATAAGAATTGAGTTCAATAATTAAAATTATTATTTAAAAAAATTTTCATTAATATTATTAACATGTGAATTAACATTCTAAATTTTATATAACACCAAATTAAAAATAACATGACAGATATAACAAAAGATAAAATAAAATAAAAGTGCAGAGAATTTTCAATTTGCAATGTTAACAGTGGCAATAATTTTTATAAAAAAATCCTTAAATTGCATGCAAGTCATTGTAAAGAAACACTTTTTGTTAAAAAAAAAAAAAAAAAATCCTTTAATTAAAAGTTATTGTAAGTACAAAAAATATTTGTTTGATAGAAAACATACAATTTTGATGAGCAATTGCAGTGCTTTCCTCCGCAAGAAGTATCCCAGCAGTTTCATTATATTTACGAGGTAATAAATCTGACGGTACCACAAATGGGAGGAGAAAAGAGAAAAGGCAAATGAAATTGGTACACATGGAAAATCTCGATGAGAAAGGGGTGAAAAGGAAAACCCCACAGATCTGACTCGTGCAAAAGACAAAACTGGCTGCCTACCTACAAGTGCACGTCTAGCTGTTTGTTTTCCACTGACAATGGTCAATGCATGAAAAACTTTAACACTTCCCACGTCAATGATTGCAATGCCTAGAACAAGTCATGAAAATGGTGAGTCTCTTTGGATCGTTTACCAGATGGAACAGAAGTCAAAATGGCATCAAAATAATGGCCTATCCTGAAACTGCTATTTAGCTTCACAACAATACTGCATAATTAATTAAATACATTTTCACTCGATGACAATAAGAAATTGATTCTGCCTATGATTTATTTATTTATTTATTTCTTTTCTTTTTCTTTTTTTTTAATCTTTTTCATTTTTACCCGATAAGATAGAAAACAATACAGTCAAATATACAGACGCCGAACCCGAATTAGCATTGTCAAAAGCTCAAAACAAACCTGCAGGAACAGGAAAAGATGCTTCAGTTTTACAGATGCAACGTTCTACGAGGATATCAGGGCATCTAGTAATAAACTCATTGAGGATGCATATAAAACATAATTGAAAAACTATCAGGAAGCCCTTGAACGCTTCAACAAGGACCTAACAACACTTTTAAAGTATTCAATGGCCACGTTTCTGTGAAAAAGATTTACAGAGCAACAATGGCACACAGTGGATTTTCGTTTTTTTATCCCCATTTTCCCCTTAGCAAAAGTGGCATATGAACACCCTATATTTTGGCTGTCATTTATGAGCAAACACTAACACAGACCAAGAAAGTTCAACTGAGACAAGAAATCATTTGGGAGCGAGACCATGATATTATCAATCGTCTTTCTGATGTATAACACTAGACAGGCTACTATTACCATTCAGAGCAGCATGATATATTCGCTTCTCAGCCAATCCAATATCTGATACTATCAAGTTTCCCTGCAGCCAAAAACAATTGCAGGAAGAAATTTAAGTTGAGATATAGAAATTGGGGATTAGGGCTTTCAGATCCAGGTTTTCAAATAAAAAAATTGCTTTTCTAAAGAGCAATGATCTATAGCTTTAATTTGGGGCAGTGCTGAATTTTTCTAAAATTTTTGTTCAAGAAGCATTTCAAAACCTTTTGCCCTCCTCCCCTCAACCCTTTTCTTATAGTCTGCTGTTGCTTTTAAGCACACTGTCCTGGTCATGTAAGTTTGTCATAGCCCGTAGGGCTGTTGACTTGAGTCCCAATATACCATTGTTAATAACCATTTATGCCATGATTCTTGGTAGGTAGAGATATGCTTGGCAATTTTAGTTATGGAACTCAGCATCCATAACTGCATGTGATAAAACTCAGACCCCCATACTTCTACTCTTTCTGACAAAAACTTGTGCACTGTTGCAGGTGTAACAATAGCTTCAATGTTTTAGTGCTTTCTGCCTTGACCAATAAACTAAAGCACATACATAATTCCCCTTGAAAGGAGACTTGAACACTTGACCATCACTTTCAATGCAAAAGAATTTTTCAAAATTTTTAAGCCATTTTCAATTATGACACAGCTAAACAGGTAGTTCTAAAACATATTATAGCCTGCTTATGTTAGAAGGAAGCAGATTTTCACATGTCATCTACTTCTCGCCAAATGTTACAACATAAGTAAATAGAGTGAAATGCTTACCTCATGAGCCATCAACTGTCTGACATTATTAGCATATAACTTTGGATCATCTTTCTCTTCTTGTGAGGGATAGTAAACAGGTAGCCATATTACTTCCATGTGATTAACGAATTGACAGAGAAGAAAAATTACATGACGCACCTGATGAGAGAGATACAAGGTTAAGCTAAGGGCATACTTTAAAATATCAAGAAGAAAACCAAAAATATGCACCTAGTATTGTTACTTTAGATGCTAATAATGATTAAGGATAAATAGAAGCATTGGTACACAACATGACAAAATCTGAGAACAAGGGCAAAGTTTCCAGAGTTTTGATTCCCCCATTTAGTATATGCTTTCTGATGTCCAAAAAACAAGCCAATTAATTTCCTTCCCATCTTAACTCAAAAAATTACTGGTCATTTCTTTGCAATAAAGCAGGAAACTCATTTTCTTCACATGGTTTTAGTGAAATTTTCTTGGAACAATAAGCCCTGTGCTTCTTAAAAAGCCATAGATATCCTGCTCTGTGTTTCTTAAAAAGCCTTAGACATCCTGAACAATGACAGAATCACCATTGTATCTAAAGTTTTTTTTTTTTTTTTCCCTAAAATCCAATAAATATCAAAATTGCATAAGAAAAACTCACCCCAGATATCGAATCCCAGGCAAGACTGAATCTCTGATAAGGATATCTAAGAATCACTGGAACAACAGGAGCTCCTGCCAAGAATGCACCTGTCTTGAATGGAAGGATGTAGTCTCCATTGGTAGTTGTGCCTTCTGTAAGAAAATAATAAAATAAAATTGAAGATGAATCTGAGGCAATTATCTAAAGAGCACAAGGAAAAAAAATAAAAAAATAAAAATCAAAGCAATCGGTACATTTTGACCTAAAATAAGTGTATCATGCTATCCACAAAGCATACAAAATAAATAAGCAAAAAGATGTCAACAAATGCTGACCGGGAAAGAGCATCATCATGGGAGCTGATGAATTCTGATGAGCTTCTTTAACTCTTTCAGTGACAACACCTGCAAGGAGTTTCGGGCTTAAAGTATCCATTCCATATGGAAGTAAACACAAACAGGTGTTCTCAATAAATCCTCTGTTAGTTTAAAGTCCATTCCTAATTAAGTTCCCTTTAAGGTAGGAAAAATTTTACCATGTTTTGGTTCCTTATGCCACAATACGTAAAATCCAAAAATAATAAAATAATTTCAACTAAGTTATAATACAGAATTTTTAATAATAACAGTTTGTAGTCTTCCTTTTCAGGAGTGATCATAATTATTTGCAATAATTGAACCTTATAGAAGTATTGACATCTGTGAAATTCCCTAATGATTATTTAGATATAGTTCCAATGCCAAATCAAGCACTAAGGTATGCAAGAAGGAAATCTACATGCCAACCATCTAACTAACCTGAAATGCCCTTGAAGTCAGATGATTTTGACTCCCGCTGGACATAGACACAGCCCATGCACTTGCTGTAACAAATAATCCATGAGAATTACAAATTTTCCTTAACACTCATACTAATTGATTCATACATCAAATGAAACATTTCCCCTGTAACCCAACAAAGTCAAATGAAATCTCAAAAATAAAACTCAAACATATGTTAAAGAATACAGTTAAATAAAGACAAGGAGACACATTGAAACAAATAGCAACACACAATAACTAAAACTTGAGTTATAACAAGATAGTTTGCAGATTCAAGTGCAGGAGCAAAGAATCAATTGCACCTGCTATGAAACAAATGAGTTCCTTGCACAGCATGATATAAACCCATAAGAGAGGAAATTATGACAATATGAAGTGAACTAACCTGATAAGACCAACTAGAGGAAGCTTAGCCACCGATCTCTTCAGCAACAAAATACAGGATCAAGGGCCAAAAAAATAAAAAGGGAAATGTCTTAGTCTCACCAACAAAAGTTGTTCAAATATATTTATTAAAGCACTGTGGTGTAAACAAACCTTTGCAACAAAGCTTGGAAAAGAAGACGACATATGGTACAAAATATCCAAATATGAAACATGATTAGATATAACTGCACCAGGTCTCTCAGGTTCTGCAGATTGACCTTTGTCCTCATTCTGACCAAATATGGAGGAGGATAACATGGAAAGGTAGAGAAAAGAAAATTTATTAAAAAAAAATAAAAGAGAGAAGCTGTTAGAGGACTATATCTCTGAAGATCAACAAAACAAAATGATAGGAAGCAGTACACAACATTTGGTTATTACAAAACTATTTAGTAGAGGATAGATGGACATCTATATAAGTAATATACTTGTTTCACAGAATCCAAAGGAATCATAGCGCTAGCCCAATTCAAATTCTTGACAATTAACGACCACTTACGCATCATTGGAGTAAGATGACCCTCCATTTTCTCGCAATTCCGCAAGAGTGGTTTTGTTTACTCAAAAAAGTCAACAGAAAGTCAAACATGGCAACTCACAATCTGGGCGTACAGTAATTTGAATAGCAGACTTTCTGAATGTCAAATTTCACAATTACGACCCCGCAGCAGAGCATTCGAAACACAGGAGAAAAAAACAAAAAAAAAGAAACAAAAAACAACAAAAATCTCAATAAATCAGAAAACTCGCCAATTCATCTAAAAAATGCAAAACCATATCCAGAAAATTTCAAAGTTCATATAAGAGTTGTTAAACAATAGTAGACGAAGTGAATAACAATGCAGATACCTCAGTGGCTTGGGACTTGTGTTGGGGGAGTTCTACGTCTTTATAAGTCTCGTTAATCCAAAAAAACCCTAACAAGAAAAGCAGAATTCTCGACAGAAACCTTCCGCACCTGACAATCACGTCCCTCCGCCACCCTCTCATGTGCGCGAAATCCTCCTGCCCCTCATCCTCGTCCCGATTCGGCGCCAAGAAGAGCGTGCAAATCCGGCAAATCAGGTAATAAAAAAGCAGCATGCTCATCCCAAGAACAATTCGTATGGGCACCAGCGTCACGAGCGCTATACCCAGCAGAACCTTCTCCGGCAGCGGTAGGTCGCCGCGTCCCATCGCGCCGTAGACGTCCTTGCGGACGAACGCGGCGTATTTCTTCTCCAGCTCCGCGATGCTGGCGGCGGAGGCCCTGGCGGAGGCGGACTTGAGGAGCGGGCGGTCGTCCTTGCAGGAGCCATCGTCCAGAGCCTGTTCGAGTACGTGCTGCGGAGGTGGCACCGGTTTGATGATGTCCTTAAGCTCCGCCTCCATTGAAACTAATTCTTAATGATTAGGTTTTTGGTAGTTTTAATCGACTGTAAACGGAGAGCAAAGAGACAGAAAAAGCAGAAGAAGAAGAGATCTTAAAGTGGAATAAAGAGAGGAAGCGTCATGGTTAAGATCTCTGTCTCTCTCTCTCTCTCTCTCTCTCTCTCTCTCGTGGCGACTGCGGGTACGGCTTCGCAGGCCCTTCAGGTCCCTACTTCAGGTGCTGTCCGAGTCTCGTCGCCGTTGGATTTTACATTGAAATTAATACACGGATCGTTGGCAGCCTAGGACAAATTGGAATAATTCGGGCCCCGCATATTTTCTTTTGTTCATTTCCGAGTCCCTCCGGCTAATCTATAATAAATACTAAATTGATGATAAAAGAGTAAATTGTCCAACATCATCAAATAGTTGACGTGTACGTTAACTACTTTATTATCGAATATATATATTTACGTCTCAATAAAGTTAATCACATCAGTAAAAGAAAAACAAAATTGAATTCTTTGAAAAAGAATATCATTATTTTATTGTTTTCAAAGTCCCTTGCTGATGGAGCATGGTCGCCTAATTCTCCTCGTGTTGTTACCGTGTGACGATCAGATTTTGGTCACAAAAGAATGGAAATTTTAGGGCATATTATTGCGTTGGATATTTTTTGGTGTGTTCTGGAGATTGGCAGAAGAGGTCTGTCCCTTTCCCGGGATTCACAAGACAAAGCCCCTGGTTTCTATTCATTGACATTTATTTGTTTGCTGATTGGGGTTTCAGACCCCGCGTTACGTCTCCCGGGGTTGAAACAGCTTTTTAAGTGTCGTGTCCCTTTCAATGTTCGGAGAAAATCTCGATTTTACTATTTTGTGAGTACCCGTTTCTGTTGGTAGGCCGATTTAATATTTAGTGCTTATAAATGCTTAATGGTTTAGAGCTTCATCCCGGAAGAAAAAAGTATTCATAGTTATTATTATTATTATTATTATTTTTTGGCATTCGAGTTCGTGCATGAATTATCCGAACACTCGTTACTGGTGCAAATGAAATGGTTCATAGGTGAAAAATTGTTATGTCTCGGGTAAATAACATATTTGATTTCTTAAAACTCGTTCAAATTTTACCAACTGTCAACACCAACCAATTAAATTTCACATGCGTACAGGGTAATAAATAACTTATCTTTCATAAGCTACACCCAATCAATTCTAACATTTGGCCTCAAAACCTGCGCATATAGGAGTTCACTTGGTCTTGTCCGAATAAAAGATGGTTCTTTAAGGTGGGATGCCGTGACTGCTGAATCCGGGTGTCGCGTATCATTGCGAACTTCCGTCCCATGTAAGCAACAAATCTGAGGTCTTGGAGCTCAACAACAAATTACATGCTGGAAAAACGAAAAATAAAAAGGGAGAAGCTTTCCGTTTAAATGCCAGAATTTCACTCTTTTGTGACTGCACGGCCAAAGCGTTGCAATACCGATGTTGGAAAAACAGAATAATAATTCAAGGTGTGCAAAGTAGCATTTTGTGAAGCTAAAAAAATCATTCAGCTTTATAAGAGCCATTAAATTTTCACCTCCTATATACATCAATTCCAATGACCAGGATGTTAGGACAATCATTGTTTGAAAAACACGGAGTCCCCTCACGACAAGAACCTACAAAGAAAACAGCTCCTGCAAGCAAAATACTCAGATAGAATTGCATCGGAAAACTATTGCTTCAGAGATTTCATTGCCCACTAGAACCAGGAATTTCTAGAACTAAGATCATAATATGACTTGATTGCCTGGTAGCCAGAAGATGAAGATATTGGTTGGAAATGCATGCATCTTTTAAAACCAGCTTCTTCCATTGGAAGTGCCTTGAAAGTAGGAGAGTTCTGAAACACAATGATAAGAGAACCATCAAGGATTAATTATCTGCACAATCTTCCACATCTACATTCCAATCTTAGGCTAACTTTCGTTCCCAAGAATTCTGTTCCTCTCATTTACTCAAATGAAACAGGCAAACACAAATTTATGCACAGATGCGAATGAAAAGCATGCTGAGAGCCTCTGTTGAGAAAGAATCATAGAAAAACAACAGAAACAAATACAAGACCCTGTGGATGATATTATTACTCAGAATCGAGGTAAAAATCAAGAGAATCAAAGAGTTACAAATTGTTTGTTCTTTTTTTTTTTTCCCTTTTTTCTGAACAGAACTAATGTTCTCCGACTCTTTTATGTCAATTTAACTGATGCAGATACAATTGCTGCTTTTGCAAACACCTTCCATTCCACCGAAGACAATCTATCCTTCAGTTCGGTGTCAATCAAAACAAAAGATCACAAGCAATCATACATACCCAGAACAACTGTTGCTCAAGTCAGCAAGAGACCCAGTTCTTATGGGTACTAATAAGGGCAGATAAAAGCCCCGCAGAAGAGACTAAGAGCGGCCCAGATAGCCGTCCCTTCCCATCTCGAACATCCGCAATTGCCATTAACCCGTCGGCGAAGTCCTGCACAATCGAGAGCCTTTTTATCAGCTTCTTCTCCCTCAGCTTTACCAGTCTCCCCTCCTCTTCTGTAATTCCATTTCCCGTCGAAGCCACAACCTCAATGCTCGATAGCAAGCGCGCCTCTTCCTCAGTCAGCTTCTTCAAATCCCTAAATTTCAGGGAAATACTGCCTATGTACCCAACTAACTCCGCCCACGCGCTGATCTTCCCCAAACTTCGCGCGTGCTTGCCGTCGATCAAGCCCGATTTCGCCAGCCAAACGAATTGCTCGACGAAGTAGTACAAACCCTCGCCTCCGTACGCGACAACGGATAGGAAAATCTCTTCCTTGGAATCCAAATGGGAGTTCCGAAGAGCGTTGACGTCTTGAATGAATTTCCCGAGCCGAAAGGCCTTGCGGCTCAGCCCGACGCTGGACTCGAAGCTCTTGAGCCGTTTATTTAGCGTCGAGGTCTCTGGAAGAGCCGAGGAGGCTAAGATGATCTTGGTGGCGTAACGCGAGATCTTCAGCAGCTTGTCCACGCCGTCTCGCTTGCCCAGGTAGACTTCCAGGTGGTTCAAGAAGTCTCTGTTTTTCGTTGCCGGCCCTGCAAGGAGTTTCGGGCTTGGACATGATGGGTTGGTTATTGATTTTTCTGATTGGGCGACACTTGCCGCAGACTTGGAATCCATGGAGACGGGGGGCGTTGTATTGCACAGAGATGCAAAGCAAATGCAACTTCTCCTGTTATGGAAGAAGGAACATCAACACGACACCGTTGACAATTTATGCTTCAGTTGAAACTTTCTTGTTATATATTTTGATGTTATGCGTGCCACGTGCAATCTAAAGCTCTCTTTCTACACGCGTGGAAAAATAAAATAAGGCTCGTTGGGCCCAAAAAGCCGCCGTCAATCTGATGCATTATTCTCAACCCACCATTGTAAAAGCCATATTTTTAAAGGATTAGATTAAGACTATTAATAATTAGTTGATTTAGATAGTTATAATTAATTTTTATTTTATATTATATATAAAATACTAATATAATATAAAATATTGTGCACAAGTCTAACAATTCACCTTCCCTTCAAATCACGAAGCACCCCAGCATTGACTGGTCCCGAATTGCCCTTTGAAGCTCCGTTTGTGTTGTTTAGTTTGATCCAGTCCGCTGGTGGAGGAGACCAGTCGATAAGGCCTTGCTTGGAAGCTGCTAGTGGGCCTTTATCTAGGGTGTCTATACCTTTAACGGCCTTCTCACTCATTGCCGCTCCATATGAGCGTGCCAAATTCAATATGAATTTGGAGAATAAAAAGCTGTTCTTTAACCAACCATGGCATACTCAGTTCTCCTCTTCCAAACCCACCAACACGCAGTGGCAAAAACAAAGCTTCCAATCCACAGAATCCCCAACACCAAAGTCTCCCCCACTGTTGTAAATGACCCAATCAGCTAAAGAACAACCAAAGAACTAGGCTTTCCATTCTGGTGCAACTAGTGAACCCCATAGTGCAGTTGCGGCGGCCCTCCAGTCACGCAACAAGTGCAAAATTGATTCGTCATAGATCCCACAAAGTGGACAAGTAGCTGACTACGCAAAGCCTCGCCGCCACCTCTCCAAATTGGGTCATCAATCTTCCTCGTGCCACCTGCCAAAGGAAACATCAAATTTTCTTGCGAACTTTAACTTTCCAAAGGCCATTAAACCTTGTGTCCGATGCAATAGGAGCCATGATAGGGACTAGGAAATTGTATGCTACTTTAATTGAGAATCTCCTATTACAAGAACCCCCCAAATGATTTTATCATGATTGGTAGCTTCCCTTTAAAGAACTATTGCAACCAACATTCTCTTCTCTTGTACCAAAAGTAATGAGTCCAATCTAGACCAATCCTATCTCATACCATTAAGTCAATACTTGCTCACAATAAGAAAAGCCTTCTATTCATTCAACAAGCATAAGGAAAGTGTTCAAAATCACACTTTATTATCATTTCCCATACACTAGCTACAATTGTCTTCTAATATCTCATTGGTTCTAGTCATTCCTCACCACGCTACTAAAGCACCTAGTCTATATTGTATGTTAGACTCCCTTGTTTTGCAATATTTTCTTTTAAAAACTCAAGCCCAAAGGCTTTTTATCTCCATATGGAATCTCCAGTTTAGCTTTGACTAATAAGACATTGTTTACTAGTTCTAACCTCCCTAATGCCAACACTCCCCACTTCCTTAAGATGAAAAATTGATTTTTAGCCCACAAAATGCACTCATTTGTACAGTTCTAAATCACCCTATATAAAAAAAAAAAAAAAAGAAACTTTATTTATACTTATCCAAGTAGCCACACACAAATAGAGAATGAGGTATAGTTTGCATGACATACATTCAGATTGTTATTAGTCCCTCAAGCTCATTGGCTGGAGGAATGCAAGTAAATTGGGGGTATCTTGCACTAATTCTTGCATAAGGTAGGATGTAGGCACCAAAGCAAGCAAGGTATAGTGAGAACATATGTAAAGCAATGCAACATGAAAGGCTAAGGCATAAAAAAGGTGAAGGAGTTTGAAAATTGGTGCGATAACATCCACTAGTGACATTGGCAGAAGTTAATGACAGTTGTATGATAGCTCAAACACATTAAAACATGGCTTATACACCATAAAAATAGAGAAGTCCTTGATTCTCATTAAAACATGGGAACATGTGTTGATGGTAAAAGTGGCAAGCAAAGAGAGCTTATTTAAAATAATGTGCTAGCGTGTTCTCATTGAGTGAAGGAGAACATGGGCAGCCAAGGAGGGTGGCTGATCAAGAAAGCCTAATAAGGTGTCAAGCTCTTTTAAAACATTATTGCATGATCTATCTAAGAAGTAAGAGGGGATCTCACTATGCATGATTGACTTGACAGTCTAGTTATTGATATCCCTAGGTAGTTGAGAGTATTAACTATCAACACTATAAATAAGTATAGTATGGCAACCAATGGGCTATATGAAAAGTAAGTGAAAACACTTTTGTAAGGCATTAGCAATTCCATTATACTTTATGTAAAAAGTAATAAAAATTGGGAAGTAATTCCTATAAGTGTTCTTATACTTCATGTGTGCTAAAATGGTGAAGACTAAGTGAGACTTAGTGTTATCACTAGGCCAGAATCTTGGTTGGAAAAATTAACCCTACGAAAACTAGTATTAGAGTTTGGTTCAATTTATAGCAAGTGAATTGGGTCTTGATGCAGTGCAAAAGCAAGTATCCAAAATTGAAAATGGCTTTTGATAAGATCCTTGGAGAGCAAGCCTTTTTAATTTTGGTAAGGCTAGATAAGTTAGAAAAACCAATACATCTTTAACTATCTAACTATGATAGTATTAATGCTACATGGATCTCTCATTTTAGTGATATAGAGAGTAAACTCTTTGTCCTAAAAAAGGCGATAAGCAGCCAACCAAGTGTGGTTACTGATTTCTTTAAGAAGATGAAGATGTCTATTCTTAAAGCCTTTGATGGAGAATGTGATGCCAAAGCAATTAAGAATTTCTTGTGGGATATAAAGTAATAATTCATGGCAATTTAGGTGCCAAACAAGGAAAAGGTGACCCTTACAAGCACGTATCTTGCTAAGCATACCAAGTTATGGCAGTGTATTAGGCTCAATGATGATGCTAGCATAGGTAAACCCCAAATTGAGACATGAGAAAGTCTAAAGGAGGAGTGGAAGGATTAGTTTCTTCCTTACAACACATCCTAAGTTACAAAGGAATTTTTAAAAAAACTCAAACATACTAGTATAGTGCAAGATTATATGAAAGAGTTCAATTCCATGATGTTAGACATTCATAATATGTTAGATGAAGATAAGCTCTTGAACTATCTTTCAAACTTATAACTATTAAGTCAAATCAAATTTCAAAGACAATGTGTCAAAGGTTTACTTTTTGCCATAGTTGCTACAATGGTTTGGTTGATTTCAAAATCAATAAGTCCTTAAATGGTAATGTAAGAAAGTAACCCAAAGACAATGCCAAGATAGCAACAAGGACAAAGACAAAACCATCAATTGAGAGCAAGGTAACATTAAATTCTTATTGTTTCATTTGTAAGGACCCTTATTATATTAGGAAATGCCTAAAAAGGGATAAGTTAAGCTTCATAGTTGTAAAAAAGTGTGACAAAACTACTGATATTGGTTCCTTTTGTATTAATCCTCTGTAGTGGGTGAATGATGTCCAAGTAAAATGTGTTGCACAATCTAGCCAAATGTATGTGAAAATTGGGCTTAACACTCAAGAGTTAATAGTGATGGCTAACACTAGTGCCACCCACTACTTTGTTGTCAAACAAATAGAGGAATCACTTAGGCTTAAGTTTACCAAGAGTGGCAATTGAATGAAAGCAGTCAATTGAACAACCCAAGAGGTGCATGGCACAATCTCATCTTTATGGTTGTGACATTAGATGACTTTGATATTATTTTAAGAGTTAAGTTCTTTATACATACAAAAGTTGATTTATTGTCTTATCTAGGTAGGTTAATGATTATACATGAGAACAATTTTTGTTTTATCATAGGCAAGATAACTTTCACAACAAGTGTTGGTGAAAATTTAAGTAGTATGCTTTCTATTATGTAGTTTTAAGCATGGTTTGAAGAAAGGTGAAATAAACTACCTGGCCCCATTGATAAAAATTAAGGCGTAGGTATTAAAGTTCATAATAATGTAGCCAAACTATTAGATGATTTTGTTAATGTAATGCCTTTAGAGCAGCCAAAGTATCCTCCCCTTAGGTATGCTACTAACCACAAAATTGATTTGATTATGGGTTTCAAAGTCCTAACTCAAGCCCTTTATCACATGAGTTTAATGGAGTTGGTCAAATTAAGGAAGTAATTGATGTAATTGCTTGATGCAGGCTTGATTCAACCCTCCAAAGCTCCTTATAGTGACCTAATGTTGTTCCAAAAGAAGCATAATGGCTCCTAACTATTATACATGAATTATAAGGTCTTAATAAAGTCACAATAAAGAACAAGTACCTTATTACCTTGATAGCAAACTTATTTGATCAACTAATAAAAGCATTATACTTCAGCAATGTAAGATTGTGATTAGGATACTAACAAGTAAGAATTGTGAAAAGAGATGAAGGAAAGACTGCATGCATCACTCGCTACAACTCATACAAATTCCTTGTAATGACTTTTGGTTTGATAAATGTCCCTACTACTTTTTGCAATTTGATGAATAATGTGTTTTACGACTTTGTCAATCAATTTATGGTAGTTTACATTGATGACATTATTATGTATAGAAAATCTCTTAAGGATCACTTGACCTATCTTCAAATTGTGCTATTCTAATTAAGGGAATACCAATTATATGTTAAAAAGGAAAAATGTGAGTTTACATAGTAAGAGAAAATGTTCCTTAAGAATAAAATCAACGAAGGACATGTGAAAATGAATGAGAGAAAGGTTTATACCATTGTAAAATGGTCATCCCCTACTAAAGTGTTAGAATTGTAATCCTTTTTATGCTTGTCTAACTACTGCATGTAAGCTTACCCTAAAAAGGTGATATTTCTCATTGATTTTCTCAACAAAGATTGACCATGGGGGTAGACCATGCAATGCAAAGAAACCTTTGACAAATTAAAGGCTATAGTGTTGTTGAAATTGGTATTGAGGCTAGCCAACTTTAAGTTGATCATTAATATCATTATAGATACATCTAAAAGGCCATTAGAGTTGTACTAGTCCAACAAGGTCATCCTATTACCCATGAAAGATAAAAACTCAACAAGGCAAAATAACAATACTTAACACATAAGAAAGAGATGGTTGCTATTATGCATTACCTTTGCATTTGGTGAGTTTGTTTACTGGGTACCGATTTCATGACTTACATAGAAAATGTAGCCAATACTTTTTTCTAAATTTAGAAGAAGCTCTCTACAAGGTAAGCTCAATGGTAAGAGTCTTTGGCCGAGTATGATTTTGTATAAGAACACAAGCTTGGGAAGCATAATTAAGTGGCAAAATGCATTAAGTTGTTGACAAGTGCAAGAAGTTGTTTTTACCCTCTCCTAAGTGTAAAGTGACTTATTAAATAAAATTAAGGCACAAGCCCACATAACATGAACTACCAAAAACTTATGCAAAATAATTAAAGTGTAGTAAGACAACATTAGCTTAATAATGGGTTATTATATGTTAAGGGTAATTGTTAATATATTCTAAGAGGTGCAAGTCTTAAGAAAGAGATTTTTAAGGAGTGTCATGACTCTCAATGGGTAGGACATCTTAATGTGGAAAGGATGATAATCTCACTTTTATGTAACTATTATTAGCCAAAGATGGAAGATGACGTTAAGACATATGTCAAGAC
This sequence comes from Rhizophora apiculata, assembly GCA_037832385.1. Lineage (NCBI taxonomy): Eukaryota > Viridiplantae > Streptophyta > Magnoliopsida > Malpighiales > Rhizophoraceae > Rhizophora > Rhizophora apiculata. Next base: position 6,119,452 of record CM075430.1, on the reverse strand, counting down.
ATGTATCATTTATCAATAAAATAAAGTAGATAAAAGAAGTAGGATTGCTAAAACCAATGCATATTCCAACAAAACCATGAGTGTCGATTTCAATAATCTTTATTGGTGGGTTCCTAAAGGTGAATGGCATGAGCTTTAACATGATGGTGGTTGATTGATTCTCAAAGTATTAGGTGTTTATTCACATCAAGCAAAAATGACCATTAAACCATTTTACAAGCAAATGGTCAAATATTTCAAGTTGCTTGAAGATATCATGAGCGATTGTGATCTTTACTTCACAAATAGGTTTTAAATGACTTTATTAAATATGATAGGTTCCAAATTAAAATTTTCTACTATCAATTATCCTCAAATCAATGATCAAACTAAGCAAATCAATGGTTTGTTAGAGGAATATTTTTAACACTAAATGACTATTAGCCAATGACATTTGCTAAAGTTGGTGGATTTGGCATATTTTGCTACAATCTTCATTAATCCTCTTCTATAGGTATGAGTCCTTTTAAGTAGGCTATAGGGCATCAGCCCCTTATTCCTAATGAAATTGCAAGGACAAGTTTTTGAGGGAATTGTCTAGTTGCCTATCAAAATGCTTGCTTAAAATAAAAGTTATTTGATGAATCTCAAGACAACTTGAACAAGGTGGTAAGGTGCATGAAATGGTATACTAACATGGCCAAATGAGGTCTTGAGTTCCAAATTGGGGACAAAATATTGATAAAATTAACTCCTTAAATATGGAAGAAAAATAGTAGCAAAAAGGTGCATATGAGTTAATTCCCATGTATAATGGTCCCTTTGTTATGATAAAGAAGGTTAATAACATTACTTATTGATTGCAACTACTTGAAAGGTTGAAAGTACATCTAACCTTCCATATAAGCTTCTTAAGACCATTTCACAAGGAAGATGGTGATGAGTCTCCCAAGAGACAAGTAAGGCATGCTCCATTAATAATTAGAACAGAGTTCCAACATGAAGTGAATAGGATCTTAGACCATTGAATGAAAGGGTAAAATAAAAAGAATTGTTAGGTTGAATATCTAATTAAGTTGAAAATTGCTTTAGACAATAAGATTAGTTAGAAAAAAAAAATACAACTATAAGAAATTTTGAGAAGCAAATCCAATACTACTTATCAACCCTACTAATGAAGATATTAGCTTTAACTAGTAAGGGTAGTTTGTTAGTTAAGCCCATTAGATCAAGAAATGCAAACAAATTAGGGGTACCTTGTGTTAGGGTATGGGCACCTAAGCAAGTAAGGTGTAATGAGAACATGTATAAAACAACATATCATAGGAGCCTAAGGAATTATTGACAAGAGAATAAAGGAATCCAAGTTGTTGGTTAGTGTGATAGTGTGCGCTAGCGATGCTATCACAAGCTGTTAACAACTATGTAACAGGTCAAGCACATCAATATGTCAAGAAAGTTAGTTGATCAAGGAAGCTTGATGAGGTGTCAAACTCTCTTAAAACATTGTTGTATGATCTAGCCAAGAAGTGGATGGTACTCCTAAGAGAGGGATCTCATTATGCATAATTAGATTGATAATCAAGTCATATAAGTCCTTAGGTAGTTGGGGTGTCAATCACTAGCACTATAAATAAGTGTAGTGTGACAATCAAGGGGTTATATAAAAAATGAGTGAAAATACTTGTATAAGGTCTTAACAATTCTTTTATATTTTGTGTAGATAATAATAAAGGTTGACAAATAATTTCTATAAGTGTTCTTATTTTTCATATATGCTAGTAACTGAGATTTACTGATATCATTAGGCCAAAATTTTTCTTATTCTTACTTATTTTTATTATATATACTCACACATACTTAACATCTCTTCATCATACACATTTTAATTATTTTACAATTTTTTCTTTATATAAATTGATTTTTAGTTTTACAAATTAAATATAATTGATTTTATTTTCTTATATTTAGTCAAATAAAAATTTATATTAATTTTTATAATTACGTTAATTCGTTTATATACTATTTTAATAATTTTTTATTATAATTATTTTATATCTCACGTTATACACATTATAAATATATATTTTTGATAAATTCAATTTATTCTCTTTTTAAATATTTTGTTTAATAAATAAATTTATTTTTTTTATTACTTATTCAAGATTAATATTTTAAATTTATATATATTTTTTTAAAAAATTAATATTTATATAAATTTACATGTAATGCCAACAAAACACTTAATTTAAAAATTTTGTGAAGCACGCATTTAGTCTTTATTTAAAAAATAAAAAAATACTAAGAAGAAACACAAGTGATCTTATGCTACAACTATAGATGTGGTGGATCATATGGATAGAAAAATCCATGTGCAAGTTATCGATCCATTGTTACAAATATGGAACTCCCTAATGCATTTGCAAGATTGAGAAACAAATACAAATAGTATGGTTATTTGTGAATGAAGTTTTTTTCTTTAAAAATGAATTTTAATAACCTTCACGTTACTGAGTTGTGTGTGTGTGTGTGTGTGTGTGTGTGTGTGTGTACAAGCGTGTGCGCGTGGCAGAGAGGCAGGGAGAGCCAACAATCTTCAGTCTACAGCAAAAAAATCGTACATCTTCCCGTAGTAAAATGATAATTAAGTTTATTTTAACCTTTTATTTGCCTAAGTTTTAATCCGTCAGGGAAACGAAAAAAGAAACAGGAACCAATTAGAAATCTAACAGCTAAAATTATTCTTGAAGTAATATATTTTAATTATTTTTAAACTTACCTCTATTACCATAAGACAATTTACAATAAAATAAAATGAAGAATGATTTGTGAACCCATATAATTGTTGATCTTTTGAAAAGTCGAAAGCGGCTATATGTACATAAAGAAATGATAAGAGTAACTTGTTTGTGATGGTAAATATAGATATAACAAATAAGTAATAAATGAGCAATATTCACTTATCTCCTAAAAAAGAGAAATTGTTCGTGGGAGGAGTAAGGAATTCATATGTTAATGTTGCTTAAAAGTTCCTATACATTATTAATGAAATTTAAGTTGTAGGCAATATTTTATGCATGAGGTAATGTTATTTTTCTACTATTCTTAAACAAAAAACAAGAAATTAAAACAATTTAATTTCGAACTAGTTGCATATGAGACGATAACTAAATTGGAAATGTTTTATAAACGTTAAGTTTTTTTTTTTTTTTTTTGAGCAACCAAAAAAAAAAAAAAGTTATCAAATTCTCTTTTTTGTTATAAGAGTAACTAGAAAGCCAAGAAAAAAAGAATAAGTTCATGAAATTCGAATACAAAACTAAAACTTTTTAATAAAAATGTCTCAACTAATCATGCAAAAAATACAAAATAAAATATAAAGTGTACTGATCTCACGAGCACAATGGGCTAGCTTTTCAAAGAGTTGAAGCCATGGGCTTAAGTTCAACAAATATCGGTGTGACATGCACCAGTATAATACAAGACCAACCAACAGATTTGTAACAAAAAGCAATCACAATTCTCGGTCCCCCCCCCCCCCCCCCAAACCCAAAAAAAAAAAGAGAACACCAATCACAATGCCCAGTTTATTTAGACACATTTCAGAAGATTGACTAGGTCAAGCTCACATAGCCGTTAGTTACCCACCAGCACTTCATGTTTTTGGTGACAGGTGAGGGTCGTTTGGATCCTTTTCCCTAACGTTAAGGAACCTAGCCACCACTTTATTGCCCAACGACACAACCATTTTGCATATTACCAAATTACCCAGTGAATGCGACGCTTTGCCAGATGGCTTCCTGTGCCCTCTAACCGCAAAACCTCCAGCCTATTCCTCCGCTTTCAACACCTAAGATTCCCTGTACGCCCATGCCATTTTATGGCTACCTTATTTGCATAATTCAAAAGGTAGGAGACCTACAACCAATGGACACGTGCTTTCAATTGCGGAAGATACCTTATATCATAAGTAGAGTTGGCTGAAATATTTCTATTTTACGACTGAAAGAAAGAAAGAAAGAAACAGAGAGATTAACGTAGCGATAAGAATAGTCCCATGGGTGATTGAAGTATGCCTAAGAAAAGTATGAAAAGCTAAAAAGGATTTAGTCAATCAAATCATGCACCATTGAAGCTAAGAATTATAATTAGCGGAATGGGTCAATGGGCGCCGCAAATGATGCAATTTTCTTTACCAAATAAACATAAAGCTTGCAATTTACGTCAACTTAGATTTACTTTAATTGCTGCATTAACAACAAAGTTAAAATTTGACAAGGAAGGGACTTTGGTTCAATCCTGCACCAATGTATAGGATACTTCATAAAAAAGAAAGTGTAGGCCGTAATCTGGTCTTTTCTATGGGTTAATCACTTTAATCCAGAGCATTAGTTGAGTTGATTGCAGAGGTGTAAAATGGCATTGTTGCAATATGAAATACCCATTAATGGCAAACTCATAAAATTGAAATTAAAACGGTCTAAAAAGTAACCGACACGTGGGATCCATAACTGGCTATGACCAGTACCTTATCCATACAGAGATACAGCTTCCCCATGGCCATTTTCGTCTTTAAAACCTCCAAAAAACAGAGTTTCAAAAGCACAGCGCAGCTGCCCGTCGTTTGTACAATATCTCTCTGCTCTTCGCGAGCTGTCCCTCGACGAGACGACAACATCTTTCTGTTCTGCATCCTTTGAAACCTAACTCTGTCGTTCATTCCCGTTTTACCCTCTCAAAGTTCACAAATTCCACTCAAGCCCCTCTCCATTTCCCAAGAAATCTCCACCCTCCCAGAATTGGACTCAAATATGTTTCCATTTTGAAACTCAATTCGAGAGCAGTGGAATTGTGCGTCTGTGTGTGTGTGTTTTTCTTGAGCAATGTCGGTGGCCAGGAAGCTCCAGTCACCGGTAAAACCGGTATCCGAGCTGCGACCGGTGCTCGGTCCGACGGGGAACAGAGTTACAAGAGTCTCGGGAGAGAACAAGCGGAAAACCGAGGCTTTGAAGAAGCCACCGCCGAGACCCAAAAAGCCCGCTGCGTCCGAGACGGCGGAAATGACAGTTGAAAACAGTCTCTCGATGGACAGCTCCTGCTCTACGGACTCCTCTCCTTCTTCGTCGTCGAGTGGTTCCTCTGTAAAGGTGGCGACGAGTTCTGCAAGGATCGTGAAGGGTAACCGATTCGGACCCGCCAAGGCCATCCGGAACGGTGTTCAAGAGGTCTCGCAGGAACAGAAAGGGCAGGTCAAGAGGTGTGATTGGATCACGCCGAACTCTGGTAAGCTCATAATCGACAGTCGAAATTCTGCGGGAACCCCATTTGTTTCCATCTGAAAAGTCGCCAATATTAGAGGGTAATTAAAAATTTTGCTTGGTTGAAATTAGATTTTATGGAGATTTTATTTTATTTTTATTATTTTTTTCCCTGAGACTTAAGAATAAAGATGGAGTTTAATGATGATAGAAATTGTTTTCTGAGTTGGTTATAACTGGCAAAACTGTCGTTTGTTGCCCTATGTCAACCTTTGTCTGCGCATTCAATATGGTTGTAAGGATGTTTTTGTAATCAGGGAAGATGCTATAACGCTAAGCTGTATAAGTTAGTGAAGTTGTCGGGTGCTTGCCACGTTTACCCTCTGCTAGAATAACATGTTATGCTTCTTTCTCCTAGCTTTAGGATCTGTTGTGTCGTATCTGGTAATGCTAGAAACACTCACATTCAAGTTGAGACTATCAAGCTAAGCATTTTGTTCTTCTGCCATTTTATCATTGGAAAGTCTTACCATTGTGCCTCAGCATAAAGATGTGGACCATGGTTGTGTGAAAACTGAAAAGATAACTGTAGGCAGGCAGGGAACTTAAATTCTGTTTTTGGAAAATAACGGGCATAAATATGCGGTAAATGAAGAATAATGTCAGCAGCTGTCTTTACTGTACAAAAACATGAAGGTTTATAGCTAGCCCTTCAGCAAACGCACTATTCCATGCCAATGTGACCAGGCATGGTAGCACTTGTTGAAGCCACCTATACAAATTTACAAGATTTTATGTAGAATTTTCACAAAGCCGTTTCTTTTCTTTTGTTGTTCTGATTTAGTTTTACATGCCCTTTCTAGGTCATGTCCTCTGTTTAACACTTTCCGCTGCCTGCTCCTATAGTTGACTTGTCTATTTGAAAAACCAAACTAACCAATCTTCTACATTGTATTCATCTGCTTACCCATTGGCAGATCCAATTTACACATCTTTCCACGATGAAGAATGGGGAGTCCCTGTTTGTGATGATCAGAAGCTTTTTGAGTTACTTGTTTTTTCACAAGCATTAGCAGAACTCAGCTGGCCAGCAATCCTTCACATGAGAGACATATTCAAGTATGTTGTTTTACACTCTTATCTATTTTTCTATTTGCAGCTCTACATGCGTCTATTGATGACCTAGGTGGATTGTTGCGTCAGGGAGCTTTTTGACAACTTTGACCCATCCTCAGTTGCACGGTTTACTGAGAAGAAGCTGCTGTCGCTGAAAGTTAATGGGAACCTATTGCTATCTGAACCAAAGCTTCGTGCAATCATAGTAAATGCTCAGCAGGTCCTCAAGGTAAATGTCCAAAGGAAGTGGGACTCAGTTTTACTTTCTCCTGAAATTAGCAGTAATAAAACAACTTCCAATGGTAAAATTCATAATTTTTCTTGTATAGACATTTAGACCCACAAAGAAACAAAATCCCTAGGGGATCAACTTTATCTTCTTTGGCATATTTCATAGAGTATCAGAATTTAGTTGCATAATAAGCAGATTAATTTTACTTCCACTTATTTGCTTATAATTTGCAGATCCAGCAAGAGTTTGGCTCCTTTAGCAACTATTGCTGGCGATTTGTGAACCACAAGGCATTAAGAAATGGGTTCAAGTATGCACGTCAAGTGCCAGTCAAGACACCAAAGGCAGAAACCATAAGCAAAGATCTAATGCAGAGAGGCTTCCGCTGTGTTGGGCCTACTATTGTTTATTCATTCATGCAAGTAACAGGGATTGTTAATGATCATCTTACAACATGCTTCAGATATCAAGAGTGCAATGATAATGTCAAGGAGGAAGGTTTGAAATGCAAAATTGAAGAGACGAAGGTAGTATGTGAACTGCTGGAGCATACCCGCTTATCCAAGGACTGAATTGCACATGCTCCATCTTTTCCCTTTCTAACTGCACTTAAAGGACATAGCACATAGGATCTTATGTCCTCAAATAATGATTAGTTTTCACATTGAGTGTTCTAATTGACAACTTCCAGGTTTCAACTTTTGTACCATTCATTTAACCAGACTGTACGGTATACTAGTTGATAGCAAATTGCAATCGTTGTATTTTACTTATTTTTTTCTCATCTTAGTTTTGGAAACTCCCACGAGGACTTTAGGAGGAAGAAATGATCTTCGTTCATGGATTGATTGTGCTTTACGTCAGCTCAGAAAACTTTTGAGCAAATAATTTGATCGTACAAAGTCGAAGAGATACTGTAGTGCAATCAGAGACGAATTAAAATTTTTGAAACCAGGAAACACACAGTAAAACCCGAGGATGACGTGATCACTAACGCCATATGCCCCAAATATCAAATGATATCAAATTCCCAGGCTAATTAATATATATGGATGAAGACTCCAAGAACCTTCCTTTCCGTTTTAGCCTTGAATTTCCCCTCGAACAAACATTGATCTGTCTCTCAATGGCGTGCAAAAGCCAACCCCCTTTACAAGCAACGGTTCGCGCATAATAGCCTTGGAGTAGCACAACTATCACAGCAACCCAAAGGATTCGCATTGGCATATCAGATTTGTTGTGTATTCACCATCCCTTCCCAGCTCAGACAATCTTGTCTCATGAGTTTAAGATGGAAGTACGATAAAATCGGTATTGACAGGTGAAACTTGGTTTGCATTGTGGCAAAGAGACCGTTAAAACAAGGCAGACCATAGAAACATCAAACAAGGGATTCAATTTAGTCATGCCTTATCAGTCTACAGAGAAGAAAAACATTCTATCAACAAACATTGCACATTATCTACATGTAATGTTGGTGCTATTGGCACATACAATTCAAACATATCAGCGTACAAATGCAAATACAATACTCATGTTTTTCTGTTTCTTTTTTTTTTTTTTCGGTCATCAAGCGCGATAACTCAATTGAGTAAAGGAAAAGGAAAAACTGCAGAGACGTTAAAATTGAACAGAACAACCCAAATGCTCCTAAGAAGAAAAATTGATTCAGATCTGGACTTCTATCAGAAATAATGAAGCCATGAACCACAAACTGTCTTCCAACCAAGTTCACCCTAGCTCCGAGCCTTCCCACTTCCAAGGGTGAGCTCAAGGTCATCGAAACCTACCTCATGGATCCTCTCACCTTCCCACGGCTTCACCTGTCCACTTCCAAACTCAAATTCCATGCGTCTCCCGTTCTCCTTGATCATATCGGAGCCGAACAGAATATGCTGAGCCACAGGTTTGACAAGATTATAGGTTGGAGAGGTTGGCATTGCAGCCAGAGAGGGTGCAAACTTTTGAAAGTTTATCCATTGACCAGATTCAACCGTGGATGTATCAGACTCATCACATTCAGGTATAGTGGCTGGAGCATGGAATTGACGGTGAGTTGGGCTAGTCGGGGCAGATGCAGCATAGAAAGAGTAATTTAAGGAGGCCATGGACTGCTTCGCAATGGATTCCCAATTGGGAATTGGCTTGCGATTTCTGGAAGTTGGGGAAGAGAGAGGTGGTGTTACAGGTGCACTGTTAGAGATTCGCAGAGGAGGAAGAGAAGATGGAATGGCATATCGGAGGAAAGGGAAAAGACTGGAGGATGAGGGATTGTTGTCCCCCCGGGTCGGACTCGGGAATGAAGAGGAAGAGGGACTGACTTGATAGGAAGGAATTGGGCTAGGAAACGACGAGGACAGTGGACTTGGATTCTGGGAAGAGTAAGGGGTCACTCTGGTGGACGTGCCTGCCATATCAATTCGGGGTGGCCTGCATCCCTGGACGAACAAAGGAATACGGTTTTACCATAACTATAGATTTTTTTTTTTTTTAATTGAGATTAAAAGCCCCAAATAAGTGATTAAAAGCAGTTCGAGCAGCTTCTTTAATAGGATTTTACGTTCTTAAACTAGAACGAGCGAAACATCATTAATCCTTAATTAGCCACACTTAGTTTAAAAAAAATGAAGAATGGGAAAAAAATCAAATAATTACACGAAGTTCAGCAATTACAGATCCCTTTAAACATTGTACTCAATTTTCAATGATACTCTTTTATCTAAGAGGATTGAGAAATTGTAAGCTTGATCTCACTGAAACAATCCATTTCCTCTCAAAATTAAGAACCCAAAAAGAACAGACAAAACTAAGACTCAAAAAATAGAGAAATATATTAATTTAAAAAAGAAAAAAACGAGAGAGAGAGAGAGTTTTACCTTGCGATAAGTGGTGCCATCTGGTTCGACGATCCAACCGGCCTCTGCACAGAGAGCCTTCAAGACCTCATTATTATCACAGTGCTTGGGCAAATTGTAATTCCCTTGAGCCCTTAGGCCTGCAAATATCTTCGCCGCTGTCGCTCTCCTTCTCCTCTCTCTTCTCCTGTTGTTTTCTCTCTCCCTCCACGACGGCTCCCTCCTCGCCGCCGCCGCCGCCGCCGTGGATGTCGCCCCGTCTGACGTCATTTCACGGCAACTCCCCCTCGAAATCTGGCTTTATGTCGTGAATTAAGAAGGGCAAGCAGCGCGGAGTGCGTTGCAAGGGATTTAAACTCCGGGAAGGAAAAAGGAGAGAAGAAAACACAGAAGCACGTCACGAGGAATACGCTTTCCTTCGCTGGATGTTTTAGTAAGAAGAATCTCTTTCTTTTCTGTCAATCTGTGCGAAGGCTGAGAAAAAGTGCCGTGTGTTTGTGTGGGCTTTTTTTTTTTTTTTTTTTTTCTTTTTCCTTTAAAGAAAGTTATTAAAAGAACAATTTAACAAAAAAGGATGGGAGAGAAAGAGAAATGAACAATAAAAAAAATGATTGTTTCTAGAAATGGGACGCTGATTGCAAGTACAATAAAAAATTTTTGTTAACTTAATTTAATAAATTTAATTATTAAAATTATATATATAAATTAAAATTATTATTTATATTTTTTTAATTATTAATATATTTAATAAATAAAATTATTAAAAAATAAATTTTATTTTTTAAATACTTAAAATTAAAAAATTAATTTTTTAAAAAATATTTAATTAAAAATATATATATTATTTATATTTAATATATTTGATGTAAATATATTATATATTTTAAAAAATAATTAAATATTTTTTATTTAATTTATATTTTTTTAAAATAAAATTTTTATATTTTATAATATAATAAAATTTATTTTTAATAATTTTTTTAATAATTTTGATGAGTTTGATTTGATAGGAGTCAAGTTGATTAAATCAAGGGGTTTGATAAACACGAGGTCGGCAGTTGAAAAGGGGACCCACTCGAGTGGCGGCATCACCCCTCTATGATTTCAGTTATCTTTTTCTTGGTTTAGCCATAAATGATTTCAGTTTTGGGACAGGACTAGAGGCAACGATTGGAATATAAGATAACGGACGACTATCAATTTTTGTTTTTTTTTTGTTTTTATCAAAAATAAAAATGGATGCATCTGAGCAACGCGCAAGGCCCTCCTTTGACCTAAAAAAATAATATCTATATATATATATATAATATGATGACTCTGTCAGACATAACGCGGTATCACGGGGTGAAAAGCTGAGCAAAAATGCAAATTGAACCCGGAATCCATTCTATAACGTAAGTCCACTAAACTATGAGCTATCGCTTCCGCTGACACCTTGGGGGAAATGGACCCATAGAGACGAGGGACGTAGAGCTATGAGTTGGTGTATTTTGAAGGCTAACTCCTACATTGGTAAAAGAATAGTTGCCTATAAGCTTACAAAAGATATATATATTATACTAATATTATTTTGTAATTTATAATCTAACAAACTTCTTAATAGATTAAAATTTAAAAATGAGCTCTTAGAAAAGTCTTGTGCATATCTTAAACTGGATATGGGAGACTCATGCTTCAGACATGAATAAATCGACCATCAACAACAAATAGCAGGAAGTTTCCTCAAAGAAGAAGAGAAAAATAAAAAATTAAAAAAAAAAAAATATAAGTAGGACTAAGTTACAGAGAACGTCCAAACATTGACCCAAAAAAAAAAAAAAAAAAAAACAAAAAACAGAGAGAGAGAACATTCAAACATACATTGCCTTCAAGATTTATTGGGTATGGTCAGAGATTCAACATCTGCTAATCCATTGACTTGTCAATTATGAATAATAGTCTTAATCAATTTCAATTACAAATTACTCTTTCTCAACCATAATTCAAACTCTTTCCTAATCCTAGGGGGGTTTCTCGAGACATTTTACAAGCAGTTATTAGCAAAAATTAAGCAATCATCACTCTAAAAAATAAATAATAAAATAAACATTTATTCACCTAAAATAATATCAACTCTAAAATACTTATGAGAATAAAAGTCACAATTGTAACATAATTGTAAAAATTTTTTTGCAAGATTAATTACTTAATACTAATGAAGCACAATATAAATATTTAATTATTAATTTAAAAAAATAATTATTTTGTACTCTAAGTAATAATAATAATAATAATAATAATATATTCAACTCTTTTTTAGACATGTAGGAACAAGAGATGGAACTTTAAATCTAAAATTAAGAGTTTAAATAATTTCATTATTAAATCTAAATTAATTTTCCTAATTTTATATATTAATTTTCTTAGCCTAGCAATTTTTGTATCATTAATTTTTTTTATATGGTATTTTTCCTTAAAAGGAAGAAAAATAAAAAAATTCCCAAATTCATTTTTTTATTAAAAAAGAAAATGAAAACTAGACTTAAAATCTCTTTATGATTTTTTAAAAAGTAAAAAAAAAAAAAAAAAAAAACCTCATAATTTATGCCCCTTTTGTTTTTCACTTTTTTTTTCCCTAAAAAGTTAAAAACAAATAAAAGAAACTCTTAATTTTAGTCTTTATTATTGTTTTACTATTTGAAACATTTTTCTTAATTTTAAAAATATTTAAAAATTTCATATATTTTAGAAATGTTAGTGAATTTGATTTTTTTTTTTTTTTTAGAGACTCCTAAATTAAGTAGAATATCATAGTTAAAAATCTAAATTTAATTTGTCACTCAATTAAATTTCATTCAATCATTTCAATATAAATTTAAATTTTAACAATTTCTCTAATTAACTAAAGTATAATCATGGATAATAACAAAATTAATTTCAATTTTACTCCATTATTCTTTCTCAACACTAAATTAGATGTTAATTATCTTAATTAATAATTATTAGAAGCCTAACTTGATCTTTTTTTTTTTGGTTTTTAATACTTTTAATTACATATTTATAATCCATGTAATGCAAATGAATAAAGCTAGTCAATATTAATTTAGTATTGTTGGAATTGAGAGAAAGTTGATAATTCTTAACAATTTTTTTTGAGTAAAAAACACTTATATAATATTATCTACTTAATTTTCAAAATTTTTTAGTATATTTCAATGATTTGTAGTATTTGACATTATTATAGTAATTGATTTGTAGTCTTTTTAATGTTTTAATAAAATTAAAATTTTATAGTCCTCCTTTCTACCTATAAAACTAAGAATATAAATTTACATTATTATTCCTTTACTTTAACTTAACCAAATTATTCAATTTTAGATATTACTTTTTTTTCAAATAAATTTCTTTTGAAATTAGCATTTTTAATTAGTCAAAATAATATTATTAATTAAAATTTTGATTATAAATTTAAATATAATCGACATGCAACAATAAATTCATTTTACCTTTTAGTCAATCATTTAGTTTTAATTTCATTCAATCACTCTTATATAATTCAAACTTTAAAACTCATAAATTAATTATGATACTAATCATAATTAATAAATTAATTAATCTTACTTTTAATCTATGCAATGCATGTATTTAAACCTAATATAAGTATATATTGTTAAAACTGAAAAAAAAAAAAAGATATAGTTATTTTCTCTTTATTATGTTGTCAATTTTACTTATATGGCAACATATATTTAATTTTAATATTTTTTAAGTATATTCTTATGATTTTTTAGTAATTAACATTAATTTAGTAATTTAGTTGTAATTCTTTTAGTATTTGAATAAAATTAAGATTTTAATATATATTGATTTATTTAATTTAATTTAACATATATTAAAATTTACTTAATTTATATTTAAAATTTTTTACATACATTTTAATTTTTTTAACATAAATACTCATAATTAAAAGAATAATTTCTAAAAAAAAAATCATGAATTTCTCTTTATATTTTTTGAAATGAAAAAAATATTTCTAAATTTAATTTTTAAAAAATCATAATTTTTCTTCTTAAAAAAAAAGTGTTAAATATATTTTTTATTTTTTTAACTCATTATTTTTTCCATTTAAATAAAATATAAGAAATATATATTTTTAAATAAATATAATAAATTTGTGCATTACACATATCTAATATTATTGTTAGTATATATATTTTGAAACTAAGAAAAAGTTAGTAATTTGTTTATGTTGAGACATTTGCTTAATTTAAAAAATATCTAATTATTTAAGTTAAATTCTAAATTTTTTAAAAAAACTTTCACTTTGGTATTATTTAATATTAAATTAATTGTTAGTCTTTAATTTTAATATTTTAATAAGAATAAAATTTTAGTATACATTTAATTAATTTAATTATAATTTACATACATTGTAATTTATTTTATTTATATTAATAATTATTCATAAGTGTAAAATTCATCTAACATACATGATTATGATCAAAAAAAATAAAATAAAATAAAATAAAGAATTAAAAAAAATATTTCTCAAATTCTCTTTTTATTTTTTTAGAGAAAAAAATAATTTTGAAATTTATGTTTTTAAAAGAAAAAAATTCATAATTTAATATATTTTTTAATAATTTTATTTAATTTTTTTTAAAAAAATTATGATTAAATTTTTTTTATTATTATTATTAATTTTTTCATGTCATATAAAATGGGTCAAAGTTTAGCATGGGAGAGGGCATAAAGGAGGCGGGTAGCCCGAAGGGTCAAAGTCCATCCTTGAGAAATTCACTTGTTTATTTAGAAGGCAGCCAAAAAGATTTTGGAGCGGGGAACCCGAAACGTATGGCAGGTTAAAGAAATATAAAAAGCACAAAACTTGTCAGCGGATATTCTTCCAATTTAGGGGTCAAATCTTGCTATTACAGTCACTATTCCCTAGAGGCTGCATCTACTGGCTCTTCTGAGTTTACAGTGCACACATACACAGAGGGACAAACTGGCAGAGAGTGCCTTCCTCTGTTAATTTGATTAATTCTTAAATTTTGGAATTTACAATCCCTGCATTATCACGTTATTCTCATTGTTTTTTGTTAAAAATATATTATATAATTAATATTTTTCATCTTGTTTAACAATTTAAATTTTTGATTAAAATAATTTTTTATGAATAAATGATTTTATATTTAAAATATGTTACTGTTATATTTAATGAGACATCTTTATAAGTATATATATGATTTATAAATAAAATAATTTCTTATCAGTTACAATTATTTTTTCTCGTAGAAATCATTTTCCTATATTAATAAATTCAGAAGAAGTCTATGTTAGTATGGAGACTTAAAAATTTCTTTAAAAAAAAAAAAAAAAGAGCTACTTTTTGTACCCAAGACGCAACTGGCCGGCCAGCCAGCAGCTTGCTTCTTAACTGGACCCTTTTGCCAGTCACGTTTTCAGCCGTCTCCCACCTCTGCTTTTTCCTTACCTTGAACAATCTAGTCATTGTACCAGCTAGCTGCCTCAAACAAAAAATAAAAAATAAAATAATAATAATAATTTTTAAAAAAGTCCAACTAGTGACAGGTCAATACCCTAAATGAAGATCAAGAGTAATACGAAGCAACAAGTTTCAGCGAAAAAATTTGAATGTATTTCAAGGAGCCAAAGATGCATATTATCGAATCAAAAACCCATCCACCCCTAAAATAAGAGTAAATCAGAAAAAGAAAATCGGATGGGGTTCTGGTGGTACTTCCTTGTTTCAGTAGAACAAACAAACAAACAGACAGCAACAAAGTTACGGAAACAAGAGACAGCCAAAACGCAGGATATCAGAAGAAATTGATTGAGGGGCAAACATGTATGGGGTAAAAAACAGAGAAAGAGACAACTCGCCGTTGCCGGGGATCGAACCCGGATCGCCCGCGTGACAGGCGGGAATACTGACCATTATACTACAACGACTTGTTGAACGTGTGGGCTAACAGATCTAATATGATCATACTTTTCTATACCCTTCGAATACAGGTAGGTTTTGGGCTCGAACGGCCTACTTTTACCCCAAATCACCAGAAACAATAATAACGTTTTAAATGGCATCTTTACATTTTTTATTTTATAACCCAAAAAAAAAAAAAGGCGCATAAAATAATCCTCTATAATTTTTCATTGTTCTATCAACAGGGGCAGTAAATGGTGACACATTTGGACAATACCACACATCGCGCTAGCAAGATTGTTTCTGTACAATACAAGAAGGTTGGTTTTGTTGCTGGACCAGAGGACTCTGATCTTTTTCTTCAAAATAACCCATCGCCGAATAAGGCGAAAGGAATCAAAGATACCAGATCTTTACGTCATCAGAGACTTGAGCACTCTCTCGCTCTCCAGATTTGCATCATCATTTAATATGGTTCCTTGTCGTTTCTTGTTTTACTTTGCTTTTTCCTTTTTCGGTTGAGTGCGTGTAAGCTCCTCTAATTTATTGCTCTAGAACTCACCGTCTATGTAAATGTAATTCTACTTTTAATAAGTGCTGAACCTTATAGTGCCTTTGAATATACTTTTATTTATTTATTTATTTATTTATTATTTAGATTTCAATTATCCTTTGAGTTGCCGTCTTGCTACTTTTTGTTGCATGTAAGTTACTGGGTGCTATTTTTATGCAACCAAAAATAAGAAGAGAGTGCAATTTTAAAGATGTAGACTTACTTTGAAATTAATTTTAAAAGACTTTTTCTCTCAGATTTGAACTCTGAAAGCAGACTTACTTTGCATTTTATTTTTCATGATACATGAGATTTTTCTCCTGCATCAATTAGAGCTCTTATTATCAATATTTATCTTTCTCGCGCTGTGCAATTTGTCCGGTTCTTATACCAATTGATTGAGCACTTTTAATTGGAATTCCTTCAGAATGCCTTCAACGGCTTAGAATGCCCTGAATAATTTGATTGAGTTTATAAGCGTTTCCTCTCATGCATTCTCCTTGCCTTTTCTTTGTTGTGAATTTTTCTTGCTTGGTTGGGTAACATGTATGTTTTGGTCAATATATGCGTCTTGCCCTTACTAAATAAAGCATTTATTTATACTCAAACTGGCAAATATTGGCACCAAGTACTGTGAATTTTGCCATCCATAGATGAGTGTATGACCTTTATGTGACGGTTCAGTGCTTTTGGTTAGGAATTACAACAGAGAATTTTGCAAATGAAAGTTTTAGGTGATATTTTGTGTTTGTGTATGTGTACGGAAACCAAAAAGAAAATTTTTATCATAAGCAAAAGACAGTTCCAAAAGGAAGATGAAACCAAAGAGATTATAATAACTTGGACATTTTTGCACTCCCTAGCATCAGATTAACCACAAATATAATTTCAAATTAAATCTCCCGGACAAGTCTCCACCCGCTCACAGGGAGCATGCCCTTGGAAAGGGGGAATGCCGAGCTCTGTTAGGTATTACTCCCTCGAGTGTCTTCATGTAGATATATAGTCTATATCATCTCTGATAAAATAGCCAGACTCCTGAAAATGGAAGGGTTCATTCCCCCAAGAAATCCATCCAGCTATCATCTCTCTAGCAAATAGCTCAAGGCACCGAGCTGGTTTACAGCCAAGAACATGCTCCAGCAGCAACCCTGTTGATGTTGATGAAAAAACTGAAAATTATACATTACCTAACATATTCTGGTACAGGACAACCCACATCAGAACTCACACTCCTTTTAGCTATGTAGCATCCATTTTAAAGACAAATGAAAATTTCCTTAAGGCTAAAATTACTACATTTGAATTTTAGAAATATCTGTTTTTGATGGAGCATGGCTGAAAAGATAAATTTAGAGAATACAAAGAACAAAAGCTAGTTAACCTGGCCCCACTGTCTGTGCAATGCCAAAATGACCAAGTACCATGTCCAAAAAAATTACCTCCAAGTGGGGGTTTCCTCGAGTAGTCACCTGGGATGCTTATGATGACTTGATCATCTTTCACATGCCTCAAGCTTGACAGCCATTCCGAATCCATTCCCTGCAAAAGAACTACAACATAAGCTTCAAAGAAATAACTTAAAGATCAAAACAATCTACATCAAGATCAAATCAAATTAAATGGCAACTGCCCACACTCACCTTGCAATTGCAGTAGCCCAATAAAAGGCACTCATAAGGTCTATGATGAAATAAGTCCAAATCACTAATCAATGAGCCATCTGGTTTTACCTGGAGAGCTCAAGTTCGACCAAATCATTGGCATATAACACTTTGGAGATTGGTAACTCTCACAGACAGACACACACACACACAGACACACGCGCGCACACACACACACACACACACACACACAAAAACACACAGAGAACCTTCAACCAGTAAATACTTGCTGCATAGGTGACTCCCCATGCTGGAAATAGCTCTTTCTCCACAAAAGTATGAAATTTCTCCCTATTTGTCACCCATAAGGCTACAAGCGCTCCATCCTCATGAGTAAGTTGCTTGATAGGAAGGGACAAGAAATAACGGTTTGGTAAAGTGGAGTACCTAAAGAATAATTGAAGTGCCATAGTCAATTATGCCTATGAATGACTAATTAAATTGTCTTGTTTATTTCCAACAGAATTCACGCACAAACCTCAAATCACATATGAATGGAGTTACTTACACCAGTTTCTGACGAGCACTTGCATTTTCCCACGGTGGATCAACCACTATAATATTGAAACCATAAGTACATTCGGCTGCACAAAAATCCAAGCAATAAATGTCATTAGAATAATAGAGACCAGCAAAAAATTTCATGCACAAATTCTCCCAGTAGTTTAACATGGACTCCATGGCAATAAATCAAGGTTTCCCATCTAAATACAAATATGGTAGCAGTGAAATGGCCATAAATCAGATCCCACTCCTAAGACTAACTTGTCCACATGAAGTACTTGACTGGAAAGTACAGGAAATTTAATGTATAAACTATTGCAAGCACAGTGTGTAATCTGGGAAAAGCATTTTAGTTGCACTAGTCAACAATTACCTGGACAAAGGTTGTGAATTTGCTCCAGATCAGACTTCAGCGAGGTGCAAGGAACAAGGAACAATGCAAGAAAAAACTTGTAAGACCAAGCACATAAAACAACCCAGCAATAATGCCAAAAAAAGAAAAAAAACTTTAAAAGGATCCCATGACAGATTCACCAAAATTAAAGAGTTAAAGCTTGTGTACTTTCAAATAGTTCCCATTTATGACAAAAAAGATATAATCACAGAGTCAAAAATACCATGTAGAAGCAGCTGTCTCTAGGTATTATATAATTTCTGTCCAGAAAATCTGCCTCAACATCATCACTAGTCTCATTAACAACCAGATTATTGAATGCAGGAAGCACCCTCTGCTGACCGCATTGATCAATTGGGCCACCTGACAAACAAATATCAGATCATCACTAGTCTAATTAATATAAAAGTGAGGTTCGTGAATCTTTAGCTTTTTTTCTTTCTTTCTTTCTTTCTGAATATTTCCTTGGATTCAGGTCCGGTGGCAAGCTGGTTGACTGCTTTCATATGTTCTCCTTAAGGCATTAAAAATAACAAATAATCCCTCATTTTCGCGCAATAACTTGCACAATTTAAGAGATTAACACAAGCTTCTATAAATCTTCCAGCATTTCTCATCAGCACAAACTCAAGGAATCTACTAAACTGACCTCCATCCTCGCTTGGCGGGTAGCGGCGGGGGCCATGCTGAGGGAAATTAAGAGTTATGTCGTACAGAGGAGCTTGCCAAACTCGACCAAGCTCAGCAAGGGACTGCTGAGCACAATTCCTTGACAAATTTTTACATTCTGTTGGAGAACAAGAATCACCCCGCAAATTCCTCATAATCGCCAAAAGATCGGCTGCTTCTATCAAAGATTCATGTGCCTTCAGTAGCCTAGGCCTCACTTGCTGCCATAAATTCAAAAAAAAAAAAAAAAAAAAGCCCTAAAATAGCCAATCAAAAGGCAAAGAGAATAGTGCTACGGTACTGATGCTTGCCTGGTGGCGATGTTCGGCAGCGCGTTCCCTGTCGTTTAAAGCGGGAGTTTTTTTCTCTTTACGCTTTCGTTTCTTTGAACTTGAAGGGACGGTGGTTTCCTGGTGGTCGTCCTTCGAATCGAAGAAACGAGAGTAATAAGCACGTGGAGAAACCCTAAACCCTGTGTAAGAGCGGTTCAGTACACGAACAGGGTCAAGAAATACAGCGTTTGAATTTTCAAACCGATAAATTCCGGATTCCATGAAACCAGATAGCCGATCGGCAGAATTCCTCCACTTCTCCATTTAAAATGAACACAAGCTGATGTTCCCAGATGAGTCCTCTCGGACCCTTCACCTCTCGTTATTGTCTCAGCGGTCAAACCGCTTAGCTTCTCCAGGTGGAAAGTATTAAATATAATATATAATATACATAACTTAAATTTTTAAATAAAATAATTATTTAATATATTATTTAAATTTTATAATGATTCACAGATATTAATTACATATTAAGTGAAAAAGGGTTAAATCAAAACTATATATCTAAGTATGCTACGTTGACTTTTTTTTAAAAAATAAAATAAAAAAATATAATAAAAATATTAATCTTTATATTCATAAATTCATGTTAAAAATAAATTATTATTTTTATTATTTTATTTTTTTTTATAAAAAATTATTATCTTTGCAACTACCAAGATTTTAACTCGAAGGGAAAAACACAAAAATACTATTGACGTATCACTTCGGGTGATAATACTGAACCTTTTTCCCACACGTCAGTATCTATGGTATTCATATCCTAGGAGCGAAAGCAAAGTCCGTAGACGGTTTCAGCATTGAATGTGGAGCCGAAAAGGCATGGATGCTCCATATTGTTAGACCCATCTCCATTGGCCTTGAAAGCAATAGATTTCGGTTAGTATCTACGATAGAACGCATCCAGGGACCCGTGGGCGCGTCTTCCCCAAAATTTGCTCAGTAAAATGGTCCAGTCCAGTCTTACCATGGACACAGGGACTTGCACTGGCCACTGGCCCATTTACTTATGGGCTTAAACTATTGTTTTATACGGGATTTTGTATCAGTTTTGATTCGAATATTTTAAAAATTATGGCTGCGGCCCATTCTGACGAACCTTGATTTATCACTTTTGGTGGGGAGGAGGGGGGAGGGGGTGTCGGGGAGGGATTCAAGCCTACCAAGCCACTTGAGTTTCGCCCTAAGTTCTTCTGATATTTCTCTTTAGCATTGAAATAAATGGATCAAAGCATGAAAGTGAGACTACCTTTTTTTTTATTGGTTTATCTTGAGAACTTTTTCTTTGGTGAAAAGACTAATCTGACTTCTCACGTTTAAAAATTTTTGTAATTACACCTACTTTGGTTAAATTAATTAACTGAACGACTAAGGTTTCTTGGTATGTTCTTGTTCCCATTACATAGAATGATGTCCACCACTTTCCAGAAAAGTGAACCAATCCTCAATCATTTGCATCAAAATGGAGGTCATGTCATCCTTTACCAAGACCAACGGTAAATTGCATTGTTCCTTTGTTTTCTGTTTTCCGTTTATTATTATTTTTTGTTTTTTTAACCCAACAGGTAACACTGATGCCTTTTTGTCAAAACCCTAAGAAGCGAAGATATGCAAAAGAGTCTTAGATCTAGAAAATCACTACAATGCCAAAGAGCCCTAGTCTACTTTGTGCTTTACATCAACTGCAGAAACCATATTAATGTAGACACAACCCACCAACAACTAACACAAAATATGAGGGCCGATTTGTTCAAATATAATGCCTTTCGCAACTTTCTTGTTTTTGCCTTCCTCCTTGACTCTGCTGTTGCAACTTCTTTCTGCGACATAATCACCATATCAACCAAATCCTCATTCATATGAGTATTTTTGGTTGTAGCAATCTGACTCCTTTCACCAGAGCTTTCAATTTCTTCCTTCAGTTTACATATTTGCCTGGTTTGTGAATCGACAACTTCTATTGCACCTTCATGGAACTCCCTATCTTCTAAAACAAAGATCATCTGCGTACAAACCTAAAGACATGAACAGGACATTTATTGTACAGTCACCATATCATAGCATGTGTATTGCACATCAGTTTTTTATTTCCCTTAATGGAACCAGGGACATTTCATTCACAAAGGCAAATGATGTTCCAAGATCCATTACCAGGTACTACTAGCTTCTTTTGTACCAATTCAAAGAAAAAGCCAGGATAAGAACTCATCCCAACCAAGAAAAATGGAGAGAGAAGAAGCGAGACTTTCCCTAATGAAAGACAGCAACTTCAAATAAAAAGAGAAGGGAAAAGGAGAAACTTTTTAAAGACCCAAATTTTCGAACATTTGAAATTCGTGTTTTCAAGGTAACTACTTACCGTCCAACCTCCAATTCCCAATCCAAAATCTAAACCAATATATATAATTAAAAAAAAAAAAAAAAAGAATCAAAAGAAAGCAATTTTTGTAGACAAAGTATCTGTAGCCTCGAGTGGCATTGGAAGTAAAGGAGGAAGCTTTGAATGGAATTTCACTTTGTCTTTACCTCGCTCTTGTAACAACTGTTGTTTTGCTTTCTTTGCATGAGTGTCCATATGCCATCTTCCTCTATTTTCTACTAGAATTAGATCATGGTACAGGCTAATTTATTTTAAAAATTAGTAATTAAATTAATGAATAAATTGATTCTAATTTTTTATTTAATTAGTTTAAAAATTATTAAAAAAATTTTAATTCTTTTTCTCATATTTTAATTTTTTTAAAAAATAAAAATTATATTAAAAAATGTTATATATATTTAATATTTAATATTAATTTTATTAATTTAATTTTAATTAAAATAAAATTAATTAAATATTAAAAATTTTAATTTTTTAATTTAATAATTGATTCCGTTTTTTAAAACTTTACCTTTTATTGACTTCCTCGTGACGCCTCCCTCCCTCTCTGTTTCCGCGACACATGGGAACAAAATATTAAAGAGCCCTACTTCACACAATAAAATCCTCAAAACAACTCTACGAACTAAAAACAAGAAACACAATTTGCACAGTCGTGTCATCCTCCATCATTCGCAAGCAAGCAAGCCTTTAACGAAAATGACAAAAAACTTAATTTGCAACAACTTTAAATCTTTCTCTAAGACGAGGAATATCAGTAAAGATCACTAAAAAAAAAAAAAACAAAAAACAAAGAGGAGAAGAAGATGAAAAAGAAAGGCCGCGAGTGTCTGACCCACATCCTAAAAGATGTAAAACACTGGCCAGAGATTTGCCAATTGCAAAAGACAGAGAAACCATTAATTATAAATTTTTAAAAGATTTCTTATTTTATTAATATTATTTTGTTTTATATAAAAAATAAATTTTATCTTACAATAAATAAATAGTAATTAAAATAACATATATTTAACATATAATATATAAATAAAAATTAAGTAATTTTATTTAAAAATTATTTAATATAAATTTTATTAAATAGTAAAATTAACGTATTAAATATTTTTTAAAAAAAGTGATAATAATTATAAAAATTTTAAAATATGATGAGTTGGATTATTATTATTATTATTATTTTCTCCTTTCGAGCTTTTTCCGCAGGCGTAATTCCAGAACCCTCTGATAGCCCCGCGTGTGGAAAGTTCAATCGGAGATAAGGCTTGCGTTCGTAATTGCTTGTGACATCAGCAATATGCTTGTGACATTTTGACTGATACTCTAACCGGTCTGCCGATACGTCTTTTCGGCTCCGTCGGCAGTATGACCATGGGACGATCCAATGCTCTCCTATCATAGGCCGAAACACGTTTGTAGAGGAGGTGTTTGACGTGCCTTTTCCCTCGTCTATGATGATCATGTCGCTGAATCTTTTGGCTTCTCGTCTTTTTCTTCGCTGTTAAGGTTTCATAGAACTAAAACTTTCAATTATATGGATTAAAAAATTTTTGTACTATAACTAGTAGCGATCTAATATTATATTTAAAAAATTATATTTATTTTAAACAAAAATTAATAGGATTGATGTACTTATTTCTTTGTAAATCTCTATGATACAATGTTTATTGTTTGCGTTCGGGTCAACCTGACCTAAACGCCAATATATATAATGTTATACAATTGTATATCTATTAACGATATTAATTGATGTCGTTATTTTTAGAAGGGCCAAGAGAGTGAGGACAAAAGAAAACTTATTGGGAATAAGGCATTAAAAAATTTATGCAATTTAAGAAATTATATGTATATATAAGTGTAAAAATTTTAATGGTGGGAAGCTCATTATTTTCACTGATAAGAATCAATATATACGCTGAAAATATTCGTGTTAAATGAAATTGGAAAACGATGAATGAATATGAAAATAATGAAACGATGCTACAAAAAGATCATAAAGATTACAAAAATTGTAAGGATCACAAAGTTGAGATACTCACAGAGATCGTATATTTATTTCAATGGTACTTATATTTTAAAAGACTAAAGACCCCTCTTTCTTTTTCTTTATTTTTTCTGAACTCTCTTAGTAAACAGAAAGAAAATCAGCCATTTTGAAATGGCAGGTGAGGATGCCAAAGGGGGGGGCAAGAGATGTTAAATTATTAGTTGGTGAAATATAAAATTGTGCATCAGTCACGACTTAGTCCATGTGTAACTGTTGAACCATCAATCCTAGCAATTAAGGTGCAAGCTCAGAACCAAAAAAAAAAAAAAGAAAAAAAATTATAAAACGTTGTGAGTTATGGGGGGTAATCACAGTACCATAAAAATCAGATTTTTTTTATAGGAAAAAAAATATCATAAAACAACATTATTGATGTAATCAAAGGCTTTTCTTCTGGAACATATTTAGATGATTTCTTAGAGACTAAGAACATTGATTTTTTTTTTTAGAAAAAATGCGTGTAGTTGAGCGTTACTACCACTTTTCGGCCTGTTGCATTATATAATTTTCCGTGTATTTAGTAGCTGCTTAAGGAACGGGAACTCCAAAAAGAAGAAAAAAAAAAAAAAAAGGGATAATAATCAAATTGAGAAGTATTAATATAAATAAAGAAATTTCCAAGAAGCATCCCATGCTTAGGCGGCTGCATAAGCTGTGCCATTGGCCAATGGCCAATGGATAGAAGCTGCGTAATTACATCATAGTGCCGAGTGTGATGCCGAGGCATTTTACTTAACCGTGGTTAAGTTCCTCCGTCTCTCTCTACGCTCTGTATATATACGGAGTGCCCACTTAGGGTAGCCTTGAGGTGGTGATTTTCTTCTCTCTTGTCTTCTCTCAAGGTTAGAAGGATTCCTCCGATCATCTTTATTTTCGTACTTAAGTTCGCTTTTCTCTTTTCGGAATTCTTGTTAGGTTCTGTTATTGAATATTCGGATTCTTGCATATTCTTTTGGTTCTTTTAAGTAAAGATTCCTTTTTTATTTTTATTTTTTTGTTTTGGGTTTGTTTGGATGCTGGGAAAATGAAGGAAAATTAAGATGTTATCGGCCCCTACATGTGTTTTCTATCTCGGTACTAACATGAGTGGAACTAAACACAACCCTATCAAAATTCTGGTGGGCATCGGACGATGGGAAAAGATCATCAAATTATATTGCATATGTGCTGCCTAGCAGCCTGGCCTTGCCTTGCCAAGAAGAATAGGACCACCACACGACCAAAAAAACCAAAAAAGGAGAGAGATGAGCCTTTCTCCACAATGACTCCTCTCTTCTTTCCTCTTTTTTTTTTTTGTGTTTTGATTTCCTACTTGTGATGATTGGTTGGGGTTTTGATTTTATTAGGTCTGAGATGGAAAATTATACCTTAGAATTTTGTTTTTCTGTGAATTCGATCGTGGGGCTTTGATCCTGTGAAACAAATTGGTTAAATTTTTAAGTCTTATCGCCCCTGGTTTTCCCTTTTGACTTCTGTCTGTAGACCGTATGATCGGTTGGGAAGAACATGGAGGGGAAAGAGGAAAATATGGTTCTGTCTTTACACTCTATTTCTAATGTACCTGTACCTCTCTCTCTTATTTCTTTTATATATATATATATATATATATATCTTCA
This sequence comes from Rhizophora apiculata, assembly GCA_037832385.1. NCBI lineage: Eukaryota > Viridiplantae > Streptophyta > Magnoliopsida > Malpighiales > Rhizophoraceae > Rhizophora > Rhizophora apiculata. The sequence goes on along the minus strand of CM075430.1, from coordinate 6,093,930 downwards.
ACATCTGGGAGGGAAGTTTTGATTTTGGATTCTGCCCAATTTTATTTTATCTACGTATTTCATTTAATTTTGGTCTCAGTATCTTTTGCTTGGGGTCGTTTCTTGATTTCTATAATTGACTGACATCTCTTCCTTTAATAGTCAGTAAACTGCAGAGAGAGACTTTGTAGCAGTGTTGTTTGCTGTGCCTTTGGATTGGATCACAATGTGTCCTCCAACAATTCCAGATATTGGTCCTGATTGTAATGAAGAAGATATCTGTATTTCCTTGGAGAAAATAACAAGGGGATTGCCTCTTCCAGGGAATGTGATTGATGGTGTCAATCCTTATTGCCATGCTCCAGAAAATTTACCCAGTAAGAGTTCTCTCTGTAGCCACATGAGGACATAATATTTGTGGATTTTATATCTTTATGGCCTGTATAATCTGGCATATTTATCCTTTTTCTTTCAAATTTGTCATCTACTCATGGACTGAGGTATGGTGCTATGAAACTCATTGTAATCTTGATAGAAAAAATGTTGAACTTCGGATAAGAATCCACACACATTTAGTTCTGCAGTGGCAAATATGTTGAGACCACACCATACTGTAAATATAGATAGTGTTGTTTTTGTTGTGTACAATAACACTTGATGTGCCCCTAGTCCCTACATACCAAAAAATAACACATAATGCTCTTATGCCCATTACTCCATATAGTAGTAGATACAGAGATGTATTCACACACATATTCCTATACGCTTTTGTTTGTATTTATGCTCCTCTTTACCCATTTCACTGTAAACACCTCCCAACTGCATAAGCTCTCTCATTCTCTATGCCTCCACTTATTTGCTCATGCTGCTATGCATATTTATAAAAATCAAGGGGTGGATTTCCATATTTTTGGTGTGGAAATCCCTTTACAATTGTTATAAATGATGTTATTTTAATCTTCTTATTTCTGCATATCATCAATTGAGAGAAATACAATGGATTTAGCCCATGAGTGAGATAGTTGGTCTAATAGTATTTTCATGAGTAATGAGTAATAACCCAACATAGTGGACTATTTAGTGAATGCATGGCTGCAAAATATCTTCTTTTTAGATTACCTTATTGTGCCAGCTGAATTTTGGTAATAAGAATCCGCTATTCAAGCATGTCAAATTTTTTATTTCACAAAGTTGTATGAAATGCATCATTTTTTTTCTCCCTTTTTCCAAGTGGAATGGCTATAATGTTTTGCTCAACAACAATAGCTTATGGGCATTGCACATAAGAAATTTGATTCTTAATCAGCTTAGCATTGTAAAGTGCAAAACTCACTAAGATTCTCATACAGAAGGTATCTGGTACTTGATTTGCACAAAGGAGAATGAAAATTTGGAACATCGAAACTGGAAGGTCAAAGGGGAGTCATGTAGATTATTCTCAAACTCTGTCATTACTGGTTGGAGAACCACCCACGAATTCTTTGAAGGCTATGTGCCTCATGAGCGTAGAACTGATTGGCTAATGCAAGAGTACTGGATAACTCGAAAAGGACGAGCTGAAAATATCATGGAAAAGGTAATTTATGTACCATGCTGCCCTTTAATTTTTATTTGTTGATGTTTTTGTTTTCTTGTCATTCTCCATCCAACCTGCCTGTCAACTGCCAGTGTGGTTGGACATGTTGCAGGAAGCCAGCTCACTATGCAGAGTCTTTCTCGGGGGTGAAGGTCTAGATCATGGAAAGCAGCAAAGGCGACCTGCCTTCTGCATTGCCAGTGAAACCTGCATTCCCTCATCAGATTCCATTCTTCAAAACGGTGACAATGAGAACAGCAATGGGTCTACAAGGGACCATGAGGTGCATAAACAATGATCCTAGCATGTTTTTTATTTTTCATATTTTTGACACATCAGAAAATTAGCTTGTTTTTTATTGGTCACTTAGGTTGGATGCTTGTAACTGTCTTGGGCATTTATCTTTTTGTTGAAGCTGAGTCTAGCAACTATATTTAAGTTCAGTTATTATTACTAAAAGGAACTTTGCAGCTCAATTTAATGGTAGAAGTCTAGTAAATAATACTTTCCAAAGAATAAACTGAGGGCCTGGAGAAAATACTAGGTAAAAGTCTCAGTGTAAAAATACAAACTTTGGGAAAAAAAAAATGAGTTGAAAGAAAAAAGAGCAGGGATTTAGACACACAACCTTTATTGCTGTAGCTGCAGGGAGTAAGGAGTTTCAGCATAAAATAGAAGGATAAAAGTAATGGATTGTAAAGCTGTCACACTGAATCTTTAATGTGCTAAAGTATCTCTGATTAAATGCAGATCTTGAAGCTTTGACAAATTATGAAGCCCCCTGTTTTGCTTCTGTTGTCTGTCATCTAATCTTGGTATTACAGGAACAATAATTTTTCTCAGTTCATGTCTCTTCTGTCTTGAATCCTAGGAGTGTTTTTTTGTAGGTGGACAAGGATGATGAAATTGGACAATTGACTGTCACAGGGAGTCCTCTGAATCATGGTGTGGAGATTTCACCTGAAATTGATTACTTCTCCAGAGGTGACTACTTGGAATTGCTTGATTTTACCACTCCAGCATCGCATTCTTCAAGCTCAGATAATTCAAGTCGCATGTCAATGTCATCGGATGAATACTTTGATTCACTGGCTTTGTTGAGAGACTTGGAATCTGATAGTAGCAAAGACTTAGAGAAGAAGGACGCCAATTGCAAGTTAAATGTCACTACACCTCAAAGACGAGATGATCTGGTTATATTGCCTGTCTCTCCAGGTTTGTGGAGGCACTATTCCCTGTACCATGTTCAATATGCTCCTTGAAAAAATGCACATTCGCATACCCTACCCTACCTGTGAATTTGTAATTCCACAGAACCTCTAAGGAGGGTGTGCACAGATGCATATTATTCTTTCTTGATTCCTAATTCTCCTGATAATTTCACATGATACTCAAGTTTAAGAAGTTACAATACATTTCCCATCTTCATGGGTTAATGCTTTAAGTGCAATGTCTGTTTTGCACCAATTTCTATTGCTTTTAGCAGTGTTGGGTTCATGCACTTGGTGCTTTTCTGAGCTTTGGATGAAATTTCTTTGGTAGCCCACTGCCATAGGCACAAGTGTATACCATTTTTCTCATTGCTGTTGTTTTTAATAACTCATAGGAAAACTGCTACCAAGTGTCATGTAACATGTGCCATGTGATTACAATTAGCATCTGTTGAAGCTCCTTCTCTTGTATTTTTTTTATGACACATCTTCCCACACTTTTATTGCCTTTGTAGATTGTATTGACCCCACTTTCCATTGGTTATCCTGTGGTGACTAATTGGACCATTTTAGATATAATGCCACTTGAGATCTGTTGTAAATTTTATTAGTTGAAATTATCCTAAAAGAGCAATAATCTGTTAATGATGTTCAATTATCTTGAGGGTTCTCATCCAGCTAGTGCTTACATCTCCATTTTGATGGGTTTGTTCTTTTTGTACCCATTTTCTACGTTCAATTTTCTTGTTTGTGCTTTGACTAAAAGATAACCGTCAAAGTTGCTGTGGTGTTTTTTTCAATGGTAATCTTGTTGAATGTGGAAGAAGTTGACTGTATTCAGATGCTTTGTTAACAGGACCTTTGCTCAGCATTGAAGAAAATATGCCAACTAAGGAGGAAGCTCGCAGAATGGATCCAATCATCCCTTGTCCAGATAATGGCTATGGCAAAGGTTCACCACACAAAGGTGGAAATCAAGGATTAGGTTACAGAAATGAGGGTCCATCATCAATCTGTCATGATGTGGGCACATCATCTGATAGCCAGACTGCACCGCAAGATGGAAAAAGGAAAGCTTCCAACAGCAGAATGAAAAAGCTAAAGAAGAAGTATTTATGCTTTGTGCCATTTTACTTCCTGTTCTGATTACATGCTTACACGCTTATAGGATTTCTGTGTGAGCCAATTGTCTTTGCACCTGTGTTATTATTGTTGTTAACTCCCTCTGTTTGAATATTATAACTAGGCTAGTTCAAGTCTGCGTGTTTGTATTTTCAGGTTTAGATGAATAACGCGGTGCACAGACATAGCTACATAATTATATGCGTAAGGATAATAGATGGTCTTTGGACAATTATCTTGTGCGATGAAACACAGGATGCTGTGCATTTCTTGTATGCTGTTGCTTGTATATCATTCATGTGAGATTTCTCTTAGAATGAACTTGTTATAATTGAATGTTGTTTACTGCTTGATTCTTGTATATGGGTAGGGAGTTAACTATATATATATATTTGGTCATTGCCTAAAATAAGTAGGGAGTTAACTACTGTCTAATGGAAATACATATTGGATGGAACACTAGCAAAGGTCCAGTTTTGCGCCAAATTAACCCGTCCTTGCCCATTGTGCCTCACTGAACTGCGTTCATACCAGTTTGAATAGTCGCTCAAAGCACTTGCTCCGGAGCATACGGACGAGCGAAGGGGCTCTGCAGTTTCTGTTCAGAAAACGAGGAAGCAATGCAATAACGGGTAAGCCATCAAAGTCTCAGTCTATTCGTGGCAAGAGAATGGAAGCTACCGGTGCTTGTAGTGTGGCCCGCGGGTAGAGCATAAAGTTGACTTTTAACAAGGAAATCTGAGGTTGATTTGGAAAAATGGTGTGATAAATATTATGCTTGCTAGCTGTTTACCATCTTCGCTGGGACAAAGGATATGGGAAATTGTTCTCGCTACTTGCCGCATCATCCATACGATTAATGCCTAACAATGGCCACCGGCATGCCTGCCTACACATGGCGATCTGGACCATTTAGATTGAGTACACGTATATATGTGCAGCGACTTTGTAGAAGTAGTTTGCAGCTTTCCTTGGGCAGGCTGGATGTTGGGGTCCGAAGGGTTGCTTTCTTTCTCCATCTATGCTTTGACCCAGTTGGAAAAAAGAGGTTGGCCCTGTGACTCCGTGACTCCATCGTGGTTTCCCTGGAATTTGATGGCGAGAACACTGCTACTGGAATTTGATGGCGAGAACACTGCTACGACAGACTTCAGAATAATACCGAAATTCGCAACATCCCCACTGCCGCTGGCTTCCGCAAACCTTGAAGACTTTGTGAGTGAACACGCTAGGTTAATCCCATGAAAATTGATAAAAAAAAAAAGTATGTAAGGTAATGGACTGTAAATTCGCAACTAGAGAAGATTGGTAGTAAATCCAACCCATTTTTAAACTTCATCATCTCACGGGCATGGGACAGAAAAAGGAAGAAGAAAATGAAGAAAGCTGAGTCCACTTTGATTGCGGGCGCAGTGATGATATCTGTATTAGCTCTAATGGGGGCCAGTTGGCAGCATATTTTTCCTTATATGTCCCTAACAATCAGAACCTAATATAAAAAAAATTGTAGCCATTGGGAACCAAAATAAAAGAAACAAGAAGTGTCCCTTTACACATAACATCCTCGGGCACATGCCTACAGATCTTCCATTTTGCTCATGTTAAAAATCCCAGCTTCCCCCAGGTGGAAGCATCTTAACATAACATCTCCTAGATGAATGGTGCACATTGTACAGGGTGGTCCTTCCTTATGTCCCTTCTAAGTTTCAATTTACGAAGAATGGAACTGAAAAGAAGAAGAGTCTAAACGTAAAAATTAACTACACCAGAAAAAAAATAGTGGATGGTTTTTGCTTGATGATAAGGGGGACTTGCGAGGGCAATTACAATAAAGCGACATCTGGGGGCCTACCTGCGGAGCGCAGGGTTTTCCTTCTCATGGATATGGTCCCTACAAAGAGGATTTTGGCTAGCCTAACAATATACTAAACCATTCACGTTGAGCCAACGCGTTGATGTTTTCCTCCAGGAGGGGTCACAAAAGCTCGTTTGGCGTATTCTGTTCTGTTCTGCTCTGAGGGAATACCTTGGACTACACATGTAAAATTTTTATGAAAATTCTATTGAAGGATGTGCTATCTGAGGTATGACTTGACATTGTCACGGGAAGCAACATTAGGAATACGATACATAGATGCACAAATCAATAGCCACACAATTACACAAGATAATGTTATAATTTTACAAAAAAAAAAAATATATATATATATAACCAGGTACCGTGATTACAGGTTATCATCAACTGCGGCAAAGAAAATCACAGCCACGGGGAGAGTTGAGGGAAGAGGGAGTTGTTGCACGGTGGAGCCCAAATGTCTTGTCTCCTCCACCTATCACAACTTGTCAGGAGGCTCCTACCTGTTGCCCAAAGCCACGACCGTAATCCAGTCTCCCTTCTTGCCTCTTGATCTTTGGACCCTCCTCACAGTTGGCTACAGGGCATGTACATTCCTAACACATGTTCCTGGTAAAACCTTGATTGTTATAGGTTGGGTGGCTTTTATGATGAACGGAATTTTTTTTTGACTTTTAACGCGTGCTTGGGGGAAAATGTTTTGGGCAAAAACTCCCTCCTTCAATGTATTTAAGAGAAAACCTTACACCAAATACATAGAATTTTCCTTTATCATTTTGGGTGCTTGCTTTGGGGAAAAAAAAAATTACCGCACAATTTGTTGAAATAAGAAAAGAAAAGGTAATAAATATTAAGATTCAATTGATAAAAGAAATGTTTAAATCAAAAGTTATTCTTTTCAATTGTTACTTAAAAATATCTTCTTTTTTTTTTTTTGTTAAATCTATTACATGATTTCTAATTAAGTTTCATATAAAAGCCAAAATATTAATTGATAATAATTACATGTATTTTTTTAATTGGTTTTAAAAATGTGTTTTTAGTCACTAAATTTAATTTTTAAAAAATTGTTGTTATTAAGAATAATTAAAAATATATTTTTTTTCATTTTTTAGCAATAAAGAATAGGGTTTCATTATTTTTAAAAAATTTTTTTTTAAAAAAATTAAATTTAATAATTAAAAAAATATAATTTTTAAAAAGATAAAAAGATATCCACATGAACATTGTTACCAATATGTTATATTAATCAATATTTTAAAAATTAAGTAATAATTAATTAAAAATTATGTGACAAATTTAATAAAAAAATGAAGACAAATAATATTTTTAATTAATTTTATTAACTTGATGGAGCAATTTAAAAAAAAAAAAAAAAAAGAGACAGAGAGAGAAGGTTTCTCAAGCAAAAAGCATCCTAACGTAGGAAATTAATTTTTGATTTAAGCCTAAAAGAAATGTTAATGAGTGAGGTTCCAAAATGATTTTTTAGGTTATTATAGAATTTGATGATTATGTTGCAATTGCATCATTACACTTTTAAGCGTAACATTGTTATAATATTTTTAAAAGGTATAAGTCATATTTGTTGTACAAACTATAATATCTAGTGAAAAATTGTACTATTTGCCGAATCACTCCGAAGGCTGCCGAGCGAATGGTTAATTCCCAAATCCCAACAATCTTGATTCAACAAACAGTTGAAAAGCATAAATTACAATAATTTTCCGTAGTTTTTTTTTTTTTTTTAATGGACATTAAATTTCCCTGGTTTAATCTTCAATAGTTGACTCCACAAAACAAAATCGGTAATTGTCAAAGAGGAACTTTTATTTTCTGTTTCTTTTTACTTATTTTATTTTCGAACAAATATGTCTTTATTTGCTTAAAAAAAGAAGTTGTCACCGCTTGATCTTTTGCAAGTGAAAAGTAGAAAACTAGGGTTGTAAATCAGTTAAATTTTGGCATGTTCAAGTTTAGTTTGTATACCTAATCAGTGGAGACAAGCCAAATCTATCTTTTATCGGATTAAAAGTCCAACTTTTTATTAATGAACAACTTATTTAATTTTACATCATTAACATAAATATTTTATTTTAATATATAATTATAATATAAAAGGACATACGTAATTTTACTCATTTTTATAAAAAATTAATTTTATAACTAAATATATATATATATATATATATATATATATATATATATATATATATATATATATATATATATATATTAAAAATATTGTAATAATATACTAAAAATATGTTTTTTTAATGACTTTATATAATAATTTTTAAATATGAAAAATTTACTTTTACTTATATTTGATTCATTTATTAAATAAGTTTTGAAATTAGGCTTCAAGCAAATTTTTATCAAATCAATTCTCGAAACTTTTAATGAACATGTCACCTCTTTACAGTTTTAATAGAAAAAGTGAGAGGATTAGAAGTTGAGATGGAAACGAATTGGTTGACCTCTAATCTATTTAAGTTTGTTTAATTTAATAAGTGAAATTTAACGAGTCAAGTTTTTATTGAATTGAACTTATAAATTTTTTATAAATATTTTGTTTAATTTTACAATATAAAAATAACTAAAATTATAAATAAAATTAAAATAATAAGAAATGATCTCATTTAATAACTAATTAATTAAAAGATAAAAATATCTAATTTTGATATTTTATTATAAATATATATGAACATATAATTCAAAAATTAGTCTATAAAGTTTATTTTCATCACATACTAAGAATTTTTAATGATTTTATAAGACGGTGGTACCCAATTTAAAACAAAGTAAACTTTTTTTTTTTTTTACTTAAATTTGACTTGTTTATTAAATAAATTTTATAATTATAATTATGTATTACTTGTTGAAGAAAATAAATGAGTAAGTTCTTATTGAATGCAACCTTTGGCCGCCCCTCTCTTTTTGTTTTGGTTATATCATGGGTTTGGACATTGCTCTCGGAATTAGGAATGCATTTGTATCATAGTCAACAAAACTCAGCTAACGTTCCCCCAGAGAATATTGTCTGATTACTTTTGCATTATTTGGAGCAGCATCTCATAATTTTGTCCGTAACTGAAGCGAATTTGATATTCTGGTTACGCTCCACGTAGCTAGATCAATCCCCCCTGCCTTGCAACGTCATTGCCATGCGTACTGCGACAGCTGATTCAGATTGGCGATGAACGAACCTGATGAAGTAGGTGGCGCATGTGCACGGTACGTTCTGCTGCTTCCACGCTCACGACAGCGGTGTTCAAAAAGGTCGTCTTTTTCGTTCCGGCATTGTTATCATTGCACATGTTATGTCAACATGCCTGGTCTAGTGGTGTCAACTTTTTTTTTATCTTTTTTTTTAAAATTTTTCCTGATCGAACCGCCACAATGGTCCGACGTCTCGTGATCATCCGAAATCGACGGTTGTTGTTCATCAGTTGTGGCGGGAAAATCAGGAGGGAATAAAAAGGCAGATGTACAACTTTTAATTATTATTATTATTTTTAAAGCGGGAGGAAAGAGAGGCGAATAAATAATATATTAAATTAATTAATTTAGGCAATGTCGTACATATAAATTTGGTAATCCAAGGTTGGATAAGACAACACCGACGGCACGTATCGCCTCTCTTCTTCCACGTGGGCCCCGGAGATGGATTTTGTGTTTCCTTTTCGTAATTCCGATTCTGTCCTTGCTTTTTTTTTTTTTTTTTTTTATAATTTTTCTGGGCATTTATACTGTATTAGGCGTTTTAACCAAGCAAAAAGGCTGAAAATTTGCAAGTGGTCGCCATTAAATTTTATTTTGGGGGGATTTCATTATTTATTTATTTTTTAAAATATGAAACATTTCGTTTAGGCTGTCATTTTCTTCAAAATAAAACTTCATTATATATATCATTTCAACTATTAAATATTTAACAATATAAAAAATTATAAAATAAATATAATTATGTTATTTTTATATATTTTAATTTTTTTTAATATTTAAATATAAAATTTTTAAAATATATTATTTATCTTTAAACTTTAGTCATTATATGTGATGAAAAATTGATTATATGTTTATTTTTTTAATGAAATTTTAATATATGTTTTTAGAGCATTAGTTTTCTTGAAAGATCTCTCTCTTTTCCTCTGTTTTTTTTTGGTTTTTTTTTTCTATTTTTGTTTATAATCAATTCCTTGAAGATCACAAGGGAAGTACAGTAAAACTTGGGTATTTTCTCAAGCATTGGAATATTTAAAAAATTCCCGCGTATTATTTGACTTTGCACAGTAATAATTTAGTGAAAACTCAAATTAAAAAAATACTCCATCCTAATCAGGTTTGACAGTTTAAGGTACTCCAAAATCATGCAGTGTATCCATAACATAAATAATGCAATAACTTGTAAACAAATATAATGTAATAACATATATTTTTATTTTTATTTTATTTAAATAAATATAAATATAAAAAATTAAATTATGAATATTTTAAAAAAATAAAAATACATTTAAAAGTAATCTTTCACTTTGAAAGAAAATAAAAAAAAATTAAATTAAGAATAATTTTTTCTTTTTAAGAAAAATGATAAATTTAAAAATATTTTTTTCTCTTTCTTCTTTTAGAGAGGAATTCAGATTTATTTTTTTACAAATTATTTTTTTTTTATTTTCTTAATTATAAATATTTATATTGTATAAATTTTAAATATATATATAAAATTTATTAATATAAATTAAATAAATTATAATATATATTAGATTATAATAAAAAATTAAGTAAGTTATATTTATATTAAAATTTTAATTCTATTAAAATATTAAAAAAATTATAACTAATTATTAATTTGATATTTAATATTATAAATTATAAAAATTAATTCAAAAATTAAAATTTAAATTAAATACTTAAATAATTTGAAGAAAAAAAATATAAAATAATATAAATTAAGACAAATTAAAGGGAATAGATTCCTCTTTTTTAATTGGGAATTGTAATGATCACTTGTACAATTACCCTTATATCTTAACTATATTAAAAACATAATTAGATAAACTCCCCTCTTTTAACTTATTAGAAAATCAATGAGTTACATAATACAATAATTCTTTTTATCTTTATTCTCCTTTTAAAAATTTAAAATTGTAATAACGAGGTAAATTCTAAACTATTATAATATCTATGAGGAATTAAGTACAAATTTTAATCTGAAAGCATATTAACTCTTTCATTTTTTCACTACCCAAGTGGTTTTGTTTTGTAAAGGCTTTTAGCCTTACTTTGTAAATCTTCTTGTCTCTGTGGCTTCATAACTCTCTTTCATGCTTCTTTGAATTACGAATCTTTATGTTTTCATTTATGAGAGTTATTAAGAGTATCATAAAAAAATAATAATAATAAAGAGTTATTTTTTTAATTACAATCTCTCTCTCTCTCTATGTGTTTTTTTTTTTTTTTTCAAGGAATGTAGAATTGGAAAAGAACTGAATCAGTTGTTGAGATTAAGAGTGATATTACCAAAATTAGTGGCATTATGTGTTGTTATAACCATGTTTTATGTTTTAATATATCTCTCATACTTGATTGATTAGGTAACTTGTTAGGTAAGTATTATTTATATTCAAATAGTTATTATTTTGATTTATATTTATGATGTAAAAATCTTTGAATTTCAAATTTGATTTACATTAACAACAATAGAAAAATCTTGTTTTCTATTAAATCTATATTCATGTAAATGTATTAAGTGAGATATTGAGTGATTTTGGAGAAAAATGAAAAGGATCATGAAGATTTAAAATTGATAGAAATTTGGAATTAGTTGATCTATGGTATTGACCCATTAGTCCATAAATAAGAGAAAATAAGTGAAAAAAACATAAAATTGGGTTAGTCAACCAGACCTATGGCTGTAGTTGACTAGATACCAAAAAAGCTTCAAAAAAAGAAGAAACAAATAACTTAGGTTGATTGACTAAACTAATGCCTACAATCAATTAGACATAAAGAAAATTATGAAGTCAAAAGATATAAAGATTTTAAACATTTCAACCTAACTAGTGATTGTGGTTAACATGAGATATTTAAAGAGTTAGGAGCTTTAATACTGTGAAAATTACAAAGAAGTAAGATAAGCTAACCTGACCAGTAGTTATGGTTAATTGATAGGATTAAACTAGTTGAAAGTAGAAGTTTAAGAAAGTTACAAAAATTTTTGGTCAGTTGAATGTTGCCCTAGAGAGAAAGTTTCTTATTTTGAAAATTGATCCTTTTTGTAAAAAGAAATCAAAGGGAATCAATTTTTAACAATTAATTTATTATTTTTATCTATAAAAAAATTATACAATACTTTTATAGAGTGTGGTGAAAAAGGTGAAAAAAATTGAATAAGAGTTATTTTGTATACATTTAGTAAAAAGAAAAAAGTGATCAAAGAACAAGAGTGCTTTAGAAAAAAATGTTAGACTTTTAGTCTTTAAGTTATAAAAAACTATTGGTTCTTATTAAAATTTTACAGAAACTTTATTGTGATTAAGGTTAAGGTAACTTAGTATAAAGAGTTATCTTCACCTTATAAAAGAAAGAAAAGTTAGTAAAGTTGAACTATTAATGGATAGACTTTGAGGAGTAAACATAAACTCCCAATTTGAGTTGAATCATTATAAATTGTTATTCATGCTCTCTCATCCCTTGTGTCATTTATTTTTAGTTATTTATTTTGTTTACTTAGTTATTTATTATTAGTTATCTTGTTATTATACTTTATAGTTGGAATTGAGTGTAGATTTGAGCAATAAAACCAAATAAACCTAATTTACTCTCTTTTAAGGCTACTATAAGGACCAATAAGTAGTATTAAAGCTTGATTTCTATTTTATAGGCCTAACCTCTTAGAGTTGATCTATGACATCCCTTATACTCATATATTAGATTGAAGGTAAAATATCTTTAAATCTTCCATTTTTTATGGTTTTAATTACAATTTAAGAGATAAAATGATCATATATATCCAATTTCATGACTAAAAACTTTAAGGAATAGTTAAAAGTGACTTAAGAAAGCCTATAATGAAGTACTAGTGGACGAGAGAATGAGCCATCACAAAGTTCAAATAATTTAAAACTCTTAACTCCAAAGATACTTACATGCATCATTGTGGTTTAAATGTTAGTGAATACAACATGGTATGTTCATGTAAGATAACAAAAGAAATATAAGACAAACTTAAAGTCATTTATGAGGGTATTACATAAGTTAAAAAACGTAAAGATCAACTTTCTCATGCGTAAATACAAACTCTTTGAGATGAAAAGTGATAAGATAATCTCATAGATACATAAGAGGTTCACCAATATCATTAATCCACTTAATAATCTTAGAAAGGAGATTGAGATGAGTGATCTTGTAAAAAAGATATTAAAATCTCAAGGCAATTGTGATTATTGAATTTAAAGACTTAAACACCTTAGACTTTGATAAGTTGATTAGATCTTTGTTCACTTAAAGATAACCTTTATTAGAATGATTGCTAAAAAAAGGAAATGAATTACTTTTAGAGCTTACTCTCCCAAAGAAAGAGATGATGATGATAAGAGTAATTAATACACTTAATGGAATGAAGAGGAGCTTGTTGAGCTAACCAAGAAAGTCACAACTTTGAAAAAAAAAGAAGTAAAGTGGCAAAAAAATCCCAAATAGAAATTGAGGCAAGGATGTAATCATTTGTTACAGTTGTAACAAACTTAGTCACATGGCTCACAAATGTTCTACAAAAAAAAAAAAAAGAGAAGACAATGATAGAAAGTTAGAAAAGAAAGCTCTCAAAGCTACTTCGGATGACCTAAATGACTCAAAAAGTGATTTCAACAATGTTGAAGTAAACTTATCATTCATATCTATAAAGAATGAAATCAATTATGATTATAACATCTTTAATGATATTGAGTTTTTGATTAATGAAATGTATGACATTATAAATTGCATGGATAAGAAACTCAAAGATATAACTATAAAAAACAAGGGTTTTCATACTATGAATGTCTTTATGAAATGTAAAATTGAATCCTTGAAAAATAAAAAGTATTTCACTTAAAAATGATAATAATTTTGTAAAAGATGAGATTACTTCTTTAAGGGATAAGATTAAGTTGCTTATTGAAAAGAATAATGAGTTAGACAATATCTATAATAAGAAAAAACTCATAAAGCCTTTAGATGAAAATATTCATCTTAAGCAAAAAAGTTTCTTAACTTTAAAAGTTTCTTTCTAAATTTGCTAAAAGTAAAAGACAAACTATAGATATTACTTAACTCTTAGAGCTAGATAGCTCATACTTACATATATGTAGAAGTATTTAGTAACGTATTGCATAAGAATGCTCATCCATCATATCACAGTAAAAAGACATCACACAAATATGTATATATGTACATGAGATACACACAAAAACTTAAAGTATCTTATATGTACATTTTTATGATAGATGACATAATCATGATAGATATGATTCCCATGCATATAAATAATATGTTAAAGATCATGTTGGATGCTATTTTTACAGTGACTATGATCCTTTACAATGTTTGTGCAATTTGGGATAAAACCTAAATGATTATCCTTATATTAGTATGAGAGGCATTAAAGTTAATAGTCAAGGACTCGAGAAAATTTGAGTACTTAAATTTATATAAATTACATGCAAGTATGTCTTAAGAGTAGTGTTAAGAATGATAAATGACATGTAGATAATGATTGCTTTAGACACGACAGAGAATCTAAACAACTTTATCTCCTTTAAGAAAATTGATGGGGAAATGGTAATGTTTGAAATCAAAGATAAGATTATTAGCATTAGTAAGATAAGTAAAGGAAAATTTCCAATTATTGAGAATGTTTCATTTATTGAAGGGTTAAGTTCAACTTATTGAGTGTAAATCAATTGTGTGATAATGGTTATAAGATAACATTTGAGCAAAATGCTTATTGTGTTATTCATTCCAAATTAAATGATCATTTATTTGTTGCTAAGTAATTGAATAATGTCTATGTTATTGATTTAAACACTTTGACTAACAAAGATGTTAAGTACTTTACTTCCATTATGAAGAATCATGAATGTGAGATCGAATGTTTGGTCATGCAAGCATGAAATAACTATTTAAGCTTAACCAACATAGCCTCATAGAAGATCTTACAAAAGTAAAATTTAAGGAGGGAAAGGTCTACGATGCATGCTAAATGAGTAAGTAAAACAAAAACTCCTTTAAGAGCAAAAATGTAATATCTACTTTTAAACCTTTGTAGTTTTTACCTATAGACTTATTTGATTCTACTTGTATTTTATCTTTAAGTGGTAAGTCATGTACATATGTCATTATAGATTATTATAGTAGATTTGTATGAGTTGCATTTCTAACTCACAAAGATGAGTGCTTAAAGTCCTTTGAGAGATTTTGTAAGTAAGTCCCAAATAAAAAAAGGCATCATGTAATGTCAATAAGAAGTAATAATGGTTGTGAATTTGATATTGAAGACTTTGTGAATTTTTGCAATTATTCAGGTATGTTTCATAACTTTTCAACTTCAATAATTCTATAACAAAATGGGGTAGTTGAAAAGAAGAATAAAACCTTATAAGAGATGACTAAGACTATGTTAAATGAATATAACGTTCCTAAACACTTTTAGGTAGAAGCAATTTATGCTACTTAATATGTAATTAATAGAGTTTTCATTCATTTAACTCTTATAAAGATCATTTATGAGTTTTGAAATGGAAGAAATGCTAGAATAAAGTTCTTATAAGTCTTTGGTTGTAGGCGTTACATTTTAAACACAAAAGATAGCCTAGGTAAGTTGGATTTTAAGGAAAATGGAGATATCTTCTTGGTATACTCTTTTAGGAGTATGACATACAAAGTGTTCAATAAAAAGTTTTTTATTATAGGGAAGTTTAAGCATGTTACATTTAATGAATGTAACCTATTCTTTCCTAAAAAGGAAGAGCAACATGATTTTGTAGGGACAAGTAAAAGCTTAAAGAAGGAAAATGAATAATTAAGAAAATAATAACATTTTAATGACGTTCAAATGAAGCAGAGTGAACAACTTAAAATAAACGAGTATAGTTTTCCAAAAGATGACAATCTTGATAATATTATTCAACAAGTTTTAAGAAAAGCTTTTTAAGATCAAATGATTGGTGAATCTTTTAATCCTTTGAGAACTTTGTTGACATTTAGGAACATTAGCACTTTAGCACTTATTTCACAAATAAAACCAACATATGTAAACAATGTGTTAGTTAACTAATCTTAGGTGTTTATTATAAAGGATGAGCCCAACTAATTAGTGAAAAATAAGGTTTGGATTTTAGTACTAAGATCTAGTGATTATCTTATCATAAGAACCAAATGTGTCTTTGAAAATGAGTTTGATAAAAGTGGCCAAATTATAAGAAACAATGCAAAATTAGTTATCCCAGGCTACAATCAAGAAAAAGACATTCATTATGATGAGAACTTTACCCTTTTTGCTAGGCTAGAGTTTATTAAAATGTTGCTTACATTTGCTTCACATAAGAATTGTAGGTTATATTAAATTGACGTAAAGAGTATATTCCACAATAGTTACATCATGGATAGAGTTTATATTGATTAACCTTTTGGCTTTAAAAGCAAAGAATGGTTCGATCATATTCACAAGCTTTTAAAAGTTTTATATAAGTCCAAATAAGTACAAAAAGCTTAGTATGAAAGGGTAAGCTCTTTCCTAGTTGATAAAAATTACTCTAAAGGTAAAGTTGACACTACTATTTTTATTAAATTCAAAGGTTAAGATTTATAGTTTTTTAGTGACATAAAAACATAATTTGAATATAATGGGAGAATCGAATTTCTTTATTTGGCTTTAAATTAAGTGAATAATGGATAAAATATTCATCAATTAAACCAAATATGTAAAGAAACTTCTAAAGAGGTTTGAAATAGACAATGATGTAGATGATAAGATTATGGATGAAAAACAGTATAAAGGTATGATTGATAGTCTTCTCCATCTTATTGCTAACAAACCAAATTTGAAGTTTGTCATTTATTTGTGTACAATATTTAAATCAAGCCTAAAAGAGTCATATCTAGTTGCCTTCGATAGAGTGCTTAGGTATGTGAGAAAGAATATAAATTTAGGATTTTGGCATATTAAGGGATTAACCTTTAAATTAATGGGTTACTCAAATTTAAATTTTGTAGGAGATAAAATTGAAAGAAAAAGTAACTCAAGTGCATGTCAATCCTTAGCTAAGCCTTGATCTCATGGTGTAATAAAAACCAATACTTAATTACTCTTTTTACAACTGAAGTAAAGTACATGCCAGTAGGAGTTTATCATACTTAATTGCTTTGGATAAAACAAGCTTATTATACTTAATTGCTTAAGGATCATGTATTCAAAGGAAATGCCCATAAAGTTTGTGAATACTAAAGATCAAATGACTGATAATAAGTGAGAATGGTTTTGTGAATATTAGACAGAGTTGGCCATGATTAAGTTAAAATGATCTCTTATTTATATAATTGTTATGATTTGATATATTTTGTGACATAATTATATACATTTATGTGATTGTTGTTGAAGTTGCATGGTGATTTGGATATGTTATGGTTAAAATGTGAAAATTAATCTTTTTTTTTTTTTATCTAAATAGGATCAGTAAACCAAACTAGAAGCATAAGTTAACCAATGTAAAGCTATTGACTCATGATTTATTCTGGTTAACCAATGTCACTTTTAAAGCTGCCCTTATAGTTTCCTCTTTTTATAGTTAAAATTTCTCTTTTTTAGAATCTTTTCTCTCTCTCTCTCTTTTGTTATATTTTTTTTCAAAAGCCAAATTTTATATTCATAAATTCTTGGGAAATTATCCTCCAAAATGGTTAATTTCTCAATCCTAACATTTACATCACCTAAATATACATCATCTTCAAAGAAAGAGAGATTGGCTATAAAGAAATTGATTTTGATTTTTATAAGGACATGTAGTGCCTTCATTACTCTTTCTCCCTCTACCATGTTGCCATCTGCCTCCACTTCAAAGTAAAAAGTCATTGTTGAGTATACATTGTCACTAATGACATTCAATTTCTCGTCATTGTCCATTCCTCCTTCTTTTCCATTGGTCATCAAACCTTTAAGGAGAAATCTAAACTAACTTCCAAACAAAAGATTTATACAAGTGGTCAAAAGAAGATTAGATGGAATATCTAAGAGTATAAGCAAATACCATTATCATTAGAGACATCTTCCAAGCCTTCATCATTTTTAGCACAACTACCCATAACTTCATCAACTCAAGGTCAATTATATTCTAAGTTATTTAATGCATCAAGTTTTATAGTTTCCATTTTAGAATTTTTCAAAATAAGAATAATTTTTGTAAGTATAAAAAATAAAGTGTATATTTAGTAGGCTATTAAATCTAGATAATGTGATTGAATTCAAGACAAATGTGTCCACATATTGTTTTGCTTTCTAAAAATGAATTGAATTTATCACTTTTAGGTGAAAAATTTATTTTAATATAATTAAGCATTTTCTTTGTAAATATGGAAATAGGTAAGAATTACACTATGATCACCTTATATATATATGAAAAAAAAAGTGAAGATCACTCCTAAAGTGATAGTGGATTACTTGAATTTGTTACTAAAAGGTGATAATGTTACTTGGTATAATTTATGAAATGTAAGAAGGTTTAATACTCAAGAACAAATGGATATAATGTTTAAAGGGCAAATTAAGTCATGTGCAAGAAGTGACAATATCAAAAAGTCTTTTAAGCCATCTTTATTGCCTATGCAAATTATTATTACTTGCAACATCAATCCTATAAGTGGGTGTTGTGATTACTTTACTTTTCCTGACATGTGTCTTTTAACCTTTTTATTGAAGAATGAAAAATTTATTTTGTAAAAACACATAATTTAAGTTATCAAGAAAGCTTTAAAGGAGTCAGTCTGAAAGTTCACTTATGCAATGCATCTAAGCTACTTGCATATGAAGCCTCTTTTCATGTCTCATAGGGTCAAATCATTAGCATTACTACATTTAAGTAGATGCATTTGGTGCAAAGTGAAGGTAAATGGTCTACATTATCAAGGGAACCAAGGTAAAGCATTACCCCCATGCTAGCTAGTTCTTTAACTCCTTTATTAACCTCTACCAATGTTTATATGACTTCTTTGATTGAGGAAGTTGATGAGCTCAAGGAGAATGTAAATTAAATTAAGGATGATGTGGATAAAATTATGGTAGAATTGTCGGATTATATGAAGGAATCCCACAATAACCTTACCTTTATCCTTAAGCCATTAAAGAAAGAAGACCCATCTGAAGAAAGCTCTTAGAAGAGGAAGTAGTGAAGCCTTAGCTTTAAGAAAATGCTCAAGTCAATTTTTTAATGATTCCAAAGGATAGAGGGATGAATGATTGATGAGACTTTGATTTATAGCCCTTGATTCCATTAAATCTTTGATGACTATGGTATTGATGATTGAACTCTTTCACCTCCCTTAAACCTTTGAACTTTTAATTTTAGATAACTATACCTTAATTTTTCACTTTGATACTTATGCTTAATGTTTGTTATGATACCTAAATGATTGCTATGATACTTAATATTTACTTTGATACTGTGCTTGCCTCTAGTTAATTGATCATTAATATTTAATCTTATTTAATCAATTTACCTTTTTATTGATTGATTAATGTTCTAGTGCTTTGATTACATTAGTAAGAAGGAGAGCATACATTTAGGGAGAATTATAGTTATTACATATTTTTTTGTTTATCTATTTGTCCATCAATCAATCATAGTTGTTATCATAAAAAAAGAGGAAATTGTTAAGATTAAGAGTGAGATTACCAAGATTAGTGGAATTATGTATTATATACTTCATTACTTTATATTTTGATGTATCTTCTATACTTGATTGATTAGATTACTTATTAGACAAGTATTAACACTATTTGTATAGTTATTATCTTGATTTATATTTACTATGGAAAGATTTTTGAATTTGAAATTTAATTTAAGTTAATAAAGGTACAAAGATTTTGTTCTATTTATAGAAAAAAAAAAAAATTAAGTGAGATCTTGAATGAAATCAAAGAAAGATGGAAAAAAAAAAAAAATCATGAAGATTCAAAGTTGGTAAAATTTTGAAATCAATCAACTTATGGTATCCATTAGTCAATTAGTAGACAAAGAAAAAAAGTGGAAAAGAAATAAAGAATTTGAATTGATCAACTAGACTTATGGTTATAGTTGATATTAAAAAAGTTACAAAGAGAAAAGAAATAAAGAATTTAGGTTAGTTAATCAAATTAATGTTTGCGATTAATAAGACATTGGAAAAACTATTAAGTGAGAAGTTACAGAGATTTTGAGTTTATTAATCAATTCAAGTGTTATAATCGATTGATGTTTTAGACAAAAAAGTTCTTTATTTTATAAATTGATTCTCTTTATGGAAAAAAAAAAATAATTTATAACAATTAGTTTGTTATTTTTTTATATAAAAAGTTTATAAAACTCTTTTAAAGAGTATGAAGAAAAAAGAGGAAGAGATAATAAAACATTATTCATTGTATACATTTAATGACCATAATAGAAAAATTAAGAGTAAGAGAATTTTTTTAAAAAAAGTAGAAATTGTGAAAGAATAAAAATATTTTTTAAAAAAGTATTAGATTATATGGTTTTTATATTATAAAAAATCATGAATTCTTGTGAAAATTTTACAAAAATTTTGTTATAATTTAAGTTAAAATAATTTAAAATAAAATGTTATCTTTATCTTGTAGAAGAAAAAAAAAATTAAAATTAAACTTTCAAATGACATACTTTAAAAAATAAATATAAATTTTTAATTTAAATTAAATTATTATAAATTATTATACATATAATTTTTTTTATTTTATAATTATTTATTTTATTTATTTTTTTATTTATTATTATTATTTTTTAAAATTAAAATTGAATGTAAATATAGTGATTAAATCAAATAAATTTAAATCATCTCCTATTAAATTATCCTAACAATCATAATCAATAACAAGAGCAAAGATTTTATTAAGGTTTGGGAAATCTTTGGCTAAATTATATACATACATATATATGTCAATTCATGCTTTCAGAGTCTTGAAGTGTTCATTGGACACATCAATTCTTGCCATAAATCTGTAAAACATAGAAATGAGGTTGAAAATTTTTCAATTAATTTCTCATATCTCCAAGTCATGACAATTTCATCGTATAAAGTAAAACAAAAGGTAGATGGCTAGTTGGTATATGCGATAATCGTGAGTCCAAGTGTTTTTTAAAGCTGGGGCAATAATAAAAGAGATTCTGATGCAATGCATTACGGCATAGCAACATAATTCATCTATAAAGGGAATTTTTTTTTTTTAAAAAAAAAAACATGTAATGTGCTTGCGGCGCGAAGAGTTTTATTTTTTATTTTTGGGTGTGAGAGAGAGTACATTATTATATTATTAATATCTTTTAGATTTTCACTTTCCCTAAGGTAAAGAGGTGGGAGGGTTTTTCATTTTTATCATTTTAAAATCTTAGCATACTTTCACTCATAAGATAAGATGATATAGTTGACCAACGTTAGAATACAACAAGAGAAAAATTAAATAATAATATTTAAAAAATTATAATAAAATAAATTAATAGTGTTTTATTTATTTTATAAATAAATAGAATTAAATATAAAAAATTATTTAATTATTTTCTTATATTTATTATATTTATTATACTTATTATGTCCATGGACTCGTATCAACAGAGAATAGAAGTAAAAGTTGGGGTATGGAAAAACTAACCTAAAACCAATCGTTTTCACGTCTTCCACGTTCCCCGTTTCCCACTGTTTTCACCCCTAGTCAAACGGTCAACGCTGTCCTGTTTTAATATTCAAGGATAAGAAATATTATTTGTAAAAAAATATTATTTCCATTTTGAAAGGACCGCGACTGGTATTTGCAACTTGAGAACAAAGCTACTCTCCAAACCAGCATGATTAACGGAGCATTAGTAACCGTTCCTTTGGTCCACTACGTGGCTCTCTCTCACTGGTCAATTCCATCTCGTCGGGATTCATAAGCAGTACAGCCAATAAACGCACCCAGTCACTCTCAGCTCTCTGTCTCTCTCTTTTCTCTCTCTCACACACACACACACAGAGAGAAGGAAAAGAAAGAAAAAGGCAGTCTCTTTCCTTCTCGCTCGCAACACATTGTGTGCTTTTTCTCTCTAACAAAAGTCCCAATTTCTCCTCAGTTTCTCTCTCTGATGCCTCCAAAACCTCCATGAAATTGCTCAGCAATGCGTGATCTTTATTTCAATTGTAATTTTGGGGTTTAATACTCTAATTATATCGAGTTTTCTTTTCTTTTTTTATTTTATAATTGACTTACTCAATTGGAGAGGAGGAGCGACAATGCTGGAGACGGTGGCGAGTTCAGTGAACGGAGGCTTCTCATCGCAGTTGCAGAGCTGCGGCGGGGACAGCAGTGAGGAAGAGCTATCGGTGCTGCCACGTCACACCAAAGTGGTGGTTACAGGCAATAACCGGACTAAGTCAGTGCTCGTCGGTCTCCAGGGTGTGGTCAAGAAGGCTGTTGGCCTTGGCGGTTGGCATTGGCTGGTGAATTTGCTTGGACTTCCTTTTTCTCTTGCTTTTGTTTTGGCCTTTTTTTTTTTTAAATGTAAATTAATTGTTTTTCTTGTTTTCGAATGCGTTTTTCTTTGGATTCTTTTGGGTCGATTCCCGTTTTTCTATCTGGTCCTCTTGATTTCAACTATCGATTTCTTTTTCTTTAATAAATGGGTCTGTTTTTGGCAATGCAGGTTAACTTTGATGGATTGAGATAGCTTCTTTTTAGCAGTAGGAGCCCTAATATCAAGCTTTTGTTATTAAAATTAAAGCAGTTTTGATTTGAAAAAGGTTGCTTTGGATTAAAAAAATTTTTGTTTATCTTGCAATTTTGCAAGAAACAAGCTGCTTTGCTCAAGTTCTATACTTTAATTACGGGGTCTTGATGGTGGTCTTCATTGCATGTACATTTTTACCACTGGATCTGGATTTTTCAAGGGGTCTGTGCTAATTTGAGATTGGAAATTGACTTTTCTTTATGCCATTTCGCAACTATTTGGAGTCCAATTTATAGATTTTGATTTAGATAAATATTTGGGTTTTGCTCTGACGGCTCTCTGCATCGTATGCTTGTATGGAAGGACCAAATAATCCCCAATCCACACTTTTTTCGATGGTTTTTGGATTGTAATTATGCAGGGTTTCTTGATATGGTTATTAAACACAGAAATCTCTCTCTCTCTCTCTCTCTCTCTCTCTCTCTCTCTCTCTCTGCATTTCTTTTACCATTCAGCGATTATTGTCAATCTTGTTTGCTCGATTCGATTGCCTAGACTTTTTTGCATGTTTATTTTTTGAGCCTTATTTGCATTTACACGATTGTTTTTTTTTTTTTTTTTCCCTTTCATTTCATATTCGTATATGTTGATGAAAGTTCTAGTTGTGCTGTATTGAAGCATGTCTCTGCTTATTGAATAACTGGAAACTAAGACACCATTTGATCTGGGCTAAAGAAAGTAATACTGGTTTTATATATTGCTTTAATCCATTTACCATATTGAGATGTGCAACCGAAAAATGATATCATTTGATTTGCTCCTACTCCTGTTTGTTCAGCTTGTTCAACTCAAAAAAAAAAAAAAAAAGAAGAAGAAGAAGAAAATCTTCTGTTTGTTCAGCTTGTTGATTCATAGCCAATTATGAGTTCAATGCTATTGTGAGTTCAAGGGCATGATCATGTAGATTCAATTGGATTTGATTTCCTTAATTTCACTCTTTTTTGCCATTTTTCGTTTTCTTTCTGCATATGGTTGCCAATTTATCTGGTTTACAGTATGCTTTAATTCTGCAATTCTAAAATTGCAGGTTCTTACAAATGGCATAGAAGTAAAGCTACAGAGAAATGCTCTTAGTGTGATTGAGGCTCCCACTGGAAATGAAGACGATGATGACTTGGAATTTGAAAACGGACAATTGAATGGATCTGATATGAGTAAGCATGGCTAATAAATAAAATTCTTTGATTATGAGAACACTCTTTCAAGACTAATTCTGCCAAAAGTTGCTCTTGAATTTAGTTTATTCTGAACATAGTCTGATATCTTTGCCAAATGTAAGCTCTATGGTATTTTTGAAAAAACAGTTGAGTCAGTCGAGCAGCCTCCCTGAGAAACAAAGTTGAGGCTGTATACACGCGAACTTTTCTCAAGACTCAAGAGTTTGGCGGGGCATTGGACCCCAGTTTTTTTTTTTTCCATTTTTGTTTTTTTTAATATACTAGTTAGTCCCCTAAACTCTAATCAAGTCCTGCTTGGATAGTTGGACTCAAATTAGTACTATATAGCGGTACGTTTTCTTAGTGAAAAGTAATCCATTTTGTTACATAGGATCCATTCTGTCTGTCTTTTACTTTCACTATTGCTAAAAGCTCCATTGTCCCATTTCTTTATCTTTTGGTTGGTCCCACTTATCTTTTTTTAATCCTGGTGGGGCTATTCTTTATTTTTCAGCATCCGATGACACCCAAAAGTCCCATAAATCAAGGCATCGAACACATAAATCAACAGGATCATCTCACAGGACTGTGAGCAGGTCTCTCTCTTGTGATTCGCAGTCTAAAGGTTCTGTTTCTACGCCTCGTGGGGCCACGGTATAAAAATCTGGTGCACTTGTTGAATTTATTGTGTATGGTGTTTTTAATTAAAATAGAATGCATTATAAGCTAAAGAAAAAAAAAAAAGAAAAAAAAAAGAGAAGAATGCAATATGAATTAACATCTGATTATTTATTTACATGTCTTTTATCATAGAAGGTTGACCTTAGCAAGCTGGAGATGGCTGCATTATGGAGATATTGGCGACACTTCAATCTTGTGAGTCTCCTAACGGAGGAAACTTGACATGTATTTTTGTTCCGTTACTGTGGACTGCTTTCTGTATTAATTTACTAGTTGGATTTTTCCAGATGGATGCCATTCCCAATCCGTCTAAAGAGCAATTAGTGGATGTTGTTCAAAGGCACTTTATGTCACAGGTGAAAAAAACCTCCTCAATCCTTATAGCTTTTGTTTTAATTCTCATCCTTGGGCATTCAATTCTTGTTTTTGATTGGAGAAGTGTGGTAAAATTGCCCACCTTTCCTAGAAACTTGAAGGGCCTCCAGTGCTATCTAGTTAATTATAATTATGATCTGAATGTTTTTCTCTTCCGTTGGTGTAGCAAATGGACGAGTTGCAGGTCATCGCGGGTTTTGTTCAGGCTGCAAAGAGACTTAAGACTGTCTGCAAATGACACTCCAAATCCCGAGCACTGGAGAAATTTTTTGAATTTCTCTATTAATGCTAACAAAATACTGGTACCTGAGTGTCCTCTTCCCTCCTATCTGTAACATATGTATCCGTGGCTTGCCTATCGTCGTCGTTTCTTCTAGTAGGCTAATAGCTACTTTGTTTGAGCTATAGAGGTTCCTACTTTTTGGTAGCGTAGCTATGTAGATAAAATGTAGAACTTGTTAAGAGACCTCCAAGAAGTCGTCCTTGCGGCTTTTTCCTGAGCTCTGGATCTCAATGTATTGCTGACTTTGGGGAAGTGGATTTCTTAAATAGTTAAATGTATATATGCTTTGTTTTCTACGTTGACCTTCATGCCTTGCCTTAACCAATTTTTCTTTCCATGAGTGGACACAGTGCCTGCGTCTTTCATTGTTCATTTTTTCTCTAATTTTTTTTTCTAAGTTGACTTAATAACGTTGTATTGTAGTGGTTGTGATAATCTTTGTAAATTGTGAAAATTGCGTGAGATGGAGACAAGAGTCTCAACTAAGGCCTGCACATGGGTAGAATCTGTTGGTTGGTCTCTGGTTCGACTCTCGGTGACATCACACATTATAATGGTCACCCTCAACTGTACAATAAAGCCAAAGTAACGCTTGCAATTCGAGATTTTCAGTCGCCAGGGCTGGCTCCTTCCTCCTGGATATTTTCGAAACAGGGCGAGAAAGGGAATTAAATTTTGTCGATGAGAGAGGTGCCGTGTGCTCCCGCCTCAAACAAGTTCACCAAGTGGCTTTTGTCTATTCTCATTAATGAGTGGCGGTGACCACACTGTCTATCGAAGACACGTACCCTTCAATATCAAAACGGGACCCAGTAAATATATTTCCATGGTAATACTACCGGCAGTTGCCTCCTTCTCGGTGGGAAGGTTCCACAGAAAGTGGGAAAAGACCTCAATGACGACAGATTCAAACGGTTACTAAATGCGTGGCTGCTTCCCGAGACCAGGATATCTGTGTCTGGTCTTAAAATAATCCTGCGTTTTGGCTTCATGTTTTCGCCTCTTAACAGCTTTGCCTGACTGCCTCTTTAAACTCTGCCTCAACTAGCTAGCTTTTTGGCCCCAATCAAATTCTAGACAGAAGGGTGTGGCTGCATAATCCGAAAGGGTTGTTGGCATTCAAAGCCGCTGAGATGATTTTTCAGTTGAAACACATTAATGGTGGGGGTTGTCCAGGGCACGTGCTATTCCGCTACAATGGGCAATTGCATTGATTGAGATACGAGACCCTTTTGATGGGGGCCTATAGAATCCTAAAATATTGGCAGCCTGGATTGTCAAGAATATGGACGTCTATTCCCTTATATGATATAATTTCACGGGTTATTTCTGGATTAAGCTAGTTTTCTACTTTCAATCAAACTTGTTATCCAGCGCTTGTAAACGAGCTTTTCATTTTCTTCAAATCAATCCTATTCCATTAAAGTAGCTGCTGAGCCTTTAAACCGGAAAGTTTGAAATAGTGGTCCTTGTGTGGAAAAAGAAAAAAGAAAAAAGAAAAAAAACCCTGAGGTTCCTTTAAAGTTTGTATTTGTGGATAAAGTTCCATTCTATGCCTACGCGCGAAAGCTCTTTTTACTCAGGAAAACAACCACTTTTTTCTCTCCCTCGAGCTAGAGCTATATCTAATTCTGGGTCTTGAACCCTCCTATTTCACCCAAAAAAAAATAAAAATAAAAAAAGAAAAAGAAAAATAAAAACGTACCCACGATGCAATAGTAGGTGCACTGGGACCACCTATGTACAGCCACCTCCCTCTCCAGCATGCTTCTACCATACCGAAGAATTCCAAGTCTATTCTTAGCTTTGCATCACTAGCCCAGTACAGGATTTTTTATTTCTTTCTTTTTTACCTGAGCCGTACCAAGTTATTGCGGATGATCATTCAGTATCTATCTGCAACAGTCGCCCATTATGACCTTTTTGAACAAGTGAGCAATTTCTTCTCAAAGACACCCGACGTAAAGCTATCACCAATGGGCATCGCGAGCCCAATACAACAATAAAGATATATTAGCAAGGCCTAGCCCATAGCATCTTGAAATTCCACGGCTGGAGAGAATTGTCGAGGCTTTGCCAGCAACGCCGCCCGTTTGTTGCTTGCTCTCTCCATGGTCACTCATGCAACGCGCAAGTTGAGATGTCTATTGAAGAGTATTAACATTGACAACCTTAATTAATGTATCGTTTACTTTTATGAGAAGAATGATTAGTTTTTGAAAAAAGTCAACTTTGATTATTTTAGTAGATAGAAAAAAAAATAAAAAGAAAGAAAGCCTCGATTTTGATTTCTTTTGCTAGAACCTTGATATATGCCTCGGAACTCAGGGCAATAAATGGGAAAATCACGTTTATAGGGACAAAAAAAAATAAAATTACAGATACATTCCAACAAACCACAACAACAAAAGTCCCAAAAGATAAAAATTCGGTTGAATAAGGTACCTAAAATATGTAAACTCCTGACTCTATAGTGTAATTCTGGAGTCACTGACTCAGAATCAACAAAGACCTCTACCCGCAAGTGCATTACTCTCAGCACTTACAAAAAAAAAAAGGAAATTTGGGTTGGTAGATTATAGCCCAGGAGAATCACCCCATTTTGGATCAAAATTATAGAACAATGACAAGTAGAGAGAGAGAGAGCCTGCAAATATATATATTCATATCAGTGTGTAAATTGTTGGTACATTTTTAAAAATAAAAGGAAACCAAAGTCGTGTTCTATAGACCAAAGGGCATTAACTTGATAGTGACCCATTTACGTCTTGTGATGAAGAACACGTTAAAAAAAGTAGTATTTATTGAGCTCAAGAGACGTTTCCATTAAACAAGTAATTCTTAGGCCCAATTCCTTCAAGCATTGGTCCAAGATATCAGAAGTGAAGTTTCAGCAAGTCTTAGTCTCCACAAGCCCATCCAGCCCAATCCCACATGGTCCAGCGCACTTCCATCTACCTACACATAAATCACATGGAGCTAAAACTATGGAAGTTTGTGGAAAGCACCGGACAGCACATAAAAGGAGATAATTTGCTAAAGGCATCAGACAGTATTTCTGGCAGTGAGGCAAATCCATGGTAACAAACCAATCAAAAACCAGTTCAAAATACTATAAAAAGAGGGTAGCAGAAATGATGTTTTCAAACTTTCTTTCAATCATCTTTTATAGCTTAGCCTAGTATCCATATTTTTCATATTCTCAAAAAAACCAAAAAAAATAAAAATAAAAAACTATCCCAAAATGTGTGTGTGGCGGCAGTATGTGAGAGATCAAGTATTGAAATCTATAATCTAGCTTTCTAAACTCCTACAAACGAAAGAGTTGGAATACAGGTTATAAAAGATACGTTTCAAAGATTTCCATTTTTCTCTGTACAATGTACCCGTCTCTATTTTTCTCCTAACATCATGAATAGGCAAGGACAATGACAATCAGGACATGGACATAAGCTCAGGACTCTAATTAACCCATTAACATCTAAATTTTTAATCACCAAATTAAAATTAAAAGAATTACATTCTATTTTTTTTTTAAGTTATTATCTATTATTTCAGCTTGTTATTCTAAGTTTTTTTTTTTTATAATTAATTTTTTATTTATATATAAATATAAAGTATACATTCACATAACATACAAAAATATGATTTTTCTTATATTATTTAAAAGAATTTTTTATTTATAATTTTATTGTAAAAAAATTTATAGATAATATTGAATACAATTTTAATAAATTATAAACTATTTAAAAACTTAATTTTAATAATATAAATTATAATTAAGTGTGATTTATTTTATTTTGTGATAAAATTCTTATAACTTTTATTATATAATTATGAGAGAGAATTTTATTTTAAGGAAAATAACATTTGATATAAAATAATTTTTCTATTTTTAGATAGTCCAAAAATTTCAATTAAAGTGTTGCAAAAATTAGTTTTGTGAATTAAATTATATTTATTCTATTTTTGATTATATGAACATCATGAAATTTTAAGTGAATTAAGGTATATTTCTTTGAAAATATACAAATAATTAGTTCTAAAATTTTTATAAATTTTTACAATTGAACTCTAAAATTTCACATAAACGAATTACTATTTTATTTTCATCCTTTCACCTCGACTCACTCTCACCCAAAAAAAAAAAAATTAACTTAAATATTAGAGTATTGACACTAGCTACCAGATTGACACCTATATTTATTTCTTTTAATCCTCATGACTTCATTAGACACAAACTCATTACCATTAAACCTATTAATGAGAATAGTCCTTAATATGTCAATTGATATGGCATGGCCATATAGATACTATGCATGAAAATTAATGGAATTGATACGTTTTCTCTTTGTATTAAGATTTAGGCCCAAATTTTTTGGTAATAGTTTCAATTATTAGGCCTACCCATTTCTAGTTATGATTTCAATTGGGCTAGCCATATCACCATTTAGTGTTTTCCTAACTTTGTCTAGTTGTCTTTAAAGTAAAATGTGAGTTCACTATGTACTAATTTTTGGGATTTTAGTAAAGAGTAGATAAAAGTGTGCATATTTATTTAACTCATGATATGTGCAAGATTTTCTTTGGACAAAGAATGACATGAATGTTTTTATTGAGATATCTTCTGTAATAACCATGATAATTTTAATTATTGTTAGAGTTAGAATATAAGTATTACTTTGTCAAATTCTAATTGATGAAATAATCTTATTTAATCCCTTTGTTTAATAAAATAAAATAAAAAGCCTAATATTCACTTCAAACTCATTTGAGTATTTGGAAAATGTGATTAGTAAAAGAACTTTATTTAATTTTTTTCCTTAATAAGAACAATTAAAATTCACTTATATATTAAACTAAAAGTTAAAATCTAATAAATAGAGAAGTCTTATTTATAATTGCCTTCTTATTTGAATTTGCTTAATTTATATCACCATAGAAATATATATAATATCCGTATAAATACTTTCATGACTTATTAAACAATTATAAAATCATCATGATAAAATGATGAGCTAGATACCAAAAAATAAATGAACTTAACATATTTTTGTAATTTAGAATGAATGTTACTTTTTAAAGTTAATTCTTGAACTTTAGGCTTTGTATAAAAAATAACACACTACACCATAAAAGTACTTATAATAATGGTCAGAAATTGTAGTTTAAATGTGTTAAATCGTAATTGAATATCTAAGTAGAGGTTTTCTAATCATAGCTTTAATACTTGTTGTAATAGTTTTTTTTTCCAATAATTTTAAAGGTTATTATCATAGAAAAAAATCATTGCACTAAAGGTTTAGCCTAATGGTTCTTAGCATTAATAGTATTAATTTTTAAAAATTTTATGTAGTGTTTCATATGAGCATATACAACAATTGGTTAGCCAATAAAAATGGTTAAAAATAATGATACTAATACCAAAAGGTAGTGTTTTTGAGATAAAATGGTGGAGTTTTTGATATTCAAAGGTAGTAGTTTTGAAACAAAAAGGTAGTGGTTTTGTTACTAAAAAGCAATGATTGTGAAATATAAAGGTAACGGTTATGAGTAATAAAGGCATTGTTTTCTAGTATTAAATGTAGTGATTTTTAGTAATTAAAGTAACAATTTGAAGACTTGTAAGTAGTGTTTTTAAACCAAATGGTAATGTTTTTGAATAATAAGTGCATCAATTGGCATACAATTTTTAAAATAATAAATTTTTTGTCCATTTATTGATCATCCAAACAAATATAGAAGGTTTATAAGCATAAAATCTATAAAAATAGTATCTTTATGCATACTTGTTTAATAAAGTTTACAAGATAGTGAATCCCCTTAACATATGGTCAAATAAAAGATATAATCCACAACATATCTACTTAACAGATATTATTATCACCATTATTATCATCATCTTACAAAAAAGAAAACAATTGATTGAGCATACTAAACATGTGCACCTACTGAAAATTAAAGATATGATATCTAATAATTAAAGATATAGCCAACAAATTAAAATAGAGTAAATCTGATTCACAAATCAAGTAAATAGATGATATATGTCTCTAGGCATACCTAGTTTAGTGGATTATGGATAACTGTTAAAGATTGACTATTCCTTGGCTAGTTATACAGACATGAAGCACTAAAAGAGTAATTAGGTGAACTAACAACTGTAAAAAGCATTGTTGATATGATGGCATTTGATATTCAAACTAGGATTGAGTTTTTGTAAGTCTAAGAGAATCATAATGAAGATTTCTTGTGCCATTGTAAGTTTTTGAGCTTCCAACCTCTTTTACACTTCAAGTTCTAACTTCTTTTACACTTCATTTTCTATGTTTTGTTGGATTGACCACATTAAATATGTAGACACCCTTATAATATCCTCAACAACATTTTTTCCCTTTAAGAAAGTAGGTTTCACACCTAAGTCATACTTGTCCAAAATGCTCCTACCTCATGATTACAACAAAAGGATAAATTATTTGGTTATTAATTCCTTCACTTTTTGATTAAATCTCTTGCATTTCAACCTAAACCAAACAACAATACACATTTTAAGTCTGATAAAGTACAAAAATTGATTTTGTACTAAAATACAACTTATTGCTTAAAATTTTTTGACTTGTAATCTTGTTAGATTACTTGTACACTTTGTTGAGAAATTTTTGTATAGGTAGCCTTGAACATGCCTATGTGAAAAGGTGGCTCCTTATTGGGATTTGCATTTTTCTGTAAATAATTGAGAAATCAATTACATGAAAGAAACATGGCTATGAATTAGAAAATCTAAAATTTTCTGGCAAATAAAAATCAAGAAAATCACATACATTATTTACAATAACATGTTTATTCTTATCATCTGCTCTTAAATGTGTGTAAAGCTTTTTCAAACCAATTATGTACATATTTTTTTACTTTTGTTCATTTCTTATGTTGGTCTTGTTATTACCTATATATGCATATGCATAAAAAAAAAAAGAATTAAAATTATTTCTTATATAAACAAGTAGCAAATTCATTGGATCTATGTTTTTGTTAAAGTGAATATGTGATTTTTCTGAACTCTAATATGTGAGTAAATAGAAAAATTGCTCTATTGGTATATTTTTTTGGATAGTGTTTTAGTTTGATTTTGTTGGTTTTATATTTGGTAAAGTGATTTCTCTTCAACCAATAATTATATGATCTCCAACTTACTGCAATTATTGTTAGTACCCATTTTTTCCTTTTCTTCATAAACTAAATATTTTTTCAGCATTGCTTAGAAAACAATTTATAAGTTAGAAATATCTTATAAATAAGCAACTTATGTATAGAAAAAAATTCATGATATTACTTGTACAAACTCCCACATTTTATCCTTGTTGTCCTTTGGCAACTTATGCTAAGTCTTCACATTTAATGATGCCCTATTAGGGATTTTTGCCATAGTGATAAGAAAATTATTGAATTTATTCAACATCTTCTCATCGAGACCAATGAGTTAGTTATTAATGTTCAAAAATATAGCTTACGTTATTCAAAACTTCTTGCATGTACCCTACTCATTGTTATAGGTCCTTACCTCTTTTCTTTTTTTGTCATAAAAAAATGTCAACACATTGAATATAAGTCCAATAATGAACTTAAGTAACTTCATATAAAATGTATTAAAACTAGCTAAGTTAGTCCTTTCACTGATGCCTTCTTGCACTGATTTTTGCATTGGTTATTACACCTTATCTTGTACTAGTTGTTGCATTTGATCTTACATTAGTTGTTACTCTTTTGCATTAAACCAACTTTGTCTTTGAAACATTAAATCTTGATCCAATCTCTAAGACCTTGACAAATTATTTTAAAAAAAATAAAATATGAAAAAACTTGATTAAGACAAAATAAATGTAAGAAACTAATATAATATTAATTCTTTCCTTATTCATTAAATGGTCTAAGAGTAAGTAGTATGCATACCTTCAGTAAAGGCAAAAAACTCTAAGCATGCTACCTTTGGTACAGTTTAGCTATATGGAATATATGAAATTTTAGTTTATTATTGCTACCCATTTTGTGTACTTAAGCTCCCTTCCTCCTCAACACTTTTATCTTCACTTAATTGTCACCTTCTTTTTGAAATTTTAGACATTGAGTTTGCCATCATTATTAAATTAGACATTCCTCTCTATTTTTTGTAGGTTTTGAGTCCCTTCATATTATATACCTATAAAATAAAAAGATTAAAAATGTTAGTTTTATATATAAAAACTAAATATTTACCAAATATTTGAAATAAAAAGTTACAAATGTTATTGTTGTAAAATCCCAACAATTTGGTGGACTTGATTAGTTAGTATAAAATGATCACTTGGATAACACACATTGGTTAATTCAACACTATAATTTTGTGATCATCTTTCTTAACATGAAACTAATCATATTTAAAGAAAAATATAGTAAATTGACCTCAATAATCTAACTTTATAATTTTTATGATTACCCTACAATAAGTGACATCTCCTAAGGTAGGATTTCAATCATTAAAGCTTGCAAAGTTATTTGTCAAAGCATTAAAAAATACATCACTATTTTATTTTTTACACCTTGCATTATGTTCCTTGGTGTAAAACCTATACCTATTAATAAAATATCTAACATAGTATAAGACTATTGGGTTTGGTCCATTAGATAACCTTCTAATATAAATAAGAACTTGCTTATTTCTAATTGTATGTTGAGACTAAATTATAAAATCTTGATTGTAATTTTGTACTCTTTTTTATCTATTTCTTTGACATCCATTAATTAATTCCTTATATTTTCTATAATAAGTGATTTCATATAATTATTAAGATATTCAATTTTAATAATCATAGAAGAAAATTATAGGTAAATTTTGGTTAAAGTATTAGCTTACTTGATATAGCCTTTAACTTCATCTTCACAATTGAACAATACATATCTATGTGCTTTTTCCAAAGAAAAAAAATGTCCAATGTCCAATGTCAAAGTCTTATCCTTTCTCTTTCTTTTACTTCCTATTGCATGCCCTTTAAAAAGAAAAAATGGTGTCTTCTTAAATCTAGCACTTTTTTAAAAAGAAAAAATGGTGTCTTCTTAAATCTAGCACTTTCACATTATTTAGTGTACCCTGTAAATAAAGTCTTTGCCTCATCATGCAAATATCTTAAGCAAAACACTAGACATTCTTCAACCAAATACTCTTATGCCATTGAACCTTAGACATTACTTCTATTTCATACATATGCTTTTAACTTGCACATGTATCTTTTAATTCTAAACATCCAATGACAATGCATAAGTCCCCTAAGTCTAATTTTATTAACCAGTTGAATAAGTAGGTGAACCATATCATAAAAAAACCTCGGAGAAAATATCATCTTTAACTAGCAAAGTGTATCACTAAATTCTTCTTATAAATGATTAAGATCTTGTGGTTTCATAGTTTTGCTATATATTGCTCTTAAAATGATCCTAATCTTATTAAGGCCATAATAACATGCTTTAGAATTGTTTTCCTAATTGAAACTTAAAAAAGATAATACATTAAAAAATATGGATCATGACTTTTATACCTAACAATTTTTCTTTTCTTATTATTGACACATCTAGATATATTAGATGCACAAACTTGAGGTAGTTTGAAAATTTTAAAAACCTTACAAAAAATTGTTTTCTCTTCTTATGACATTGAAAAGCATGCTCTAAATAGGAAAAAAATGTTAACCATCATTAAATAAAAATGTTAAAACTCATTTCTTATGCTCATACCTTGTAAATCAAACCAAGATTTAATAGGATCTTTCATTTTCCCAATAATATCCAATAGTGTCCCAAGAATACTATCATTAATGTTTTTCTCAATGTGCATGACATCTAAATTTTGACGACATTTATTACTAGACCAATATAACAAACAAAAGAATGTTGATTGTTTCTTCCATAGGTTATTAATGTTTCTCTTTTGCTTTTTTCCAAACTTATTATCAAAGTTAGATAATTTTCATAAAATTTTAGTTCCAAGAAAAAAAGTAAGAGCTATTATCAACTTTATTTGACCATTAAAAGATTTTTTATGTTGACTCCAGGGGTGATTTGTATCTTAGAACCTATGATGTCTCATATAATAAGTTTTTTCATTATGATGCAAATATTAAAAACAAGTTTTATAATTACAAATTGGACATGCTAATTTGTTTTTTGTACTCCACCTTAATAATATTACATAAGGTGGAAAGTTGCTTACAGTCCATAATAATGCTACACACATTTAAATTGATTGCTTATTAAATGCATCATAAGTTTCATAACCTAATTCTTATATCTCTTTTAATTCTTGAATTAAGGGTTGCAAGAACACATATATATATCTTCATGGTGAATTAGGACCTGAAATAACCATAGACAACATCATGTATTTTAGCTTTATACACAACTATAATGCCATGTTGTATTTAATGAGAACAGCTAGCCATGTGTCATGACTAATGCTTATAGTTATAAAAGGATTCAATCACGATTAGTGAACCACTAGAAAACATAAGCACTACATCATATCATAGATCGCTTTCTTTATTTGATATGGGACATCAAGACAAAGATAAAAATATTTATATTCTTATTACCTACAATACAGTAGAAGAAAAGGTAAAAGAGTTATTTTACTTTTTTGAAAATGTTTTACTAGTTAAACCAAATCTAATATTTTGAGGATCCTTTGCAAATTCAGATGGAACAAATCAAAAACTTTCCAAGCTTCACCATCAATGGGATACCTATTATTATCATCCATAGGTTGATGCTTTGCATGCCAAATCATTCCATTGGTCATTTTGGGGCACATAAAGATCCTTTGAAGCCTTGATTTTAGAGAAAAATATCATAAAATTTTAGTTAGAACTTTATGAACATTGATGGATAAAGAAATGATATCGTTCCCCTTTGAATTAGTAAGTCTTTTTCATCTAAAAGCCCACAAATGTCACAAACTTATGCCCTCTCATGCTTGTCCCAATATATGGTATAATGATTAAGACATGCATGAGTCTTTTTGTATTCAAGCTTTAAATCTCCCATTATGGCTTTAGCTTCATTAAATGAACTAGGTACCCTTACCTCAAGGAATACCTCCTTTATTAACCTTAAAATATCTTTAAATGTTACATTATTGAGTTTATAGAGACATTACAATCTAATTATGAAAGACAATTTAGAAAATTTCTTTCAACTAAGATATAATTCTTCTTGTACTTCTTTAACTAATTTGTAAAACATTTTAGGCTCTACATTTGACCCTATCTTAATATTACTAGATTCTGGTTAATGACTTGCATCCATAAAAGTGTCATGTAATAGCCCAACAATATCATCATTCACACCAAATTGACCTCATCTACCCTTCTTGATATTAATCTTACATCATAGAAAATCTCATCCTTATATGCTTTCATAAAGCCTCTAGCAATTAAATGTTCAAAGATAACATTTCTATAATACCAATATTGACATTAGCATTTCTTAAAAGGACATGAGATTTCATTGCCGACCATAATCCTAGTAAAAACCCTATTCAAGAAATTGTCAACTCCATCCAAGTATTCTTTACTTAATCTATACAAATGCATCCAACTTGTGTCTTCCATATTTAATAACCAAAATTAAATAAAAGAAAACATATATATATATTTAGGTATGAAAAATTTAAGAGCATCAGAAATTATCATAGATTGAAGCATTTTTTACATAAATGGAAGTCAAATAGCTCGAATCAAGATAAAAACATATAAATTTAAAAACTAAAATAAAAATATGTTGCTTCTAGTAGCATTAGTCATGGCTTTTAAGTCATATATATTACTTAAAAGTTTGTTAAAAGAACAAAAAACAAATAGACTAGAGACACATTTGGCAAAGTTATTGATATTGTAATTTATTAAACATTTTTCCACTCATATCATTACAACCACTAAGATGTCATTTTTTTATTAATTTCTTCTAAACTTGTATTTAAGCAAAAGAGAATGAAGTAGACTAATGAAATAAAACTCATTATTTAGTAAAGAAGTAATTTATAGTCTTTACCCTAAAATGCATAATTACTAAACAAGCAAGACCTCAATAGTTTTAAGGCATGAGATACAATGATATAAGAAGCATGAGAATCAAAATAATTAGCTTTAGGGTATGAAATGCATTAGTGCTAAATTTTTGTTGTTACCATAACAATTATTCTTTGCACAATACTTTTATGAACAATTCACTGAGAAATTATGATGAACACCTTTTGATTACTTCAACCAAATTTCAAATAACTAACAAATTAAAAAATGCATTCTTTACCAACACAACTAGTAAGACACATAAGCTAAGTCCAATCACATATAATAATTTTAACACATAAAAATGGATCAATTGCTAGCATAACTCACCATTATGCCATATATACCCAAAAATAACAGAAAGAGAAAAATAGAGAATTTAAAGAAAAATAAAAGAAAAGTACTAGCTAGAGTTGGATACTAAAATTGATTGGCCAAAAGAGACAAGGAAGGACTAAGAGATAAATGGAAACTAAATTAGTAAAAAAAGGAGTAATGTTTGGGGCTGGAGAGATCATTCATGGAGAGCTGAAATAAAAAGGAGTAATCAAGATTGTTTGGGGCTAGAGAGATTGTTTCATGATGAAACCAAGAGATTATTTCAAATTATTTGTAAGCTCCTCAAAAAGACTTAAGGTTTCATGATATAAGGGTCAATCAAGAAGGGATTAAATGATGTAGTTTAGTGGTTTTAAAAATCATTACATTATCTTTTTAAAATCATAACAAAATCTTGGTTCATGAATTGCTAGTAAAATTTTTTAACATCATTGTGTTTAAACACATAAGATAGTGGTTTGGTACCATTGCATCAAAACTCTTACCTTAAATTAGGTTAGGGTATAAGTTACTAATTAATTCATTCAAAATTGTTGTGTAAAACTACAAATGATACCAACTTTGTTACTTTGCCTTAAAACTACTTCTTAAAAGTAATATGGGTTAAAAACCATCATTACAAGTCACTGCTGAGAAACTGTTGCATAAAGTCTACTATTGTCACATACAATGCTTATAATTATTGCCTTATATGGTTTTAGCGATAGAATTAGATTGCTGCAAAGTAATCACTATTATAAGTGTTTTATGATGTAATGCCAAGATGTCAAGGTACTTAAAATAGAAAACATTTTCCAAATTTTAGATTAGGATTTTCCCCAACACTTTCCAAACACTTTTTAGAAAAAAAAAAAAAAAATCCTAATCTATGTATCAACATTATTAATATGCATTTAAATATATTGTGATACATTATAATTTATAAATAACATAATATTTATTTAGTTATGTAGTTTCCATCTATTATATAACATGACATATGAGTATTCACAAGTAGTTGTGATTCATGTGTAACACACTTGACAACATGACTAGGATAATGTTAAAGGGTGATATGGTGAGAACTTTGTGCTTGATCAATAGTAATACCTTTATCATTTTTTTTAAAATAATTATTGAATATAATAATCCTTTGAATTAAAATTTACTAATTAATATTCATTAGGTGAGTAATATTTATAAGATGGTATTAGATGCTTAAGGTTATGACAATCAAATTGTAACTAGTTTTATTATTTGTACCATGTACAAATTAGGTATGAATGAAAAAGCAAAATAATGATTACTTAACCATAAATATAATCATCAAAGAATAAATAAATGTAGCTAAAAGTATATCAAATCTATTAAAAAAAAATCTTACATTTTCTAATATTATTTACCACTAAAATAATTCTAATCAAAGGTTAAGCAAATTTATTTGCTTAAAAAGGGTCCAATGAAAATACAATGTCATTATGGAAAATCATAAGAGGATATGTTAAATGCTTATTAACCACTAAAAATAGACACTTAGAGCATCAACCTTAAACTTCATCGCTTTATATTTTAAAGAGTTCATCTTTCATTCAAATAATGAGAATGAACTTGTTGTACATGAGTGGAGAAAGAGACAACAAATTTTGATGGGAGGATTGTAGCAAAGGTAAAGGGAAAAGACTAAATTAAGAAGACAAACAATTTACCTAAAACATAGGATATGGGCTAGGTGAGGGAAAGAGATTTCATAATTTCTCAATATTCCGACACATTTAAAAAAAATGAGAGAGAAAGGGAGAAAGAGATTTTGTAATCTCTTAATATTCCAAAACATTGAAAACATATGACCAGAAAAATTATGGAATTTGAAACAAATGGGGTAAGATAAGAAAAGTGATTCCAAATAATCTCTTAATATTCCTAAACATTTGTTTGTTTGTGGAATAAATGATTTGAGTTATGTTATGAACACAATAAGTAAATGAGTTATGTTACATACTAAGTTTTTGGAATGAAAATAGATACTTTATATAAATTATAAGAGTTAACTTCAAAATTTCAAGTAATTTAAGAATTATAAGAGTCATTGAGTTAACAAATAACATATATGAGAATTGTAAGAATTAGCTACTTAATTAATGAAATTAAAAGAAAATTATAATAATTAACTACTTAATTAGTGGAATTAAAAAAGATTATAAGATTTAATTGCTTAATTAATGAAATTAAAAGAGAGTTCGAAGTTGATGATTTGATGTAAAATGACAAAAAGAGGTAAAATTGAAGAAATATGTCATGTAACATGCTAGTATCATAGAATTGGTATATATTATATAAATACTAAAAAAAAGTTAATAATAAAAAGAATTCTCCTTTGACATATATAATTAATTCCTATTGACTAATGTTTATTGAATGGATGATATTTATTAGATAAAATTAATTGTATATATTATTAACGTTCGAATTTTATTACTAAAAAGAATGTTCAAGATATTTTAATTTTTAAAGATAATTCCTATTAGCTAACATTCATTAGTTGATGAATATTTATTAAATTAAATTTAGTGTCTATATTATAAACATTCAAATTTTAATGTTAAAAGAAATTTTGAGTTAACAAGTTCGCTTGTTTTTTTTTTTTTTTGTTTAGAACTAATAGTAAAATAAATTCTAATACTAAAACAAATGTTCAAATCTAATATGTTATAGGGTAATTATTTATTTATTATAAAATATTACCTTAATATTTAAAGTTAGTTGTATCGAAATTAAATTTTATATTACTTTTTTAGAATTATAATATAAGAACTCATACAAATAAATGTATAAATTTTTAACTATTTAAATATTTTTAAAAATTTTAAAATTAATATAATTGAGGTAAAAATTTTGAGTGTATATATATATATATATTGATTTCATGGCCAATCTTTTCTAAAAATTGAGTAGAAATATTAATATTATTGTAATTTCCATCTCTTTTATCAATCAGATTCATGAATAATTCAATATCTGCAACCTTGTGAAATAACTTGGGCAAGACCAATGTATTGATTATTTCCTCTTCAAGATTCAATGTCCTTCACTATCATCTACGCACTTGCAATTGATTATTGAGGTAATATCTACTTCAAAAAGCTAGGCGCCCGCAGAACAAGCCGGTGACCAGTCTTCTCATTTTACCTTTCAAGTGGACAACTAGACACAATTTCAAACACGGCACTTTTTATCACAAATGACCAACTATTTGCGTTAGCAGGCTGGCGCTATCTGGCAAATATCAATTAGGGCGCGGAGCAATAATGGCGGAACTTACCCTTACAACTGGACGCAATTTCAGACACGGCACTTTTGATCACAATTGACCAATTATTTGTATTAGCAGGCTAGCGCTATCTGGCAAATATCAATTGGGGCGCTGAGCAATAATGGTGGAACTTACCCTGGGTGCCAAGATCAAATTGATTAGGTTGTAAATGAATTTGAGAAAAAAATGAGGACCCCAAAACTAAAATGATATGTGTCGAAAATATTTTAGAAAATCATAGGTAATAATCTGATTTCTTTTAAAATTTTAACTATTAAATTTAGCTTAATAACCACACAAGTATAAAATTTAAGAGTGAAATTTAGAATTCAAATTCCTTCCGTTCTTTGCATTTATGATGTCAGTCAATGGTTGCATTTTCTATTGCTATATGATGGAACCAACGATGTCATTTCAAAGAAGAGCGAAACAAGAAGATTTAACCACTTTTTGGTCAAAGATTCATTTGAGGTCCCATAACGTGGAACTTCTTTTTGACCAATTCACCAAAAAGAGGCTTCATTTAAGGCTTTCATCCATTCAAATTAAATGGCCATGAATTGTTAGTATGTCTTCATGTTAGGACTAGTTCAGTTTTAGTTAAAGAATTATTTCTGCAACTGGTTCAATTTGGTTAAAGAATTAATTTTTGTTCTCACGCTCCTAATCTGACCTGTTGATCCATTGAAAAGGAGCTTCCGGCATGGCCTTTTCTCCATGGATTGGCTGAATGGGCCATTTGAAGGGCAGAAAGTAAAAAGATCCTTTGTTTTGAAAAAGGGTTCTAAAGTCATGAATTGTGGTACTTTTGAAAGAGAAACAAAAGAGCAATCAACGTGCATGAAAGGGCATTTGCCAATTCAATCCCAATCACACTGGATCTTGATCATTTGTTTTTCTCTTCCTTAGGGCGTAAAGATTTGTGGCCAACATTTCGTGCTTCAATCAATTTGCATTTTCCTTGTTCAACTTCTTGTCGCAGGCTTAGCAGAGTAAGGTACCCAGCACCCGCGGGACACGCAACTTGTTTCGTCCAAGTTTAATTTATTTTGTGCCACTTTGCGGACTTATCCTTTAATCTCTGCAACATAAAGCGCTAAAATCTCATTATGGTCTCCTTGCAATAAAAAGCATGACTAATGTGCTCACATAACCCTCCTGTTGGAATATTTTCTTATTTTAGGTTGTTATTAATTAAATTTTCTATTTTAGTTAAAAATTAGATCAAATGAGTAGTTTAATTATGAACCTATATATTATAAAATGATCTAATGGGTCATATTTATCTCTTATGTGTGTTATATAAAATAAGAATGTGTTTGGGTTTTGGACATTAATTTAAAATAATTATTTGGTATAAAGTTTATTGTTGAGTTCATGATGAGTAAAGCTAACTAGGGTTTCAATAAAAATATAAATGGTAAGTTCCCTTTCCACACAATAAGTTATGTTTTGTTCTTTCCATTAGAGCAGATGAAAAAATATTGACAATATTGAAGAGGAAGATCCTAATCTCAACTTGCTTGTTAGTACACAAATATCATTAATCTTTACGATATGACAACAAAAGTTATGCTTAATATCTTGTTAATATTTAATTTATAATTGTGATATAGTTTTGATATGAGATTTTAGGGTTGTAAATTTTTAAATATAATATCAGAGTAGGTCATATCAACTTAGAACCCTTCTTATTTTTTTAGATAAAATTTTAAAATGAAAATTGTCAAACCCTCTCAATGACAAGGCTAAGAGGCTTAACCTTATTGACTTTTGGCACATGAATAAATTATCCATGTGCTATTCTACTTTGCTACAGTGAGCCAAAAATCTTATTGCACTAGATCATTGTACTAGATAATTTTTGCATATTTAATCATTTTAGAACTCTTTTAAAATATTAGGTTATGGACAATTGTCTATCTGATGTTTAAAAATTGAAAAATTTTATGGAGTTAAAATTTATTGTGGGTAATTTTGTTTTGTGATCACTATTAAGAATATAATTGATAAATTAAATATTGTCATCACAATAACTATTTGAGAAACCAATAATATTTTCATGTAATATTAGGATGTTCTTGTTCAAATTATGCATATACTTGCTCACCCACAAGACATTATTATGTGTGTCAATTTAAATTACTTGGAGTTATTTTAATAGTGAATGCGTTGAGAATCTTTTTGCCCACATGTGTTGGATTTTTTGATTCTAATTCTTATTATATTAACTTGGTGATTTAAGGATAATTTTAAGTTTGTCACCTTTTCCACCATAAAGGAGTTTGTAATGATTTTTTGAGATTTCTAATATTTAAAATAAATTATTGTTGTTACCCATAATATTTATTGATTTTTGTTGTCATTATTTCTCAGGTCTATGTATTTTTTTCTCGAATAATTAGACTTTCCCTATTAAAACTCTAACTAGTGAAAATTATAAGAAATGAAAGGAGAATATAGAAATGGTTTTAACTAAGATGGATATGGACATGGCTATAAAAGTAGGCAAACCAGCTAACTTGACTCTTAAGAGTACTACTGCAAAGAAAGCATATTATGAGAAATGGAATAAGTTTAATCATTTGGTTTTTATGGTAATGAAAAGGTCCATCTTTAAGGATTTAGGAAGTGTTATCTCAAATACCAATAATGCCAAAACCTTTTTTATTTCTCTCAAGAAAAGGTATATAGTTTCTGATAAAGGTAAAGCTAGTTAATTAATGGAGAAATTCATCAAGTATGATGGGATAAAAGGTGTTAGGG
This sequence comes from Rhizophora apiculata, assembly GCA_037832385.1. NCBI lineage: Eukaryota > Viridiplantae > Streptophyta > Magnoliopsida > Malpighiales > Rhizophoraceae > Rhizophora > Rhizophora apiculata. The sequence goes on along the minus strand of CM075430.1, from coordinate 6,050,205 downwards.
AATAAATTCTCCAAAAGGTTACTCTTTCTTCTAGACTTGATAAGCTCCAATGCCCTATTGCTAACCTTTTTATTATTAACCATAAATTAAACTCATTGCTCCTCAAATTTGATGCATTAAAAACCTATTACAATACTCAAAAAGAAAGTTAGGATTTCAAGACTTTGATATCCATTTGTACTCAAGAAAAGGGTAGGATGAAATATAAGGTTTCGAGGAGTGTGAATTTAGTTAATAAGTCACACTTGACGAAGTCTTTTCATAAGAAGAAATTTAAGTCCTTGGGAAAGGGTGGTCCTGAAAGAAAGTTTGGTCAGAAGCACCTCAATCCTAAACTTGTAATAACTGAAGATGAATATTTGTTTTGTAAGAAAATAGATTTTGGATTTATTTTGACTTTGAAAGATATTCTTTATGTACCATCCATAAGACAAAATTTGATTTCCTTACCAAAATTTCAAGACATTAGTGTTTATTTAGGTTTTAATAATAGTCATTATAGTGGTTATTGGTGACATTTCAAGATCTAATAATGTATATAAATTAAATGTTAAATCTAAACAATTTGATGCATTTTACATTGTTAGGGTTAAAAGGTATCTTTTCAAAAATAAAAGAAAGTGTCATTTAATCTCTTGAGAACTCTAATGAGAGTAAGTGTGTTGATTGCATTAAAGGTAAAATGATTAAGAAAACTAACAGATATTCCACTTGTAGTAAAAAGGTCTTGAAAATTATTCACATGGACACAAATGACCCTTTTAAGAACCCTTTACGTGGAAATAAATATTTTATAACCTTTATTAATCACTTCTTTCATTATAGCTATGTCTATCTCATAAATGACAAGTCACAATCACTTAAGAAATTTAAAATCTCTAAGGCTAAAATAAAAAAGAAATGTGACAAAGTGATTAAAATTGTGAGGTCTAACTGTGATGGTGATTACTATGGTGAAGCTGATGAAATAGGTCAATTCATGGGACCTTTTGCCAAGTACTTATAGAATTGTGGCATTGTTTCCCAATTTACTCTGCCTAGGACTCTTAAACAAAATAAGATGGCTAAAAGGCAAAATCACACTTTGATGGACGTGGTTAGATCTGTCATGAGTAAAACTAATTTACTAATCTTTCGTTATAATGAAGTCTTGAAAATAGTCATGTATATCTTAAACAAAGTTCCTACTAAATTAGTGCATAAAACACCTTTTGAGCTTTTCAATGGTTAAAAGCCCAATTTAAACCATCTTAAATAATGAGGATGTTTTGTTAAGGTGAAATTTGTGATCCAATTACATCAAAATTAGATGTTAAAAATACCAATATTATTTTATTAGATATCCCACTAGCTTCAAATGTTATAGATTCTATTATCCTACCTAAGGGACAAAGATTGTTGAGGCATCAGTGATGAAATTCCTTAAAGTGATGTTTATGATCTTGATTGGTTACAAGATGATAGAACTATTTAGGGAAAGACTCCTAGTATTTTTCTTATGGCTATTGTGCATAAGCAAGTAATGTATAATCCTGTTGATAAAGTGCATGATATGCCACTTTATCAAAATGTTACAAATATTCCACCTAAACTAGTAAAGTCTATTCTTATTAGATGTTTTAAAAGGATGAGGTGTCTTATGATTTCAAATGATTTGTCATACACTTAGGTAAGACAGATTATGATATTAGACAAGTTATTGATCCATTGAACTATAATGAAGCAATATGATGTGACTAATCTAGTAAATAAATAAAAGCAATGCATGAAGAAGTTCAGTCCATATATTTTAATAGTGTGTGGGAGCTTATTGAAATTCTAGATGATTTTAAAACCATAAGTTATAAATGGGTGTTGAAAACTAAGAAAGATTCTAAGGGAAACATAAAGCGATTTAAGGTAAGGTTGGTGGCAAAAGAATTGACATAAAAAGAGGGGATAAATTTTAAGAACACATTTTTACCAATATCTTTAAAGGATTTTTTTAGAATTATTATAACCTTAGTGAGTTATTATGATTTAGAGCTTCATTAAATGGACGTAAAAACTGATCTCTTGAATGGAGATTTTTATGAGGAGGTCTATATGCAACAAACTAATAGTTTGATTACAAGTGGAATTGAGTATTTGGTACGTAGATTAAGAAAATTTATTTATAGTTTTACACAAGCATATAGACAATGATATAAAAAGTTTGATAAAGTCATATCTTCTTTAAGTTTTGTTAAGAATAGTGTTAATCAATGCATTTATCTTAAGGTGAGTGAGAGCAATTTTATCATTCTTATTCTCTATGTAGATGGTATATTACTTGTTAGTTTTGTTATCAATCTACTTCATGAGATTAAATATGCCTTATATAATCATTTTGACATGAAAGGTCTTGGTTATGTTTCTTATGTTTTGGGAATTGAAATTCACATGGATAAATTTAAACACTGGTTGGGTTTTTCATAGAAAGCCTATATATTTTATGTGCTTGAGAGATTTAATATGGATATATAAAATCTTAAAATTCTTATGGCTAAAAGTGATAAATTTAGCAAAGATCAATGTCCTGAGAGTAAAACTCAGAAAAGTTTGATAAAAGATAAGCCTTATTTTAATGTTATTAGCAGTTTAATGTATGTATAAGTTTGTATTAGGCTTGATTTGTCTTTTGCAGTGAGTGTACTTGGCAAATAGCTTTTTAATCTAGATGATAAGCATTGGATTGTTGTTAAAAGGTGATGTGGTATTTGTAAAAAAATAAAAAAGTACATGTTTGTCTATAAAAGGGTTAGTGACCTTAAGGTAGTCAAGTATACAAATTTGAATTTTGTTGGTTATATTAATGATATGAAATATTCATCTTGGTATGTGCTTTTGTTAGTTAACAAGTAGTTTCCTAAAAAAGTGTGAAGCAAACACTAATTACTTCTTCTACTATACAAATAAAGTTTGTTACTTATTATGGTGCTAACATACATGCAATATGACTTAGAAATTTTATTTATGGTTTGAAGATAATGGATGCCATCTATAAATCTATGAAAGTTTACTATGATAATTCAGTAATAATGATATTCTTAAAGAATAATGTGATAATTCAATAATAGTGATATTCTCAAATAATAACAAAACATCTAATGGTTTTAAACATACTGAGATTAAGTTAAAAATAATGACATTCTTATCAAACATATTAGTAATAAAGCAAGGTTAGCAAATTTAAGAATTAAGGTTGTTACACCTATTGTTATCAAACAACATGTTAAAAATATGAGTATTTTAAATTCTTTTAATGTAATTGATTAATAGGAATGATTATATTATGATTTTCTTTTGATGGGAATTGCATTTGTTATGTGAATTATGAAATTTATTCTTTTTATGGGTTTATGAAATATTATATTATCTCGAGATATGATTGATTTCTTGGTGAAAACAATGTTTGCTTTCATATAACTCTAAGCTACAATCGTCTCCTTAGGAAGATGTATTTAATTCTCTACTTGGGAAAATATGTTTTATTTGTAGTAGATTTTCCATAAAAGACCACAAAAAGAACCTTTTACACAATATTATGAGATTAGTTTGTTTTAGTAATTATGGATATACTACACTAATGATATATCATCATCCATAGTTCAAAGTTAGATGTCTCATTAGACCTAATGATGTTTTAAGGTAAATTTATTGAAACATGATTTATTTTATAGTCATTAAAGTCATTATTTGACTTGGAAGTTGTTTTCTTAACTAGTTTTTTTAAAATTAATAAAACTAATTAATGTTATTTAAGTGAGAGAATATTAAAATATTTTCTTATTTTGGACTGCCATTAATTAGATTTTCTATTTTAATTAAAATCGGATCTAATGTGTAGCTTAATTGTACATTTATATATCATAAAGCAATTGAATGAGTCATATTTATTTATTATGTGTATTTTATAAAATAAGAATATATTTAGGTTTTAAATATAAACTTAAAATAATTATGTGGTGTAAAACTTATAAAACCTATTATTGAGTCCATAATAGATGAACTTAATCAAAGGTAGAAATATAAGAAGTTCTCCTTCTACACAATAGGTTATGCTCTCTCCATCGTAAAAAATAAAAAATTGTTGACAATATTAAAGAGAAAGATCATAATCTTAGCATACCTATTGATAAGCTTATATCATTAATTTCTACACTTAACAAGTATATGTAATATCTTACGATATGACAATAAGAACTATATTTAATATTTTATTAATATTTAATTTATAAATATAGTTCTAATTTTAATATGAAATTTAAGAGTTATAAATTCTTATATCTCTTATTTTTCTTCAAGTGAAAAAAAAAATATATCTTTAACATTCAATTTATAAATATTATTTTAGTCTTAATATGAGATTGTAAGGTTGTAAATTCTTACAACTCTTGCTTTTGTTCCAACAAAAAATGGAAGCGTGGAATCAAAATTTGATTATCTTGCAAGTTGAACCATCCATAATGTTACTTTGGAATGGGATCTTCATATATAGGTCAACGGGTTAAGGAAATAAAAACGAACTTAAATGAACGTTTTCCTCTGATTTTTTTTTTTTTTATTAAAAAGTTGAAACATATATCAGCTCTGAACTACACACAAAGCCTGCCCTTCGCGGAAATGTGTCTAGGATAGCTTTTAAGTCTACAATATTGGCTTAGATTTGACACAGAGTCGTAAGTCAATTAAGGTAACATCCAAAGTGCTACGAACTTGTTTCTTTTTCGTGTCTATTTATTCACGTCTGTGTAATATTTCCATGGCCAGAAAGCTTCGGCCTTGCTGTGATTCAGCAGTGTTGACCAGACATTCTGAAGCCACCAGGTTCACTGAGTTCTCCTGACTGCATTAAAAGCACAATCCGGGTTTCGTGAATTATTCTGATTAGTCAAACAGAAGGGCAAGATCTTAGCCTTTTCCTTTACTGAAAGAGAAAGAAATTAGACTTCGTAAAGCGAGTGACAACTTTCATACTTTTTAGTAGAACATACGTACAGATGACCTTTGGGTCACAGTAATGGAGCAGTCTCTTTTTTCGTCTTTTTAAAAAAAAAAAAAAATGATAGAACACGACTTGCTTTGCTGTAAGAAAGCAAAACTTATGCATCACAGTCCTTGGTTTTGGTTAAAAACATACGTGCACTTACTAAAGCCTTTCAAGCATTTCCTTTCAGATCCAAACTCTGTGAGTAGGAAATCCCGCCTTGCAAATTGCAAGTTGTACAGCTCCACTCTGGGAATTCCCAGATCCTGGGGCATTTTAGCTAGCTTTCAAGAGGCTTCCGTTGCTTATTGGTGTGTACTAACGTTCGACCCATCGTATGATCTGGTAATAGAACACATGAATTCTTAGGTTCTAGTAAATAGGATTTAAATCTTGGCACCCATGGATCATTAAAAAGAAAATTTGATCTTTGGTTTTGCTGGTCAATTGGGAATTAAATATTATATTAACAAAATTAGGAATATAACTAGATGAAATTTTCAAAATTTATACCTTTCTTTAATTGCATGAATTGCGTTTGATATTTTTAAAGATCAAATCATTATTTAAAAATTGAAAAGTATTGATGAATACAATAAAGTTTTCCTATTTTTAATTATTACCTTCGACCACTTTGTGGTAAGATTGATTGTAAGTATTCTTTTAATAATAATCAAATTGCAAGATAAGTTAAGAGTCTAGTAGATATTAATTTTAGAAGTCTCATTTTCAAATCTTAGGTAGGGAACTTGTGATTTATGCAAAAGACAAGGAATACATTTATTATATATCCTACAATCTAATGGGGCCTCTTGATATACAAAAAAACAAAAATAAAAAAGGAAAGGAAAGAAACTGCAAAATGCACTGTAGTTCCTTTTTTAAAAAAAAAAAAAAAAGTTTCTAATCATAGTCCAAATACACAAAAATAACCTTCTAAAAAGGATTGCATATGAAATACATTATAGATTATCTTGTTTACTAATTGTCTAATTATGAAATATAACTGCTCACAGAAAAAAGAATTAAAAAGTAGACAAAAGCAAGGAATTATTAAAGGATTCGTACAAAACACAGTTAGTTTTCCTTTGAATTTCAAAGAGTTTTGGACCATAGATTGTGGATAAATTAGTGTAGGCTCATAAAATCCACTTTTTTTTTTTTTGTTTTTTGTACGTATAAATTCCCCTTTGAGCTTTGTACCCAAACGAAATCCGTATTAAAGCAAAAATGACTTGGTTGAAATTCCGGGGCATCGTGATGCGAGCAGATCAAATGAATAAATCCTCTTAGTGGAGGTCTTGCAGGAATATCAACTGATATATATGAAAAGCGTTACGAGGTAACAAAAGAAGAATCTCATTATAAATAAAGATTCAATCGGGCACCTCCGCACCAAATTAAAGTTTAGGCGGCCAGAATGCGAAATTGGCCATATGCATAAAGCATCTACGCAATTGCACGCCACAGGATGATCCAAAGCTTACTCGGTTATATATTCCTGTACACGTGTGTCGGGATATATTCTCATTAGTTAAAGATGCACAAAACAGAGAGTGGGGATTATAATTGAAAATTTTTCATTCCAATGGAATTCTAACCGATCTAATCGCAACTTTCAATGAAATTTCGATGTATCTGGTTACAACATGGGTGGCATGTTAGATTTTTTAATAAGAATAATCTTTTGGATCTTAAAGTTGAATATATTCATGTAAATAACATATATGAGTTTATAAAAATTAAAATCATAAATATATCTAGAGAATTTGCCCTATCTTAACAACTAATTTTTTGTCCTATAATCACATGCCTTTAAACGTAGCTTTCATGCTTATTAAGAAGAAAGACAATCTGTTATTTATATATGCACAGTTGCATGCTTTAAAAGAGATGTGTTTATTAATACCTGAATTAAATTTGATATTATAATTTTTAATAATATATAAAATAATTTATTATTAATCAAATTATATTATAATTAAATTTTAAATAAAAATATTATTTAGAAATATTTTAATATTATTAATTTAAAAATTTTAACATTTTTCTACTTGATCAAATTAAAATTCATTATATAATCAACCAAAAGATTCCTGGGTGAATCGGGCAAAAACTTGAACTAGGCTAATACATACTTTTAGAAAAAGGTAAAGCCAACATACATATAAAAACTGGTGCTATTGTACAAATAATAATAACAATTTATTATGATTCTATCATAACGACGTAATCTGATAAATTATTTAGTATAAGTTATGGTGATTGTGCAACTCCCTTCCATATATTACAACTTTAACAATTCACTATACAAGGTTTATAAGAGATATATAATCTTATAATAGTTTATAATAATATTTTATAGAGATTTTACCATTATTTTTTTAAAATATTAATATGTACCAATCATAAGATAATTGAAGATGAATAATGCATGTCAGAAACACATCGGTGAGTTTAGAGTATCATTGTATCATATATTATCAATTATCATTAATATAATTAAAATTCATTTTCAAGATGTGTTCTCTATGTAATGTTAATTGTAAGCTTTTATATTGATCTAATATTATGAGATCAATTAGTATTTTATAAATAATCTTTGTTTCTCAATCTTCTCCTTAATGAAAAAATATTTTAATTTTCATTAAATTTAATTTCCTTTAAGCATTTGTTATTTTTAAAGAAGAATATTGTTGTAAAATTATTATATAAATTTTTAATAACTTGATAATGATATTGATAACCTTAAGTCTTCAAATAAAGTTTCACAGTCATAATGTGTAAATTCTAATTTTAAATCATTCCATAAAGTTTGCTTTTATAATGGATGAAGTAATAATATATAGTTTTCCATTATTCCACAAAATTACTCATTTTTTAATAGGAACCAATAACTAAATGTAGACTTTCTGTCATCAATGCATCCAACAATGTTTGAATATAAATACTAATTACATTTAAATGGTTGAATTTTTTATACATAAACATATAATTATTTATTCTTACAGGTACCTCAATACTTTTTTTGTAGTTTTATATGATTTATTTTAAAATTACTTTTATACATGTCTAACATTTTGACTACAAAATTGATGTTCAATCAAATGAGATTTGCAAATATATTAAATTATTAATAATAGAGACATATGGAATTGATTCCATATCCTTACATTCCACATCATTGTTGAGAAATTATATAAGACTGAATTTGTTACTTTTCTATATAAGAAATAACCTTAAGTGAACACTTAATGATACTAAATTTTTTTATAATTTTTTCAATATAAATATTTTAAAACAATCTCCATTCATTGTGATATGTTGCAAAATATTTTTATTCTTATCACATATAATGTCTCTTTCATATCTCTTATCATAAAATTCTTTCAAATAAATTTTTTAATCTCATACAATATATGTAAAATATTAACAACAAGCAATATACAAAACTAGAAAACAAGTTAAGTGCCATTAATTTTTTGATATATATACCAATTAACAATATTTTTCTTAATATCAAAAGATATAATTATATTATTAAATTTAAAATATTATTATTAGGAAGTTTGTTTTAATCCAAATATTGACTTTTCAAATTTATATACCATTTGATTTTTATCTTATATGAAAAATCCTTCAAGTTGATATACATAAACTTTTTCTTTTTCTTCAAGATCTCTATTAAACAAAAAAAAACAATTTTCACATTCATCTAATGTAATTTTAAGTTATACTAAGTCACTAATATCATAGATTTAACATTTTTATATTTATGAAAACAAAAATAAATTTTTATTACTTCTAATATTAAAATTTAATTCTTATAAATTAATCAAATAATCATTCAAAATAATTAATTTTCTTTGCCTTTAAAATTATAAATTATAAATTCCTAACATCGCACAAGAATGTCTTCTCAAGCTTACAATTTGCCAAATCTCATGTCGGCCTTACTATTAAGCTACAAGGCCAACAAACAAATCTTGGCGGGTGTCTTCTAATTAATATGTAGTAATTAAATATTTAAAATTTTATTTTTAACACCTCAATTTTTATCATAAAAAAATATAAAATTTAAGAAAATAAAATATTTATTTTTATTGTATAATTTAAAATTTAAAAAAACCTTAGTTGCATTACTGTCACAGAAGCAATTAAGTAGACCCCATAGGTAGGGCACTTGCTTTTCTCTCCCGTTTTGATGAAACCAATTTAAGCTACCCGACTTTAGTCTTTTTCTTGTACTGAAAGGGAAGAAAACGAAAAACAAAGAGAATGGCCCTCGCCGGTATTTGCATTACAATTTCCAGCAATCTTTTCAATTAATCAGGTCCCATCAACAATACCCATTTCGCACAAATGCTCATCTGGTAGAAGGATTATAAATATTATCGCAAAGAGAAAAATCTACCCAACTTTACTTTTTTTCTTGTATTGAAAAAGAAGGAAAGAAAAAAAAAAAAAAACAAAAACAGAGAAAATGGCCATCGCCTATATTCGCATTACAATTTCTAGCAATCTTTTCGATTAATCAGGTCCCATTTACAACACCCATTTTGCACAAGTGTTCATCCGCTAGAAGGACTGAAAATATTATCGCAAATAATAATAATAATTAAAGAATAACATATAAATAATAAAATATGTAAATTAATAATATTTTATTTAACTTTATTAATAAATAAAATTATATTTTATTATTTTATTATTTTATTATACTTATTATATTACTTAATAAACATCGCTGCCAAGTATTACTCTCAAATCGAATAAGATAATCGAGGAGATTCGGAATTGCCATCAATGAATCAGAAGCTGATTCTTGTTGGGGTGCTGACATTGTCTCAGGCCTCATTATCCGAAATCTACCGAAAAAAAAAAAAAACCTATCATCCTAACTCGGGTCGATTTCCAATTTTCCACCAAATGCATGCATCAGAATCAGGATCCAATTGCACACCATAGGGCGGTGATTCGAGTGATAATGCTTTCATGACCTCACCACATTTTAAATAAAGCCCCATATGCTTCTTCTTAAAAACAAAAAAACAAAAACGCCATTGCAATCCCTGCAACAGCGCGCCCCACTTTCTAAGCAATTTTGTTTGCTATATGAGTGTCCATTAACGCTGATGTGGTTTTATGAAAACGATGGCTTCGCAAAGTTATAACATAAGCCTACATTTTTTTGTTAAAGGAAAAAAAATCACAAGTGGGCATCGATCATATATTCTAGGCACTGCCTGCCATTTCTGAGTATATTTGTAAAAGGTAAAATAAACAGCAAACAGAACCAAAAACATAAAAACAAAAAGACCTGAAGAGTGAAAAACTAAAATTATTGTATCTCAACATTTCAATCAAACACATAAAATTAAAATTAAAACAAAGAGGAATTTAGTATGACCTTCCTTTTGCCAATGCATTATAGTTCTATGCTATTGAAGTGATACTAAAATTTGAAGGGTTTTTCGAACCTATTGATAAGCAGCACAAACAAAAAAAAAAAAAAGGGTTCCCTTTATTGTTATTCTGTGTTTGTATCGTTCAGTTATGCTCATTCGCGTTTCTGATTCTGAAGCTTCATTTTTCATGCTGTTGAATTTGATCCTTGCTAATTGATCCAAAACCAAAAACAAAAAAAGAGTTGAAAAGAAAAATGAAGCTGAGTATTTTGTATGTCCCCCGCTTCAACGCTGACATTTTCCTGAAATCATGTCATTAATTGACCTGAGTATGTCCTCGGGTCGCGTCGTTCTCCTTTTAGTTAATTATTATTATTATCCAGTTCTCTACAATTTATCTTCATTTCTCGATTCTTGGAAACAACATACACAAGGTAAGATTTGCGATAATGCCTTGCGACACGTAACACTTGAACAAACCATAAAACATAGGATATTAAGACAACACATTAAACTATGTCAGCACACGCCACACAGTTGGAGCAAGTCTCACCCTGCGAATATTCGGCGCCCCTTTGTATCGTTTGGAATTAAGATTTATGTCATCCATTTTGCCCGTGCGTAATCCAAACGCCAGACAGTTTCAACTTCCCAGACGATAATTCCCATTTTGCTGGCTACATTATTTTGAGGGATAACCTTAGGCATTTTCTTAATGGGGACCAATCTCTTCTCCCTCTCTCTACAAGTGTCTTCTGGGGTTAAAATTTCCTCTTTTTCCCCTGCATCATGAACAGTTCTAGATCATCCCGCCTAACCATTTATTGATATGCGGGATGCTCATAAAAAAACAGATACATGTGTGGTCTATTGAATCTGCACCATAATTCATGGACTATGGGCTCTGTAACTTTCCTTGGTGAGTGTGATGCCCCGCAAAATAAATTAGGAGCCACGAACACACTGAGTGGTGCATTTCCAACCTGGAAAATCCACTAGTGATTGGAATTCTTTATTACCAATATGTATCGCGCCATTCTCCCAAAACGCATTTGATCAAAATTCAAATGCTTAGTGTGGACCTCGTCGGAGAAAAGCATTTTTTTTTGTCACCTAAATGGCATCTCTGTTTCTATTAGGTCATTCTCCACATAGCCCGAAAGCGCCAATCAATATGTCTCAGTGGGCTTACGTAGAAACATTTTAGTAACTAAAGTAAAATCTGCGAATTCACCCGAATAAATACAAAATAATAATAATAAAAAAAAGAAAGCATAGAAATAAAAGTTCATTTTTAAAGAAGCTTTTCAAAACTCACCGCCATTCTTTACTTCAACAATATTGTATACCATGTTGTCCTTTCCTTCTTTTTTTTTTTTTTTTTTTTGTCTATTAAAGAAAATCCTTGGACCTTAGGATGCCGTACGTGTATCATACGTATATCTATGGTACATATGAATCACTTCTCGTAGGAGCTAAAATTGAGTATCAAATAATCGTAAAATTGTTCTTGTTATCATTTTTCTTCATCCTGATTTATAGCTGAGCACCAGAATATAACATTTTCCAGGACAAGTTGACAAGAATATTAGATTGCGTTGTAATTGCATCCACAAAGGAAAAAGTAAAGGAAAATATTTGACATCGAAAAATTAAAATGGATCATTACAACCTTCGATGATTCATGAAAGATGTGTGCTGCCGAATAAATGCAATTAGTGCAGTGTCGTGGTGGAATAAATCTTACGAAGACCCCTACATATGGGAAGTTACAATCATGATGATGGTTCTGATGTTTTCACGCCAAGTGCTGAATTGCATCAACTCCTTTGACAATGGGATTCCGTCTGCTTTGGTGCGGGCCATCCGGGCAACTGATTAGACACGAAAAGTAAATATCAATTTCAAAAACAAAAAAAAAAAATGTTGTAGTGATTTACATGTAAATTCCACCAACTGTAGAATTGGGGCGTGGGGTCACGTGCGCGATGCACGTGGGAAGATGGGTGTAGTAGACTTCCCACCGATGTCTATGGAGACTCCTGGACATTATTTTCTCAAGCATACAATGCGAATCCAACTGTCGAATATGATTCCGAGCCCCCAATTTGCTGGGGTTCCTTAATTCTTTATTCAGTGAACTGGCAAGGATTACTTTGTGTCAATTTTTCTCATTCCTCGATGGATCCTTCTAATGTTTGCCTCTTTAGTCACTCGTCTAGCCACGGCTGCTTATAATCCCCACAATGCCCTAAAAACCCCAATTCAATTGGCAGATACTCGCACTCTCAAAATCGAAAGAGCCTATATATATATATATATATATGGTTTTATTTCTTTGAAAATCGGCCTTGGCAGTTTTAAGGATGAAATAGGAGTTCTAAAAATTGTCAAAAAAAACCAGCCCAATCCGCCCTTAATTAATTTAAACTTAATTTATACATAAAATAACACTCACCCTGTATTCACATGTAACCTGGAACTGGTAATTTTTTCAAAAGGGTTGGGCATCAAACGACATCATTGTGCCCCTTTTTGCAGGCATGAGAACAAGTCCACATCCCTTGGAAATACAAGGTAGAGTGCTACTTTTTCTATAAAAGCATCTTTATCCTCTTACAAAATTATTATTTTTCTTGTGTCTTGTTGGCTTTGTTATTATCTATTTTAGGCGTAAATGACGAAACTGCCATTTTGGGTGATTTAGAGAGATTTATGGATTAGTTATGTATTTAATTTAAAAAAAATTATCATGGACAGTTGGATGAAAATTTCCTCTTAAAAGTGTCTAATTTGGTCAGCAAACACTCTACTTAACTCTACGAGGGAACTCTGGACCCATTCCTAAAATCTATATTACCATTCTCCTTTGCATAAGCATTTTTTCTTTTTTTTAAAAAAAAAATAAATTATAATCCTGTCCTTTATATCTAATATTCATAATAAGTCATCTGCTTTTAACATAACTGATCGAAAAACCCTTATTAGAATTTCGTGATTCTCTGTTCAAATCTTAGTGACTACGTTCTCTTTTTGTAATCTTTGAGTCTCTTCTGTAACCAACAAGTAATATTGATGATAATAATGATGAAACGAGAGTGGCAATGAGACCAACGTATATTGTGGCTGATTGATATTCTACCGTGGCATTATTACAAACAAATCAGGGAATAAAAAGGGGGCATATTGCACTTCATAGAGCAAATAGGCACGTAGCCCTGGAAGCAATCAACTTGCTTCGACCGATGGAGTAAGCGCCTTGAATTACGTGTTAGTGGCCAAGTTTCTTTTAGACAAAGGTGCAGGACAATTGTCCAACACAGGACCAAATCCGGTACATACTTTGCTTTGCTCAAAAACTTTGCTTTACGGCTCGATCTTAGCTTGGCTTGGTCTGGGATGAGGTGGTACTCGTGATTTTTCAGCTGGGCGCAAATTTATTTGGCTGTTTTCGGTTTGTTTGTTATATTAAAGTCATCACTGCAGTGATTCCTGGATGAAACTAATCAGTTATGGGATTATAAGCAGTTGTGGCAAATCTCATTTGAGCCCAATATGATTTTCACTATGCTAGCTCATGTGTCATAACATAATTTTATTTATTTGTTTATTTATCGGTTCATAATCATGCCAATGGTTTGAATTTATATAAAAAGAAAAAAAAAATTATCACTGAATTAGTGAATTGCATTGTCATCTCCACGTACGTGAAGAAGATGATTTACGACGCAAAGGAAGAAGAAGAAGAAGAAGCATTTTCTATTTTGTATTATACTCCTATAGGCAATTAGTGGTTAATGTACGTAACAGATAGGAAACAATCACGAATACTTGCTAAAATAATGATTGACATTTGCATATAGAATATGTAATAAGCACGCAAGTCTTCACTTTAGAGGGTGATTTAACCCGCAATCACACAAATGGACGTGAAAGTAACATTCATCTCTATCTAGCTACAGCCCACTAGCATATGTATCAGAGGTAAGGGTCACATCTGAGACAATTACCATTGGCTTCATGCTGCTCTAGTTATGGCTGTACGCCGTAAAAGAGTAGAGTCTATTAGTCTACAAATACAAAAAAGATGGTCATCGACCATACTTTGGAGAAAAACTCCAAGAGTAAAATATTAAATACACTAAAATGATACGAGAAGTGCCGTCTTAAAATTATCATGAATTGCCATTCTTTCACATTCTATTTGCTACAAAATTGCCATCAAAATGCTGGAGCTACAAAAAAAAATTACCGTGAATTTTTACTTATCAACAGCACTGACATTCAAATTCCACCTACCTAAATTCAATACGGACAAGCATGTCAAAAGATACTAGTTTAGACGTTCGATACAGGGACCAAGCTCGGCTTGATGACTAGTGATGCCGCAGTCACCCTCGGCCGTTTGGACAATTTGATCTACAAGATGGGAAAAAAGATAGGTGGCCAGATGATGTAGACGGAGGATTTACACATTAATAAATAAGGTTTTTATTTCAAATTTGAAATTTTCTGCTCAAAGACATACTCTATGTAATAATAAATGACAAAATGTATAATAAGTATCATATAATGTACAGCGAGACCAAAAAATATATATATACATATTCATTAAATAATTCGTTGTACTTAATATAATATTTGTTGTACGTTTCATCACTTTTATTATATATAGTGTGTTTTTGGGCCAAAAATTCCAAATTTTTAAAAAGAAAAACATAATTTTTTTAACGTGTGGAATCCACACGCTATTTCATTCCTTCTCTCCCATTCTTTCTATATTTTCTGACCATGTAGTTGGATCCACAAAATAAATAGATGAGGCACTCACGAAGTTGACATGAAGGAGATGTCGAATATTACGAATTTTAGCAACTGCAATCAGAAAGTGCTTACAATTCTTGTCAAACGTTCAGTTATGTATCCACTCTGGCCATTTATTTCATTTGCCAACTAGTGAATGGTACAAGCATATACCTCTCCTACATCGTTTAGAGCTGTGGCGGAAGCCTTGGACCATGCCCATTGACTCGTTGCTGCCGCAAAATGTTCAAATAGGGGTGAACATATTTCATATACATGACTTTGTTTCTGAAAGTTTATGTATATCTACAGGTGTAAATTGGACAAGTAAAAAAAGTTGAATTATATTGACATATGTATTTGTAATCTGGTGGTTGAGTACGAGGGCATTTTTCCTATATAACTAAGATGATTTACATTTGATATATTAAGTTTAAGTGTAATTATATTATATATATAAGTATTAGAAAAGTACTTGTTATTTATATTTACAGAATATATTATTTTATTTTAAATTCAATACTTAAATAAAATAATTTAAATTTAAATAAAAAAATATTTAATTTAAATAATTATTTAAATAAAGTATAAAATTATAAATATTAAGAATATTTTATATAATTTTAAAAATTTTAACAATATGTTATTCAAAATTTAAAATTAAATTAAATATATTAAATTTAAATAAACAAACTCTTAATTTAAATAATTATTTAAATAAATTTTAATATCATTTAAATTTTAATTATTTTACATAATTTTATTAATTTAAACAATATATTAAAAAAATTTAAATTTTAAATAAAATATATTAAATTTAAATAAAAATTATTCGATTTCAATAACTATTTAATAAATTTTAATTTTATTTAAATTTTAAATATTCATATAATTTTGAAAATTTAAATAGTATATTATTTAAAATTTAAAAATTAAAAACATATGTCAAATTTAAATAAAAAATATTTATTTAAATAATTATTTAAATTAATTATTTTATTATTTAAATTTAAAATATTTTACATATATTAAGTAATAAAAATTACTTATTACTTAAATTTTAAAAATTAAATAAAATATTTTAATTTGAAATTAAAAAAATCTGATTTTAATAATTAATTAAATAAAATATAATGTTACTTAAATTTAAAATATTTCACGTAATTTTAAAAATTTAAATAATAAATTATTTAAAATTTAAAAATTAAATAAAATATGTAAAATTTAAATAAAAAATATGATTTAAGTAATTAAATTTTTTCAAAATGTAAGATAATTTGACTTCTTCTAAAAAAACAAGTCTAATTAGAAATTCCTTCAATTTGCAAGCAATTAGTACAAACAATTCTAGAGTCACCGTTGACACCGCGTGCTTTAGCAATCGATCAGTTTAACTGGTAAATGATTAGAGGAAATGCCACTCCAGAAATTCACCCACCAAGCTTAATAAGCAGACTAGATGACTGGCTTCCATCGAGCTCGACACCCTCTCTTGATTTCTAAAACATTATTGAAGTACACGTCCTGTGTGCTACATCATAGGCAAATTGATAACACAAATAATTGTAACGGTATACATAAAAAATGACAGCAGTGGAATTCCAATTTGTAAAGTCTCTATTCCTTGGTAATCAAGATGGACGAGGGAGAGAGAGAGAGGAGAGGACAGGAGGAGAGAAAGTGGTTCTGGAATTGTTTGTTGTGGTTGTATGCCTCGTTTGACTTATATGTATAAAGATGGTAATGTCTTTTCACAAGTTCTGTATAACGGGAATTTAATTGTACCTTAAATTCAGTGTGCAGAATCTTTAAACGAGTCTTTTTCCTTTTGCAGTATCAGGTTAAGAAGAAATACTAGGAATGGAAAGAATCTATCAAGATTTTATTATCATTCTTATTATTATTATTATTATTATTAAGAAACATGATCATTCGTATTGAATGTGTTGAGAATTTCCATCTTTTACACAGGTTTCTTTTTACCTGGTTCATTGTTCCCTGAAAGTTGAAACCAAGTAATTACGCTGTCCAACTCAAACCAAAGTTATGGGATTGGAAAACTCCAAAAGTACTTTAGAGGGGAAAGCCACAAACTCTGGAAACCAAAGAGGTATAATTATATCCGTGTCTCAAAAGAAAAGATTAAAAACAAAAAAAAAAAGTATAATCGGTATCCCATGATAGCGTAGATTTGCCGGACGTAACCTACTACTAATCAGAGCCAGGCAGTGCATGAAATTACAGAAAATGCGTTTGAGTTGGCGTGAAACATGGAAAGGCTTAAGGGTCCACAAGGAAAAACCTTTTTAAATTACCATTATGTTGGCACTTCGACAAGCTATTGCTAAGCATTTGGTAGGGCATGTCAAAGACCAAGGCAACAAAAAAAATAAAAATGGTTGCAAAAAAAATATTCTGGTTAAGGAGATGGTTGGTACCGCTCTTTCAGCTCTTATTCTCCATGCTGATTTTGGTCTGATGTGAAATTAACAGTAAGCACTGCATACTCAGAGAATGTTCTCTGACGTCGTTATACAATTTGACAAAAGAAATCGAACAAAAGCGGTTTACTACTTCTACGGCTTGAAAGAGATTTTAATCGAAGGTCTCTTTGATTCAGTAACTTAGCTACTTTTTCCCAATAATATTAGTCACTTTTTAACCAAAAAAATATTCTTGAATATACTTTTTGTTAGATTTACTGTATATAATTAACAAAATTATTTTTATTAATAAAAAAATAATACGTACCATAATATAAAACGGTGAAATACTATTATTTTTAAATATGAATTTTTATTTGTGTGTTTTGCCAATAATTATATGTGTACAGGCTTTCCTTCATAGATAATCCTTTGCCACTATGGGGAGAGGAAAGGGCAAAAAAATTGATGATGATTGCGTCATAAGTAAGGAGATTCGGGTAAACAATTTCAACAATCAGATTCTCCTTTTTATTTTTCTATTTTTCATATTCGGACCCTATAAATGCGCTCATGTCCTTCGCCATCACACCTCAGAGCGCCTCCTGGAGAATCTGAAAGCTTCATTCCAATAGCTTTTAGCGTAACCTCTCTCAGCTTCTCTCATCAATGGCGCTTCGTGAGATGCTCGCGAAGCGTCTCGCCAACGGTTACAGAGCCAAATCGCCGGCTGTCACTCTGGAGCATTCACCCATCTCCTCCGCCTCACACTTGCTTCAGGCCATATCTCCACCCAATGCAGCCAAAACGAGATTCCATCGAGAATACCTGACCTCGCCGGAATCAGTCGAGAAAGGCTTCTTCCGGCGATTCCTCCACCGGCGTGCGATGAGCCAGTTGCCGGAATTCCTCTCCTTGCCAGTCGGTGAGAAGCTGAGAGAAAGACTCAAAGACATCAACATTACTGGCTACAGGATCCGGCTCGACGGGCTGGCTCCTCCGGCGCCGCAGCCAGAACGTAAACCGTTGGGGATTTCGATTCAGGATGCCAAAAAGCTTTTGAAGCTATCTCAGCTAGAGAAATTGAAGGCCAAACTTAGGGAGATTCCAAAGAGCTCGATTTCTTACTCCGAATTTGTTCGGATCTGTGTCGAAGAGTGCGGAAATCACCGTCAGGGCCTCGAGTTTGCCAAGACCTTGGACCACTCCGGAAACGTCATCGTTTTGGGAAACCTTGTTTGCCTCCGGCCCGAGCAGGTACGGTTGCTTTTAAAACGACAGCATTGCCCCCGAAATTATTAATCAATAATATGAGAATTATTTATTCGTGAGCAATACCGTTAATAATGCCTCGTGCGGCTTTGAGGCAGCAAGTTACGCGCGCTCTAATGAAATAACTAATAATTTTTTTTATAAAAAAAAAATGTTAACAAATATGTTAATTATTATATTCGTGAATGATATTAAATTAAATAATTAATAATAAATAGGTAATTTTTGGATTTGGATTTGGATTTAGATTAGGATTAAACCCACTTGGTTAGTTATGTAGGGACGCTCGATAAACTTCTAAACCTTTGATTTTTCTGTGGAAAATTTTTGACAGGTGGCAAAAACAATGGAGAGTGCAATATCCCAATCAATAGCAAGTCCTGATGACCCAAGAAGAAAACAATTAGAATACATGGAAAGGCAGAAAGGCTTAATCGACCGAAAATCCAGAAGCCTCGTCCGGGCCGAGCTGTACTGTGGGCTGGGCTTTCTGCTGGTCCAAACGCTTGGGTTCGTGAGGCTAACCTTCTGGGAACTGAGCTGGGACGTCATGGAGCCCATATGTTTCTTTGTCACGTCCCTGCACTTTGCACTGGCATATGCTTTCTTCCTCAGGACATCTACGGAGCCTTCGTTCGAAGGCTACTTCCAGTGCCGGTTCAAAGCCAAGCAAAAGAAGCTCATGGAGGTCCACAATTTCGATGTCAGTAAATATAACGAGCTCCGCAAATTATTTTACCCCTTCAACGGTTATGGGACACCGCACGTTGAACACTATCAGCCTTTGAATCAGGAAGAGGGGCGGCTGGCATCTTTGAAATAAGTTGAGAGTCGGTGGATTTCTATTTTCTGTTAATAACGAAATATAAGGGCCAAAGTTTTGATTTCAGAGCCAGTTATACCTAAGGAATGATTAAGTAGATCTTCCTTCAAGTAATCCAAAACTCGGTTTTCATAAGGTTTATGATTGATCCTTTTCCGTGGAAGTAGGCACTAGAGGCTCGGGGACTAACGTGGTTGCACCTGTACATATGTTCAACTTGTGTCTGCAACCATGCCTTTTATGCCCCATGCCAATGTTTAGAGATCAGTCCTGGCTCCCTGGGCCGTAGCCCAATCCATCGGTTGTGTCGGGGTATGGTCAAAACCATGGGCTACGTACGTTACTGGGCAGGGCTTGGCTTTCTGTAAAGCGATTCAAGATTTTAATATTTTTGAGAAGTTGTTATTCATCCCTTTCCAATTGTTTTTTACTATGAGCTAGCTACTTGTGCAAATTCTTCCTTTTTTTCCTTTTTTTTTTTTTTTTAATTTAATGGTAGACAATCCATCTCTTGCCATTGAATCGTATAAATGGTACAAGTGAACGCTTGCTTGCAGCGCTAACGGGTGTGGTTACTTTTGTTGTGGTCCCAGACCTCGATGATGGTGGATCGTGGGGGTACCACTCAGGAGACTACTGGCTTGGCTGATTATGGCGTTTGTGGGGGCCCTCACGCTTAAGTTAAAATGGGTCTTTTCTTGAAGAAAATGACAAGGCAATGAGAAAAGAAAAAATCAGGCAAAAATGATCGGAAATTTTTTAAGAACACGAGTAAAGGAGATCGTGGATCGTTTCTCACGCCATGGGTTTTAATTTATGTTTTCGCGTGTGTTTAGAGCAAAGAATCGAGAGAGGGAGAGATGACGGAGCACGTTCAAAGTGGATGTTGGACATGCTTCCGTGAGATATCAGTGGCAGGGTCGAAAACTCAAAACGCTTAAGGAGGGTTTGACACATTCCTCTGCGGCTGCTAAAAATTTTTAGAAACTGGTGAAAAGGGGCAGACTTAAGAGAGGGAAAATAAAACCAAAAAGTAAGAGTGCTGGACATTTTCGTAATGAGCCAGTGACTTTGAGCTCATCGTTGGAAATCAAACAATAATTCAATTGAGTTAAAATTTAAACAAGTGATCCAAAATACATTGTTATTAATTATGAATGATGGAAATCAAGTTTAATTTATTGTAAATGTAGGTTTTATTTTTAGGTTTGACGAGAGTTGATTACTAGCTGGTTGAGTGAACCACGTCCAGCCCATCTTATTATAGGGATTTTAATTTTCTAAAGCACCAAAGCAACTCTCAAAAATGTAGCCCATCTCAGGAAAAGGGATTCTAGGCAGCAGTAGGTGAAACCTATCCAAGAAATTCCTACCCTCTTTGGATCTTGGTTTTAAGCGCTTCTCAGGCCCTCCGACTAATTTGAGCCCAAACCCCCTACATGACACTAGTAGGATGTTTCCTCCAGGATTAGTGAACAATCGTTAAATACGTCAGCCCAGAATCCATTTTCTAATCATCGCCCAATACCCGTTCGGGTTGACATCTTAGAAAGCTGCATAATGGGGAGAGATTATTTTGATCGCGGGGAATCGGATTCAGCCACTAGAGCTCTAAACGCGAGTGTGCACGCATTTTCCTCGCTAAAGTTTCTCGAATCTTTTCCAAAGATTTTTCATTAATTGTTATGCCAAAGCGATTTGCTTTTCTGACTCTGTCTTAGTTGTTGTATTGATAAGTTGATATCGAGGAGCAAATCAAGAGGAGAACAACTGCACATGCAGAATGTTACTTGACCATGATTACATTTTTTTTTTTTTTTTCTTTTTCAAGCTCTTTAAAGCTTCACAAACTCACTTCCAACGCTCTTTCTTTTCATTTTCCCGCTTTGAGTACTTTTGAGGGCAAAGAGATTGCTGTACGTAGAATCTCAATCCAAAAACGTTGGTGTGCCCATCAGAAAATTTTGAAATTATGATCAAATTATTAATGGTAATCATGGAACTTAGATTTACAATTCATAAACTAGAGAGCACGTGTTTTGCCAGAACTACACTCAAACTTGAAAAGGAAAAATAAACCAATCATAGGCCAATAAATATGTTAACTTACCATAGCAGGAATACATTCGACATAGACACCTCAAAATAATTTAGAAGAGCACATTATCTAACACACCTAACGCAACATTTAACATGACAGCCCTCCGTTCTTTCCTTTTCCATCTATCATCTCCTGAATTCCTCGTTGTCAGCAACAAAGTCCTTGTAACTGAAGGGAAAGCTGCAATTGGTAACTTGGGAAACCTACGCAAAATTCATAGGCCATAGCCATCTTCTTCTTGTAGTTTTTATTGAACATTTATTAATTACGGCCCCCCGATTGTGACATCGTCCGTTTGGCCTAATGCCCTTTTGAAAGAAACAATTATAAACATTTTTGTAAATATCTGCCCCGTGACTTTGACAAGCTTTAGTATTTCTTCTTTTTTTCTTTTTTTTTTTTAACATAACCAATTTCTTCTTTTCGCTTGTCACCTCTTGATTTTAATATTTTTACATACAAGATGTTCAAGATCAGTCACTCTTTAGCTGACCATTTATCTTTTCCCCTTTTCTAATCTCTCGTTGTTTCAACTTGACATTGAAATTCTACTTTCTAATTTTCCTTATTTTTCAATTAGTGCATGTCCTTTTGGTTCATGATGCAGAGTAAAAATTGAAATGGAAGTCGTAATTAAACGAGAATAAATCGTAATTGAGAAAAATTAGAATCAAAATAATTAATTCTAGAACATGTTTGATTTATTCTAGAATCATAATTAGGTGCATTTTATATCTTTTAATTTGATTTGGATTTAAAATCAAATTTAATTGTCTTTTGTAATTGTTTACTTCTAAAAGTAATAGTTAAAATGTCATAAAATTTGTTTATATCAAATCAATAATATTATTTAAGATTGTAAAAATAAAATATATCATATTATCTTTAAAATAATAAATAAAATTCAATGTCACTACCAATGTAATATATTATTAAAATTCAAATATGAGAAATAAAATTTTAAAATTATGAAATTAAAGCATATTAAAGTATAATGATATAATTCAAATATATTAAAATCATTATGACAAATAAAAACATAAAAAAATTATAATCAAATTACAACAACAATAATTATAATGTTTCAATTTAATAACCATAAAAATAAAATTTAAAATAAAAATATTAATACAACAATTTTATAATGATAATATTTATTTATTAATTAATAATTTAAATATTTTATGATCTCTACAATATTTTTCTTATTATAATAATATTGATGATATTTATTATTATTATTATTATTATTATTATTAATGTAATATTTTTTAAAAAATTATATATAATACTATTATTATTATTATTATTATTATTTTATTTATAAAATTAAAGAGAGAGAGAGAGAGAGAGAGAAAGAGGAGAAATAGAATGACTAAAGTAGTAGAGGAAGGAAATGATGATTCTTATGTATAGAGTAATTTTATTTCAATAAGTAAGAGAATGAGAATAATATTTTTTTTCACTAAATATTAGAAATCATAATCATCAATTTTTATTTTCATTTCCATAGAAGAAAAATAATGAAATAGATGCTTCTAAATAAAACTTACCGCCCTTCTGAAAAAAAAAAAAAAAAAAAAAAAAAAGCACTGGTTTAAAATGAAACTTACAATGAGAACAAAGTAAAAATAGTGCAATATGATCAGTCCAAAAAAATCAATATTTTTTCGTTTTTTCCATGATAAAAAGAATCAAATTAAGGATGAAAATGTTATTTCTTCAAGGGTGACCCATCGCGCGTAATAGGCGTGGCTCTGGGTGCCAACGTCACGATAACATATGCAGTTGAATGAATGCCCCCTTCATTTCCATTGAATGAACACATAGTTTACCGAGATTTTCACCTTAAACTTGAATTGTTTCAAGAACTCACTACAGGAGAGTATACTACATCCAATAATTTTTAAATATGATATAATTACGAATTGAGACCCATTAATTTAGAAATTACAAAAAGTAACATATGACTTATGGTTGTGAGTCAAAATGGACAAAAAAGTGTGGAAACACATAACTCTGATGGGAGAAGGGGCGCGACAGAGTATAAGTACTCCAAAAAACTTTTCTCACTTACTTAAACATACGGGAGATAATTGAATAATAAAAAATAATAATATAAATAAATCACACAAGAATACGCTAATATGTGAAAAATCTCTTTAAAATAAAAAGAAAAAAAATTACGGATACACTGAATTAGAAGTCAATTCCATTATAATTAAGTGAATATAATAGAGGTGCATAATCTCAATTAAGTCAAACAAATTGAACAAAATTCAATTTAAATTGAACGAGAGATTAATGAGTTAAACAAGATAGGTCAATTATGTGCTATCAACTACAACTTAACAAGTAAACTTCAAAGTAGTAATCCAACCGTTCAAGATGAACCCCCAGATGTCCCCCTACCAGTTGTCCAAATTTCAATTCAATCGGACCACGGGTCAATAATCATTTATACGGTTTACCAATTCTGCCACAGATGAGAGAGCAGAGTGTTACCAGAATTGAGAAGCTTCAGTTCGAATGGAAAACCTGCCCTTGTAGTTCACAGAAACCGAATCCAACCGTCCACAAAGAAGATCTATGTGTCCTCCAACTATTGACCAAAAAACCAGCTCTACTGGACCACAAACAATTTTCCAATTACACTACACAGAAAATTGTCTAGAGTATAGACCTACGAAAACTGAAGAGAAGCAGGACTTACAGTGCTCGAAACCCAATCTCCACCGTTCAGAAATAAGAACCAAACGCCCTTTATCAACCATCCAAGTTTTAAACTAATTGGACACTGATATCCTTTCTAAATGTAAGATCAAAGAACACTGCTTTTGATTATTCTCTTTTTGCGGCCTCCTTCTTTTTCTCTCCCTTTCGGCAGCCTTCTTTTTTTTTTTCTCACGGCCACCCTATTTTTCATTTTTACCCCGCCGACAGCTCTCACCTCTTCTTTTAGGTTTCTCCTACTTTTGCTTTTCGGCCAAAGGGGTATTTATACCTACTTTAATAATCTTTTTTTAGGTTATGACCCGAAAATATTTGGGTTATATATCTACATAAAAAGGGACCAATAAACCTAACAATTCTCCCCCTCCTGACTATGTGGAAATATTGGTCATCCCAGTTAATGTAGAATACAACTCAAATTTCCATCTTAATAATGTCTTTATCATCATATCAGTAATATTATTATCTATATAAATTTTTTCAAGTGCCAACTGTTTAGAATCAAGAATATCTCGTATCTAATGATACCGCATGTCAATATATTTTGACTTAGCATGAAAAGTTGGATTCTTACCAAGATGGATGACACTCTGGCTATCACAATACAACACATAATTTGATTGTTGAAAACCAAGTTTCTTCATAAACCTTTTCATCCAAAGCAACTCTTTAGACGTTTCAGTTATTGTAATAAACTCTACCTCTATAGTGGACAATGCAACACACTTCTGCAATCAAGATTGCCAACTCACTGCTCCCCCTGCAAGAGTAATCACATAACCTGAAGTAGACTTTCTGGAGTCAATGTTACCTACCATATCTGAATTTGTGAATCCAGTAAGGATAAACTTATCACTCCCAAAACAAAGTCTCAAATTAGTGAAGCCTTGTAAATATCTCATTATCCACTTCACTGCATCCCAATGCTTTTTACTGGGATTTGAAAGGAACCGACTAACTGTGCCAACTACATGAGTTATATCAGGTCTCATGCATACCATTGCATACATCAAACTGCCCACGGCTGATGCAAATGGAACTCTTTGCATCTCTTCCTTCTCTTTCTCTGTGGAAGGACATTGGTTAATGGATAATTTAAAGTATGTAGCAAGAGGAGTACCTACCACTTTAGCCTTATCCATGTTAAACCTCTGAATTACCTTTTCAAAGTACTGCTTCTGAGACAGGTACAACCTTTTCTTTTTCCTATCCCGAGTAATTGACATGCCGAGAATCTTCTTTACTAGTCCCAAGTGCTTCATGGCAAAGGACTTGCTCAATTCTTGCTTCAACTTATTAATTCTAGAAACATTACGACCAATAATAAATATATCATCAACATAAAATAGTAAAATGATAAAATCATCATCAGTAAATCTCTGAACAAAAACACAATGATTAAAAATAATCTTTTTATAGTCTTGCTCCCCTATAATAGACTTAAACTTCTTATACCATTGTTTCGGAGCTTATTTCAAGCCATACAAACTTTTCTTCAACTTGCACACATAATCTTCTTTTCCTTTCACCTCAAATCCCTGTGGTTATTCCATATAAATTTCTTCTTCCAAGTCACCATGGAGAAAAGCTATTTTTACATCCATCTACTCAATCTCTAAGTCATGACTAGCAGCCAAACTCAACATAACTTGAATGGAAGACATTTTCATCACCGGTGAGAAGATCTCTTCAAAGTTGACGTCTTGTTTTTTACTGAATTCTTTGACAACCAATCTGGTTTTATATCGTGGACGTGAAGTATTTTCTTCTTACTTTATTTTGTAAATCTACCGATTCTTCAAAACCCTATTACCTTTAGGTAACTTTACTAACTCATAAGCAGAGTTATCATATAAGGATTTCATCTCATCTATCATAGCATCGATCCAATGCTGCCCGTGCTCACTTTCAACTACTTCTGTATAGCACTCAGGTTCTCCCCCATCAATTAACATCACAAACTCATCAGGAGAGTACCAAGTAGAAGGCATTAGAATTCTATTGGACCTTCGTGGTTGAAATGGAGGTGAAGGTATGTGCGGATGATCTTCTATTGGAGCATCAATATCACCTGCACCCTACATATTATGATCCTGTTGAACATTCTCATCACGTTCTTGAATATCACCATGAACATTAGGATCACTTAGAGATGTCTGAGGAAATGGAACAATATCAGCAGGATTATCATTAACTTGAGGAGTTGATTTCTCGATGTGTTCAATGTTTTGATCCTCAACGAACACAACATCTCTACTCCTTACAAGCTTTTTCTCAATCGGATCGTATAAATGGTACCTAAAGTCATCTTCACCATAACCAAGAAAGATACACTACTAAGTCTTCACATCTAACTTCCCTCTTTCATCTTTAGGGACATAAACAAAAGCCTTACAGCCAAAAACTCGTAAATGGTCATAAGAGACTTCCTTGCCAAACCAAACTTTGTTCGGAACATCACCTTGTAGTAGAGCATTAGGAGATAGATTAATTACATGTGTCACTGTATTCAAAACTTCACTCCAAAAGGATTTAGGTAATTTTGCATCTAAAAGAAGACATTTGACCCTCTCAATTAATGTTTTGTTCATCCTTTCTACTAAACCATTTAACTGTGATATCTTGGGAGGTGTCCTCTAATGTCTGATCCCATACTTTCTGTAGTATTCATCAAATGGACCACTATACTCACCACCATTATCAGTGCGGATACATTTCAGCTTCTTACTAGTCTGTCTCTCAATAAAGGCATGAAATTGTTTAAATACATCAAAGACTTGATCTTTAGTCTTCAACGCATAAACCCAAAGCTTCCTTGAGTGATCATCAATAAAAGTCACAAAATAAAGAGTACCACCAAGTGAGTGTACCTTCAAAGGGCCACATACATCAGAATGCACCAATTCAAGCAACTCTGATTTTTTTGAAGGCGAGTGACTCTTAAATGTAACTCTATTTTGTTTCCTAGCAAAACAATGAAGACATTTCTTTAAAACTGCACTCTTTATATCAGGAAGTTGGTTCTTTCTTGCCAAACAATCCATGTCCTTTTCACTTATGTGACTGAGCTGCTTATGCCATAATTCAATGGAATTGTCATTCTCTACTACATTTACAACATCTTTAAAGATAACAACTTGTATGAAATATAAACTGGAGCATTTCCTACCTCGTGCCACAATTAAGGAGCCTTTGATAAGCTTCCACTGGCCATCACTGAAGGTACTGCAAAAACCTTCATCATCTAATTTTCCCGTTGAAATCAAATTCAAACGAATATCAGGGACATGTCTAACATCTCTTAATGTTAGCTGTGCTCCATTGCCAGTCTTTAAGTAAATATCACCAATGCCAATGACTTTGGCTAAGTCGTTATTACCCATCTTCAAAACTCCAAAATCACCGGAAGTATATGTTGTGAAGAATTCCATTCTTAAAGTAACATGAAGAGAAGCACCACTATCTATGATCCAATCAGTCTCATGAGATGTCAAATTAATCACATCCTCATCACAAACAATAATGAGGTCACCAGTACCAGAAGTGGATGCAGTAGCAATACGATCATTACTCACATTCTTTTTCTCGTGCCTGTCACTGCCAACTTTATTTTCTCTCTTCTACTTGTAATACTTTTTTTGAATGTGACCCATCTTCCCATAATAATGACACTGGACATTTTTGTACTTAGATTGTGACTTGCTTTGGCTCTTACTTCTACCATTTTTACCATTTCCTTTTTCTTGACTTCTCCCCCTATTTTCAATAATTAAAACCTCTGATTTGGATGATGATGAACCCTAAGATTTCCTTCTCATCTCCTCATTCAACACACCACCTTTTACAAGTTCCACTGATAAAACACCACCGGAGGCAAAATTAGCGAGAGACATTCGAAAAGTCTCCCAAGAATCAGGTAAGGTAGCAAGTAACAATAACCCGAGAATTTCGTCATCAAACTTAATGCCCATGTCTGATAGTTGATCAATGAGACCCTGAAACTCATTTAAGTGGTCAACAACTGAACTCCCTTCATTATATCTCAACTGCATCATTTTCTTTAACAATAACAACTTGTTATTACCAGACTTTGAAGCATATAAAGTCTCAAGTTTGCTCCACAAAGTTTATGCATATGTCTCATTGCAAATGTGATTATAAACATTATCATCAACAAATTGCCGTATAAAACCACAAACCTGTTCGTGCTCAAATTCCCATTCTTCATCAGTTTTAGACTCATGTTTCGTAGTAGCAAATACTAGCAAATGCAATTTCTTCACAAATAGGAGATCCTTTATTTTACTCCTCCATATATGATAATTCGTGCCATTCAAACAAACCAATTTATTCACATTCAACTCCATCATTCAAACAAGCCAGATACACCAACCTAGCTCTGATACCACTTTGATGGGAGAAGGGGCGCAGTGGAGTATAAGTAGCGAAAGAAACTTCTCCTGCTTGCTTAAACTTATGAGGAGATGATTGAATAACAAAAAATGGCAATACAAATAAACCACACAAGAGAACACACCAATTTTACGTGAAAAACCCCTTCAAAACAAAAAGGGGAAAAACCACAAATACTCCAAACCAGAGGTCAACTCCACTATAATCAAGTGAGTACAATAGAGTGCACAACCTCAATTACATCAAACAAATTGAACAAAATTCAATTTGGATTGAACGAGAGACTAATGAGTTAAGCAAGACAGGCCAACTACGTGCTGTCAATTACAACTCAACAAGTAGACCTCAAGGCAGTAATCCAACTGTTCAAGATGAACCCCCAGATGTCCCCTACCAGCTGTCCAAATTTCAGCTCAATCAAACCACGGGTCAATAATCATTCATACAGTTTACCAATTCTGTCACAGATGAGAAAGTAGAGAGTTACCAGAATTGAGAGGCTTCGGTTCGAATGAAAAACCTACCCTTGTAGTTTACAGAAACACAATCCAACCATCCATAAAGAAGATCTATGTGTCCTCCAACTACTGACCAAAAAACCAGCTCAATCGGACCACAAACAATCTTCCAATTACACGGTTGACCAATTTTGCATACAGAAAATTACCTAGAGTATAGACCTATGAAAACTAAATAGAAGTAGGACTTACAGTACTCAAAACCCAATCTTCACCATTCAAAAATAAGAACCAAACGCCCTCTATCAATCATCCAAATTTTAACTTGATGGAACACCAATATCCTTTTCAAATATAAAATCAAAAAATATTATCTTTAATTTTTTTCTTTCTACAACCTCCTTCTTTTTCTCTCCTTCCGGCAGCCTTCTTTTTTTTTTTTTTGCGGCCACCCTATTTTTCTTTTTTACCTCACCGACAACTCTCACCTCTCACCTCTTCTTTTAAGTTTCTTCTATTTTTGTTTTTCAATTAAAAAAATATTTATATTTATTTTAATAATATTTTTTTAGATTATAGTTATAAAATATTTAAATTATATATTGACGTAAGAAGGACCAATAAACCCAACAAACCCTACTTCACGAATTTTCTCTCACGAAACTCTCTCTCGCTTCCTCCTTAGCGTCGAAAATTGTAAGAACTATGATTTGGATTCTAGAGGTCGAGCTTTTCGACAACCGAAAAATGCAAAAATCATCAAGGGTTTCGCTCATTTCGAAGCATCAAGCGCAAGGAAAGATTTTACTGTTATAACAGTTAGGTTCAAGAAAGAAAGGTACGTGCATGGATTGATAAAAAAAATTAATTTTATTCACTGTGATTAAGAGTTTTATAATTATATTTATTTTATTTTTTAAAAAATTAATTTAATATATTACTTTTATTAATTATATTTAATTTATATTATTTTTTTATTAAATATAATTATTTAATAATTATTTATACACTATGTAAGCAAGTGAATACATTTATTTTGTATGATTATATTATTAAATTTGTTAATATAATATAAATTTTAATTTTTTAAAAAAATATAAAAATAATTAAAAAATTTTAAATATTGAAAAAAAAAAAACAAAATAATAAAAGTTGGGATTTACCGTTTTGTCTGTCTTTTCGTTCTTCTTTGCCACTACCGTTTTGTCTCTTTGTCCCTCTCACTAAAGTATAATCTTCCAAAACAACCTAAGATTTCACTGTCAGGGATACCGTGTTTTTGGCTTCTTTTAACAAATGCCTACTATATTCAGACAAGAAAAGTGAAAGTGAGAGTGCTCTTTTCTTAAATTACAATTCCTCCACTTTCCTTTCAGATTAGTTGATATTTGATGCGTGAAGGCTGATTGAACATTGCTCCCTATACACGTCAAAGGCAAAGAGAGAAAAAAAAATATTATAGTATTAAAAAAATTTTATTTTATTGATTTTCAAAATTTTTAATAAAAATTAAAATTTATATTATATTAATAAATTTTATAAAAAACATATTAACTACTTTACATATAAATAACTATAATTAATAAAAATATTTAATGTAATTTAAATTTAACTAATAAAAATAACGTTTTAATAATATTTATTAAAAATAAATAATAAAAATAATATGTAGAATTAGTCTTTTTTTTCTCTGATTTTTTCTTTCTATTTTTTTGATTATTTAGCTTACTTTGTCTGGATTTTTTATTTCCCATGCTTTTTTCTTCTACTTAGGGATTTAATGTTAAATTTCCCAACATGCTGATTAGTAGGCGAGTTCTACCGATTGTTCTGAAGGGCAGCAATAATCCTTTAGAAATTTTTCCTTTTTTTTTTTTTTGACAAAAAAACTTAATTTAGTCATTAATGTTTTTTAATTTTTGTTCATAATTTTTTTAAAAAATAATTTGACTTTCACCTTTTCTCCCTCAATAAATTTTTCAATTTTTGTTAGTTTACCCTTAAATATACCACACTAATGTGTTATATCGGTTGTTCAATGTTAACTCAAATGTTACGTCATTATTTTATATGATGTGATATTTAAAAATTTTAAAATTTTAAAAAAGTTGGAAAAAATTTTCTAAAAAAAAAAATGCAAATTCAAAAAGAATCCTTTTTTTGAAAAAAAAAAACAAAACAAAACTAAAACTAAAACTAAAAATAAAACTTGAAAATATTTTCAAAAAACTGAAATGTTCAGAAAACTGAAAATTCAAAAGATTCTGAAAATTAAAAAACTTTCAATTTTCAAAATTTTGAGGATTTTAGAAATTTTACTTTTCTTTTTTTTTTTGTTTCAAATTTTTATTTATGAGTTTTCTTAATTTTTAGAATTTTTAGATTTTTATGAATTTTCAGATTTTATTTTGAGTTTTTTTTTTTATAAATTCTTTTTTTGAATTTTAAATTTTTGAATTTTTATTTTTTTTTACAATTTTTTCATATTTTTAAAATTTTAATTTTTTAAAAATGTCATATCATAAAAAAAAAAAATTGATAATGTGACATCCCCATCAGTTTTGGTTTAGATGACGTGGCTCATTTAACCAAAAAAAAAAAAAAAAAAACCATTGTGGACAAAACTAATAAGCAACAAATGTGGAGTGCTAAATTAGGTTTTTACCTTTTATTTATAATTTTTCCGTCAAAATTACTCTTTCTTTTTGAATTTGATTTTGTGAATTTTGGTATTTTTAGGGTGGAAATCTGAAGCTTGTGGATGCCATTGAAGCTAGTCACAACCCGTGTAATCGAATTATGTATTTCATAACGTTTGAAGCTGTAGATCTAAGCACCGTCGAATAGAAAATCTATCAGACTAAAGTTTATCATGATTTTGGATCCAATTGCCTCTTATAATAGAAGGGCATTTTGGACTCTTTTGCTATTTTAGTAACATTTTTGTTACTATAAATAACTTTAATTAATAACAACTAAACAGAATATGCTTTTTTTTTTTTTTTAAATCACCGTGCGGATATATAAAGTTGTTTTTTGCTTTTTTTTTTTTTTTTTGGTGATTTTACAAATGCAGGTCGTGATTCGTATGGTTTCTTTTCTTTTCTTTTCCTTTCTTCATTATTTTCCCTTCTTTTTCACACAACTGTCAACAGGTAATCTGAGGTGGGTGCCTTATATTTTCCATCGTTTTGGTACCAACAAACTGCAATACCAAACAGATAATTGACTTAATTTGGGAAAGAAAACAAACACAAGTGACATGTTAGCACGCTAATGGGGATTGAATTTATGTATTCAACACGGTAACTGGTGACTTCATCGTTGAACCTACATAAATTTTCACCCTCTCTTACAATCTTTCGATAGGTTCGTATTTTCTTAAACAAAAATTTATGTTGCTTGTTGTCTTGTGTTTGCCACCGGTTTTAAAGGACAGAGTGGTTAAACCTAATCATTTTCTTCAAAAACAAAGTCGCTAGTCGGGAAAGTATAAAATTTGTCATGTTTATTTTGCCCCGTTAATGCTGGTTGTTTAAATACAATCTAATTTCAAAAGCCAAACGAGTGATTTTCGGCCACATTCCATGTAGTCCGCATCAGGCCTCATGCACGTCACTTGCCTTGTTCTTTTTATATGTGTGGAGAGATACGTATGAAAAGAAAGTTAATCCTCTTCATACTTCTGACTTGAAGAGCCCGAAGGATTTTTATATTTACAACTAGATATAAAATATCAGGTTATCATTTTGTATATTTCGTTGTTAACGTACCATATCAGGTTATTATTGGAAAAGATTCGACGCTTCGCGGTCAAGATAGTTTTTGGTAGGCTGGCATGCTTAAGTCACTTTGCACTAACGTGCAACTTTAACCGAATTCATCACGTGGATGCATGATGCTAAACCCCACCTACCAAATAATAAAAATGCCATTTATCCATATCAAATAACACTTTAAATTTTAAATTTATTTAAAAGATCTAATTACTAGATCAAAAATTCATAAATATTATAAATTATATTACATATTCATTCTTTAACAAGATAGAAATCTAATACTCTTTAACAATTCAAAACATTAGCAAAAGGGACCTGTCAAAGAAGGTTTTCATGTAAACGGGCCGTCCCGGAGAAGTAACGTTATCGTATCGCGCTCGAACATTTCCTGAAATGTGATTCAAGTAGCTCCCATTTTTCCTTGGACGTTGTGGCTTGGAACGTAGTCCATGGTGTTTAGAAAATAGTGATCCATCTCATCAAACACAATGAAACACGTCTGTTAGTAGTGAATGCTGTCGCTTCAAGGACACACACCTGTCGAGGTTGAGTGGAAAATTAGCTGTGCCCAATTTTATTTATTTATTTTTTTTATTATTAGATGTATTTCTAGATTCATCATCCGAACATGATTCAACCTATTCATTCAAAATATATAAAATATTTTAATTTAATTATTATTACTAGCCAGCGCAAAGTTCAATATAAACGAATTCTAAACTCTCGATTACCCGAGTTCTCTTCCGTCTGCCTCTCGTCTCGATACGGGGGCCTTTTCCTTCTTTGACTTCTCGAGGAAATTGGGAAACTTAATGTCCTATGCGAAACAGATCGTTGATATCGGTGATCTCAAACCTAATTGTATTTTCTTTTATATCTAATTACACGTTTAATCATGTTATTACACATTTAGTAATTTTAGACTAAAAATTTGAAATTTTAAAACTAAATTCAAAATATGATTTTTTTTATTAACCGGAAGTCACCACATTCTAGTTGACTTTTGGCCCGTTGCGCTGGCCATGACATTTATTCTTGGAAGGTCCAAGTTGAGACCTTTTTAGCCACGAACCTGCATTACGGATCGAAAATATCTTCCTTCCTTGACCATTTATATATACATATATGTATATTCCATCGATTTCAAATGACCTCACCTCTTTCTAGAAAGCGACAATGTATTTCATTGTTTATGTAGTGTTTGTGTGCCAAAATCAGCCGAGAATGTCAAAGGAAATATTCTAAACATTTCATTTTTAATATAATCTTAAAACTTTGATTCGTTTTAATTTAGTTTTAAAATATTACCATTTTCTTTCAATTGAGTATAATTAATAACAAAAATTAATTAAACCATCAATTATATACATTACCTAAATAATAAAATAAATTAAAAACATATTAAAACCTGTATTTCTTATTTAGACCAACCCCAGATATAAACCATCAATATGGTCACCATTTTATGCTAACGAAAGAAGGAGAAGAAGGAAGAGAAGGAGGAGGTGGAGGTGATACTGTGGGCCAAGAAGAGGAGTATGGGGACAACGCAAGGTAAGTGAGGGAGATATTTGGGACCAAGAGGAGGCAGGGGAGGAGGAGGGAGAGGAAGAGATGGTGCATTTGAGGTTGACTTTGAATTTGGGACTCAGAGGATGAGGCAGAGGTGTTGGTGGCGTGCATTTAGAGTTGAATTTAGATTAAAAAAATATTTTTAATGTATTTTTTAATTATTTTTTATTTAATTAATATACACATTTAATAATTTAATTATTTTTAATATTAAATTAGATTTAATTAAAATAAATTAATCTTTTAATACTGTATTAAATAATAAAAAATTTAAAAAAAATATATAATTATTCTCCTTAAAAAGTGAAAAAGATATATGAAATATTTTAAAATTAAATCTTATTATTACATTAAAAATTTAAATTATGAACTAAAATGTTAACTGAATTGTAATTTTTTATTTTTCAAATTTTGTAAGATAAAAAATTTTATTTTAATTTGTAAATAAATAAATCAAATCAAAATTAAATTATTTATAAAAATTTTTAAATTTATTAAATTTTAAATAGATTAAATTTAAAATTTGGAAGATTATATACATATATTATGTTTAAGTTTTTTATATTTTAAATTCAAATTATTTGTATTATAAATTATTTAAGAGTTTTAGATTATTAATTATTTTTTTTGACTAAATACATATTGGGTTGAATAAAATTAAATTTAATTATTCACATTGAATCAATTTTTGTTTCTTCAACGCTCTAGTTACACCAGAGTTTTGAGCTCAGCTTCACTTAAATTTGGACGTCTCGCCTTCACGCCTAATAAAAACGAAAGGAAAAAGTATCTATTTATGTGTGCGTGTTTGACCAATAAACTCTAATTAATTAAAATATTAAAAATTAAATGTCTCCAATTTGCATCACAGTTAAAATCAATTAAAAGAAAGCGCTCGTTCAATTGCCCAACAGCCTCGGAGCCCGCGCTTTAATTCGCTTCTGAACCTGACATTTTGCTACATGGAATCAAACAATTTTATTCGTTCAGAAGAAAGTTGATCACTGACATGTCTTCTGTCATTACTCTTTAAAATCGAATTTAACGATGATGATAAGTTGGATTAAGAAGTGACTCCCCGCAATACTTAACCCATCACTGACAAAGTTTAAGCAAATTAAGGTTTTCTTGTATATCTTATGCATGGATATTGACACAAATCATTTGACCTTTGATCTCAGAAACTTCCGGTTCTCTCGAGGACGGATCTCCTTAAGCAATAAAACATAAATTTTAATGAAGAATTATCTTTTCATTTTATAATAATTTTTAATTACAATATATATTTTAAAAAATTATTTTTCTCTGTTATAAATTTTTAAATTTAAGAATTTTTTTAAAATATTATTTATAAAAAAATATTTCTTACTTTTTTATATTAAAAATTATTTAACTTTTAATATTAGTCAATATTCTGTATTTTATATGGTGTTTAATTAAAAGTAATGTAATAGATTTAATGAAAAAATGATAAATATTTTTAATTAATAATATTAATATAAAAAAATAATTTATATAAATTAAATTTAAAAAATTTGTAAATATACTAGGAAAACACCGTCTATTGCCTTAATGGCAATCTAATATAGGTGATGCATGCTAGTATCTTGGGTTCGAGGGCTGATAAAAACAGTAGTCTTCATAATGGAAAATATAGAAAAAAACAAGACATGGTATAATTATATTAAATGAATAATATTTAGTATTACTTTAATAGAATTAGATAATAACGAAATAAATTTTGAAGTAAATTTTATATAATACTAAATATTATTTTTATGATATCAAATATTATTTTATGTAATATAAATTACAATATGTTGAACAAACAATAGAGTCCTTTACATGCTATCAGACCATGCATATCGTTGACATTTATGACCATTTTTTTAATTTATTTCATTACTATACTTAAGAAGGGAAATAATTAAATAAACTCATTAAATATGTAGGGTGGGTATATATTTTTCATTTTGTTTTTGGTACATTAACATTTCCTTTTTATATTTTATCGTTTAGTCGTGGTTCCTTGCGGGTTTCAATCAAAAGCATGCTTGAGGGGCATTTGCATTTTGGATACAAAGTCCCCTTCCCCACACAATGCATTGGGGTCCACCTGCCTGAACCCGTATTTTATTCAGGAGATTTTAAATAAACCGAAATGATAGATGAGTGCGGGCAAAGTGCAGATGCATGTAGTAATTTTTTTGTAAAAAATTAAAATTAAAATGTACAATTTTTTTTTTTTAAAAAAATATATATATGTATATTATTTTTCAAAACAAATGTATTGTGTTGTATTTTTTTTTTTAAATTATATTACATTTTTTTAGTTGAAAAATATTGGTCATGTCCTGCAAGGGACTACAATATACTAATTAAAAATTTATATTTTTAAGATTTCAATCCTTAATAAGATATAAAATTTATAAAAATATAAAAAAATTATTTTATTCGTATAATTTATAATTTAATAAATATTTTAATTAAAAAAAAGGAGAAGCCCCACTATAATGGCTAACAAAGTGACCCGCGTCTTGTGCAGCTGTGTTGCCGTGCTTGTAAGTAAATACTTACCTCATAGTCACAGAAGGTCCAGGAAATGTGCAAGAAAGACATTCAGTTTCCATAATTAAACATCTACGTCGCATTGGGTGCGTTGTCGTGCTTGTAGTTTCCGTTTTATAAATAAAATGCTGATGAGCTGTAGTCGAACTAACATCGGCTCACTGCCGTATCTCAGGACATCGATGGGCTTAAGTTTTAGATCTGTTCCATTTTTATAGCATAATCCAAAGACCAAATGGCATTTAAAGTTAGCGAGAAAAATATTTAACCTTTTTTGTTTGAGCTGTAGTTGAGCGAGTAACCAAAGCATCCATTCCTAACTAATTATCATCGTCACACGGTGATACGGGGTCTCTTGTCTTTTGGTTATTATTATTATTATTATTTTTTTATTGCGTCGGATTTCTCGCTGCCTCGTCCCCATCCCCATGGGAATTGGTTGAAAGTTGAAACCCGACGCTTCAAACTCACTCAATGCCCATGGCCCATGGACCAATGTTTCAAACTATAGTCTTGCTTTTCCCTTCTTTGAATAAAATTCTCCATTCAACTGGTAGACGATATTAAATTATTAATTAAAAAAATTAAAGTTTAAAATTTCAAATTTTCTAATTGCTTAACATAAAATAAAAGGTCTAACGTAAATTATAATAAAAGCTTAAAAAAAATACAAAACATGATCGTATCAATTAAATATAATTATAATATTTATGACTTTCTTTATAATTTTTATTATGAACGAGTTTGATTAATTATATTAAGAGTTACTCAGCGAACCAAATTTACATTTTCATTTTTCCTTAAAAAATCGCGTCGTCCGGGGGGGGACCAATTGCAGTAAGGGGGGGGGGGGGCAAGGCAAGGTGCGGTACAGTCCAATAGTAGGGCTAATTGCGTTCCATATGCCTGACACCATTGCCGTTCATACATTTAGCTTTTAATTTTCATGCCGATCAGAGCACGAATTTTTAGTGCGTTTGATCATCAGCTCGAAGCGGTATGTCTTCCACACGGTGTAAAATTTTAACGTTACTAAGAATTTCGTACTGATTCTGACATGTTGAGCGAATTAATTTTAATGGGGCCACTTTAAGTTTTTGGGATAAACTGGCCTCCAAAATCTGAGCAATCTGTGAGTAATTAGAAGATTTGAAGGCTAGAGTATCAATTTAGTTGCATGCGCATGAATCAGGAAGCTAATTGCATTATCAATATATTTGTTTCAATACAAGATTGTGCTTTTATTTCTTTGGGATATTCTGTTTTATTGCAAATTTAAGCATGCCATTTTAATGAGATGGAGACACCAAAAAAAAAAAGAAAGAAAAGAAAAGAAAGTGGGGTTGGAGGATGGAGAAATTGAAGCTGAACCCCAGTCGAAAGTTAATGAGAATAAAAATAAAAAATTGTCTTGATTTACAGCATCAAACTAATCGGAGACCCCAGGACCAAACAACTTTAAAACAAACAAAAACCTCAAATTTCAAAGCAGTGTTGTGGGCCTTGTGGTTGGAACTTACCCCAGCCATAGCCATAGGTGATTTCAAATTTACAAAATGAACACCAAAACCAATCATCCCCAAATCTGCAGGTTCATTATTATTAATTAATCAAAATTAGTTGAAAACCAACCAACTACAGACTTAGCGGTCTTTATCGCCCCCCCCCCCCACCCGATCCGCTCACCAAATCTCCTTCTATTTTATTCTGGTCCAAAGCATGCAAATTTTTATTAATTGGTAAATTTTTAAGATAAAAAGTCTACTCACCCCACCACCCACCGCCCACCGCCCATTCTATTTGATTTTTGAGAACCTCTCGCTTCCATTCTATGTCCTCTTCATCTCTCTGTGTCTCTGTATCTTATGTTCACTGCCACTGTTCTTGTTTAACTTCTTCTAATTTTTCGTTAAAGAAACGGAACGCGTCGGCCTTCCATTTCAGGTCCGTTCCATCTGAGACATGTTACCGTTCTGAGACCACTTCGTAGTTTGATCAAAACCAATTCTGTAATAACTAAAAAGCCCGCGAATCAGTTGCGAGAAATCGAGTACACTGCTTTTTTCACTCCTTTCGCTGCCCTATTTTTTGGCTCTTTAGGGTAAAAGAAAAAGAGTCAAAAAGTATTTTATAATCTACTTGTAAGACGCCAGTAGTGAAGAGAAGAAAAAGAAAAATAAAGAAAAAACAAATATATATATATATATAAGGGAAATTTGAAATGCAGGAGAAGAGCCAGCGATTGTTCTGGGTGTACCGGCCGATCGGAAATTCGCTGGCCATTTGATGGAATCGGTGCTGTTTTGTGTCGGAGTTTCGGGCATTTCATGGAGGTTGTAACTCGTTGTAGTTCATGCCCGGTGCCTAGATTTGTCACTAAGTTCAGATTAGCACTCGTCTTCTTCGAGGTAAATCTCTCTCGCTCTCTCTACACACACACACACACACACACACACACTGTTTATTTTTCTTTTTCTTTTTTTTTTTTGGTGCGGAATTTCACTGTTCTCTGATAGATGAGAGCAATTCGTGGCTGTTTGTTTCCCGTGAATTTAAATGGAAAAATGGAAATTTTTTTTATTTAACTGCTGTGGCGTAATGTTAAAGAAAATTATTATTATTATTACTATTTTAAGATATACCCCCGGGGTGGTGTTTTGGGGAGGGGGGTTACGGATGAAGTTTGATTAGGAGAATTAGGGCTTGAATGATAGCGTCTGTTCTGTTTTTCCCTCATTACAAAGAAGGATACTATTTATAATTTTTGTTTCTGGCCGGCGGCGGTTTGGGGCGAACGGTGAAGATCTCCTTTTAGGTCACTTTCTCTCCTTTCTTTGGGGAAAAACATTTTCCGTTGTTGAATTTGATTTACTGGTTTTGAACGAAGCTGCTTGTCTCCCCATATCTGCAACTTTCATTTGTTTTGAGGTTTTCTGGGTCGAGATTGCACCAGTTAGGTGCTTTGGGATTACTGAAGCTGAAATTTGGCTTTATATTGAATTCAATATTTTGATCTTTTATTGCATCTGCTAGGTGTTTGGTATTGCTAGATATGTTACATTTAATAGCAAGGTTTTTTTTTTTTTTGGGTGTGTGTGGGTCTCTAAACTCTATTTAGACTTTATAGTGTGCTGAACTGAATTTTGGGGCTTTCTGCTACCACTCACTTTTTTTCTTTTTTGGTTATTTTTGTTGGTACTTATAAGAACTTTTGTTGTGTTTGTTCTCTGCAACAGATTGCAGTGATATTGTTATATCCACAAGTTGCTATCACTGAAATCCAAGGACACAAACTACCATGGCAAGGAACAGAAAGGGGGGGTGAAAAGGTTGCATCTCATTCTTGCATTCACGACCAGATTATTGAGCAGAGGAGGCGATCTAGTCGAAAGGTGTATTCTGTTACTCCACAGGTTTATGATCAGTCTAAAATCCTTGAACCCATTCATCGCAAAGGAAGGGAATTGCTAGGAACTTCAGAATCGCCAGTGCAGCAGACAGATACAAAGCAGCCCATTAGAATTTTTTTAAATTATGATGCTGTGGGTCACTCACCGGATAGAGATTGTCGTAATGTGGGTGACATTGTGAAGGTGGGTGCAATTAGTCGCTTGTTGTGTATAGACACATTCACTAGTCATGGCTCTACAATTGATTTTGTATTCCTTTTTACTTCTTTGATCAGCTTGGGGAGCCTCCTGTGAATTCCTTTTCTGGCACCCCTTCTTGCAATCCTCATGGGGATCCTCCTATTTATGGTGATTGCTGGTATAACTGCACATTGGATGACATATCTGGGGAGGACAAAAGGCATCGCCTTCACAAGGTTAATACCTTTAGAAATATTAAGGATAATCTGCTTTTAAATTCATGTAACTTAATGTTTGGGGATGACAGTTGAATCTTAATAAAAGTTGTACTTACAACTTACAGTAGTTTTAGAATTTAATCAAGGTGAAGAACTGATTATGGAAGTGTACCTGTGCAGGCTTTAGGACAGACAGCTGATTGGTTCAGGAGAGCATTGGCTGTTGAACCTGTAAAAGGTTATTTGCGTTTAAGTGGATATTCTGCCTGTGGACAAGATGGAGGTGTTCAGCTTCCACGTGAATATGTTGAAGGTAACA
Organism: Rhizophora apiculata; assembly: GCA_037832385.1. Taxonomy (NCBI): domain Eukaryota; kingdom Viridiplantae; phylum Streptophyta; class Magnoliopsida; order Malpighiales; family Rhizophoraceae; genus Rhizophora; species Rhizophora apiculata. Next base: position 6,008,717 of record CM075430.1, on the reverse strand, counting down.
ACATTGCATGTTGCAACTCTCTAACTATTAGTGAATTGTTGGGGATTGTTCTTGTTTTAGATTGCAGTTGCATTTTCATTTCTTTGTGCATATCCTTATGTATTTTCATTTACTTTGCAGAGGGTGTTGCCGATGCGGATTTAGTCCTCTTGGTGACTACAAGACCTACCACGGGTAACACTCTTGCTTGGGCAGTGGCATGTGAACGTGATCAGTGGGGTCGTGCTATCGCTGGTAAGTCTATGATTCAGCACCATTTGTCTTGGAGTACTATTTTATACTTGGATGTTGCAGAAAATTGATTGCATTTTTTATAGGACATGTGAATGTTGCTCCTCGCCATTTGACAGCTGAAGCGGAGACTTTGCTTTCAGCTACCCTCATTCATGAGGTCATTTTGGTTGCTAATCTGTTGGCTTTTAAATATATCTGAATAAATTTATTTGTAATGATTAGCATTTTTTAGCTTTCCAGGTTATGCATGTTCTTGGTTTTGATCCCCATGCCTTTGCCCATTTTAGGGATGAGAGGAAAAGAAGGCGTAGTCAGGTAATCAGTAGTCCCTAGAATTCATGTATTTATGTGTGTTTTATGTTTGAAAGTGAGAAGTTCCTATGTGCTGTGTTTCAAAATTTTAAACAGATGTTTGGTTTGGGTTTTAGCAAATGTTTTCTTGATTCTTTTCAAATTTTGGCTGATGATTATTCTACTATGTCCTCCTGGCTGTTAGTTATGCCCTTTTTTTGCCTGTTGTAAGGAATTGACCATTTATGACTAATTGTAGAGCAACTTATACCGTAAGGCTAAATGCTTTATTCAAGGAAAATGCTACAACTTTTAGGGTTGTCCTTGTCCTGTGTTTATTCCCTCTCATAGTTCAAAGCTTTTGAACTTGTTTGCCTGCTTGCATGGAATGAAACCTTTGTGGTAACACATTATATATTTGGCACTTTGCATCTCTTGTTTTTCTGTTTTATTTTATTATTATTATTATTATTTTTTATTTTATTTTATTTTATTTTTCCGTTTAGGTCACTGAACAAGTTATGAGTGATAAACTTGGGCGGATGGTTACACGTGTTGTGCTTCCACGTGTCCTCATGCACTCACGACATCATTATGGGGTAATTGTTATGTTTATTAATTTTATCCACAAAATGTTTGACTCAACAGTGTCTTGGGCTGTTTTCTTGGATTTAATTTTTCAATGTTGAAAATCAGCAAGACCAGGGAGAATTTAATGACATTCCACCTTGGCAGGCTTTCTCTGAGAATTTTACAGGGTTAGAGCTTGAAGATGGGGGAGGACGTGGCACATCAGGTCATCTTTTTCTTTTCCATTATTGCTGTTTCCACTCTCTCTCTCTCTCTCTCACTCACACACACACACACACACTCATAGTCTAGCAGTTTCTTTGTCTAAGCTGCCATTAGTTGTTCTATTCCCCGTTAATGTTTTTTTTCACCAATGTATAGAATTCACATCAATGTTGGCATGTTGAACATGAATTCAAATGTATGAAATTTAATGCAAGGAAACCACTTATGCAGAGATGTTTGGCCAATTACCAGGCCATATATCTCTTGCCAAGTGTGTCTCTCCCATTGCTTGAGGCTCTCTCACTAATGGGTCTAAGAAAGGGCCAAATGTTGTAAAATTTGCTACTTCATGGTTTGTGATTGTTCCGTGATTGCCTGCAGGATCACACTGGGAGAAAAGACTTCTGATGAATGAGATTATGACAGGATCTGTTGATACGAGATCTGTTGTATCAAAAATGACTTTGGCTTTATTAGAGGATAGTGGATGGTATAAGGCAAATTATAGTATGGCAGATCATCTTGATTGGGGTCGCAACCAGGGAACTGAATTTGTTACCACCCCTTGCAATCTCTGGAAGGGGGCATATCATTGCAATACAACCCAGATGTCTGGCTGTACATACAATAGGGAGGCAGAAGGCTATTGCCCAATTGTAAGTTATAGTGGAGACCTCCCACAGTGGGCTCGCTACTTTTCACAGGCAAATAAAGGTTTGTTGGCTTCTATTTCTTTCACTATTCTGATTTTTCTTGTCCGCAAAGTGTGTCAATTTGCTAATTTCTGATTAACATTTTTAATGCTAGTTTATGTGTTTGCTTATTTGGAACACTTTCAGATTAAAGATTCTAAACTTTTTTGGCCCAAAAATTGTACTCAGAGCTTTTCCTTCCATGTTCTATTTGAGATCAGGCTACTTATTTTGTTTTGGTTCTGAATTGTGGCAGCAATCCATGCTGCTTTTGCTTTTCTAAACTGTCACCATCTTTCCCATGTTTTCCCATACCTTGTTTTGTGGCTTGATGATGTGGAATCTTGAGACATTTCTTTATAACTCGAAAGCTCTAATTAGTACACATATATTTTTAATTTTCTTCTTCATCACCATTACTGCACAAATTTTTGCCCATGAGTTTCTTGTCTGATACTCAGGAGACTCAATTATTCAATTGTCTAGGACAGGTCTGCATGTAAAAAAAGATACATTCATCATATATACCATCTTCTAATTTTTTATTGCTGGCTATTGCAGGAGGGCAGTCCTCATTGGCTGATTACTGTACTTACTTTGTGGCCTACTCTGATGGATCATGTACAGACACTAACAGCGCACGAGCACCTGACAGGATGTTGGGTGAAGTGCGAGGGAGTAGCTCCAGGTGAGAATTGTGATTATATTTTTCTCAAGGATTTGTCACAATATGCTGATAAAGTTTCATCTGACCATACGAGTAGATGTATGGCCTCTTCACTAGTGCGTACTGGCTTTGTACGAGGATCCATTACCCAGGGAAATGGTTGTTATCAGCACAGATGTGTAAACAACTCTCTCGAGGTATGCTTGTGTGTTGATACACGTGATACTCTCTTGCATACCATGGTAATGTCTGTTTTTTCTCTTTTCCTATTTGATTCAACTTAGTCTATGCTGGCATGCATATGCTCTGCAGTTTTATATATTTCTGTGAGCTTATTAATTGCAGCACTGTTCTGTTATGCACTACAAAAGTAGTCATCAACTGGAGCCATGATCACTATAAAATTCCTAGTCCAATTGTTTTCCTTTCAGGTTGCCGTGGATGGTATTTGGAAAGTGTGCCCAGATATGGGTGGACCAGTTCAGTTCCCTGGCTTTAATGGTAAGTATGGTTTTCAATCTACTGATCAATGTTTCATTGTAAATTCTATTTGTCCTCATATTTTCTGTTCCTTTCTGGTATTTTCCTCCAGGTGAACTGATCTGCCCTGCTTACCATGAGCTCTGTGGTACAGGCTTGGTTTCTGTACCAGGGCAATGCCCCAATTCTTGTAATTTCCAAGGAGACTGTGTTGATGGAAGGTGCCTTTGTTTCCTTGGATTTCATGGTCTTGATTGTAGTGAACGTGAGCTCCAATACTTTTTTGCATACTACTTTCTGGTCACTTGATTTATGGAATCTTTACTAGTCCCTTTGGAAGTTTAAAGCTTTTTGAGCTACCTTGACTATGGATTTATTTTACTTTTTGTAGCTTGATTGGAGGTTTTATTTCTTTGGATTTCTTTTGCAGGCTCTTGCCCTGACAATTGCAATGGACATGGGAAGTGCCTTTCAAATGGGGTTTGTGAATGCGAAAATGGCTTCTCTGGCATTGACTGCTCTACAGGTAATGAAGCTGCTTTAATATCTCTATTTTATTTTTGTGCTTTGGTGAAATTGTGTGTTTCTATTCATCTAAAAGTAAGGGCTGTATTCATCTCCTTTTTATAGCTTATGGTGAAGAGCCATAGAATTGTGGATTGTTGAAATATGTCAATTTCTAGAGGATGATGCTTTTTGTCTGTAAGTTTAGTATCATTGCTTGATGATACATGCTATCCCAGTGTTCACACAGTTTTGTCTCGAGGTGTCAAGTTGATTCCATGGCAACGCTTTATTTCTTTCATGGTGTTTGTTTGTCACTGTGTTTGGTAAAGATTCTCCTTGTTATGGTATGAACTGAAGTGGTCACTGTAACAGACACACACATGAAGAAGCAAACCCATCAGTGAGTTGGTAAGGTCAATTTTCTCTCTAACTTGGCACTGTGTAATCACTTGCAGCTGTTTGTGATGAACAATGCAGCCTCCATGGTGGGGTCTGTGATAATGGAGTTTGTGAATTCCGTTGCTCAGACTATGCAGGCTACACATGTCAGAACAGCTCCACGCTTCTTGCAAATCTTTCAGTGTGCAGAAATGTGTTGGAGAGTGATATGTCTGGTCAACACTGTGCACCCAGTGAGCCAAGTATACTTCAGCAGCTAGAAGAAGCAGTTGTCATGCCCAACTACCATCGGTTGTTCCCCGGTGGAGCCCGGAAGTTGTTTAGCATCTTTGGCAGTGGCTACTGCCATGCAGCTGCTAAGAGACTGGCGTGCTGGGTAATATCATGTTTCTTGTTGTCGCTACTTCACATTTTACTTGAACATTTTTCCCATGTTTGTTTGTGGTTTTTCCTGAGTAAAAATTGACTCTGAATTACCAGATCTCTATCCAAAAATGTGATAATGATGGTGACAACAGGCTCCGGGTATGCCATGCAGCATGTCACGCATATAATTTAGCATGCGGAGCATCACTTGATTGCTCAGACCAAACACTCTTCAGCAGGGAGGAAGGGGAGGATCAGTGCACTGGCTCTGGCGAGTTGAAATCGTCCTGATTTAATCGTGTTTGAGTAGCCTTTTTTTCAGGTAGCACTTCATTCAAGTGGGGAATATGTGTAAAATATAGGCAGCTGTAGTTTTGTTTCTCCGGCCTCTTTTCGTTCTAATTGTTGTGTTTTTGGCTTGTAATTTTTATGGTCCGTAAGGCATGTTTGCTAGGTGTAGGTTTTCCTCGACACTTATTTGGGAGAATTGGGATGAAATTGGCTTTCGAAGATGAAAGTCACTTGTAAAGAAAGAAAGAAAAAAAAAAAAAAAATGATTAGTGATTCGACCGAAGGCCTTCAATGGAACGAGAAGCCTCGAGTTTTCCAGTTTTTGACCGGTTCGTCCTGTCGCGCATTCTCCTGAAATTAAGCAGTTAACGCTGCTCCCCGACGCCCCCCTCCCCCCCTTTCCCCACAAAAATAAAAGGGGTAAAAAAAGAAAGTAACTGAATGAATCATAAATAAGCGACTTAAAACAGGAAAATACATTATAAATTTCTTATTTAATTTCTTATTTAAGACGTGTACATGGATGGAAGGTAACATAACAGTGCCCTTTCCACTTGTGGAAGAACAAAGCAAAGGATGTGCAGTTTATGAAGCCAGTCTACGATCAAATCCCCACAAGTTTCTGTGACACATCACTTCCCTCCCTATAATAACAATACGAGAAAAGAAGCTTGACCACCGTAAATCCATATATAAAATTGAAGAAGACTCTGATCCACACACACACACACACACACACACACACACACAAACATAAAGACATAAATGACACGCGCGCGCACACGCACACACATACGCAGAGACAGAAAGACATAAATGACATCATCCAGACTAGCGGGGGCAAAATGTGATCGTGTAATCCGACCCGGAGCAAGTGAAAGTGCTAGTGGCATCGTCATATGCATAACTGTAAGCCTTCGGGCATGCATTCTTGAAAATCTGAGAGTACCGCGTAGGTGAGCATGTCTGGGGTGTGGAGTGGCTGCCGGTACAACAGTATTCCGGCGCACCAAACACGGCGCACGCGCTCTTGCAACCAACAATCGAACCTGAATCCATTACCTGCAATTCCGTGGGGCAGTTCGCATTAAGATCCGACACGCACCCCGCATATTGGCAATCGCCGGACCCGCCCACCGGCTTGATACCCAACTCGATATTGTATCCATCCACGAGGCTAACATCGTAAAAGTCCTTCTCATTGGAGTTTTGGGCAATAGTGAACTCAGCCAGGGTGGCCGGCGTGGCCCCACTGCCGACGCACTTTAGCAGGCCGCCGCAATCACCAGTCGAACATTTACCGGCCCCTGAACCGTCGAATGTGCACCTTGTTCGGGCCCAGAACCTGCCGGACCAACTGGGTGGGGCCTGGAGCTGAATTGACGATCCAGATGCCAAGGGAAAGCCGCCGTCGCCAAGAGTGGGGCTGCCGCTTTTGGCGAGAGTTCCAGGCCATATTGTGTAGTCGCAAAGGTTTTGTAGAGTGAACACCGTTGCACTGGCTATGTTTCCTGAGATACCCAACAGGGAATTTCAATAACATATAATAATAATAATAATAATAATGCACGATTATATCGTCCCCATGAATTAAGATTAATTTGTACAAGGGAGTGCGTAAAAAGCAACGGAAAATCATGCATGTAAGCGATTGCAAAGAGGAGGAGTTATAAAAAAAGTACTACTAACCCAAAGAGAACAGAAGTAGAAGAAGAAAGCAACGCCAGGAACCAATCGCCATATGGCTTTTGTGGAGGAGGAGGTCAGGGCTGGAAGTTTTAACTGTCAGTTTTCCGAGGCTTGTTTGAGTGGGAGACCGCAAAACTGAAGGTGGAGGGAGATGATGAGGTGCGGTTGTAGTTGGCGATCGTTTAAACGTAGTCATTTTATAGGCATGCCTCGCATAGAAAATATGGGGGAAAATATTTTCCGCGTAAAAAAACAACGTAATTCTATTAGGCCACAAGAAAAAAAAAGTTGCATATTATTTTTATTTGTGATACATTTTATTGATCTTGATATTATTTTTCACCAAAAATTGAAATTTTAAAAATAAAAAAATATATTTTTTATTTAATGTGGTTCACATTTCAGATATTTTTTTATGCAATTTAATGTGGGTCCCATGCCAGATTTTAGGGGCCTTTGCAGTCGAATAGTATTAGGGTCTAGAATTTGGTGAGAGAAGAGAGCTAACAAAATTTTTATTTTATTTATTTTATTGTATATTTATTATTTTTATAAAAAATTAAAATTTTAAAAAATAAAAAAATATATTTTTTTTTGTCTAGTTGAATCTTCTAGTCTTTATTATGACTTTATACAATTTAATGTGAGTCCCATGTAAAATTGTGGTTAAGTCTTATGCAATTTAATATTACGAGGGCAAAAAAGTTGAGCGAAAAATGGGGTTTAAAAAATTCATTTTATTGATTTCGTTGTACATCTATCATTTTGAAGCAAAATTAATTTTTTAAAAATAAAAAAATATATAGTTTTTGTATTTAATGAAGTTCACATCCAAAATTAATATTTTTTTATATAGTTTTTGTACATCTATCATTTTATTCATTTCTAGTCTTTATTATGAATTTATGCAATTTAATGTGGAACCCATGTAAGATTTTAGCTGCGTCCCATGCAATCTAATGGTATTAGTGTTAAAAATGGGGGCTAAAAAAAGTTTATTTTATTAATTTCATTTTACATTTGTTATTTTTTTATGAAAATTTGAAATTTTAAAAATAAGTAAACATAGTTTTTTTATTTAATGAGGTTCACATTTTAGATATTTGTTTTGTTGAATTTTCTAGCCCTTATTGTGGCTTTACCCAACTTAATGTGGGTCCCATGCAAAACCTTAGGCGGGTCCTATACAATTTAATAGTATCTTCTTGTCGGCTCCCACGTCCATTCAGGCCAGTTAAGTCTTAGCTGCAAGTACGGAGAAGACGAGAGTTGACTATAGGCAGAGAGAGCAAGGGAGGCATGACACTTCCAAGCTATTATTTGAAAGATTCAAACTCCGTGCCTTAACTTCATTTAGATATTTTTATTTTTATTAATTTTAAATTAAATAATTTGTAATATTTTATTTATTAATTATATATATATATATATATATATATTCTTGTCGGCTCCCACGTCCATTCAGGCCAGTTAAGTCTTAGCTGTAAGTACGGAGAAGATGAGAGTAGACTATAGGGAGGCATGACGCTTCCAAGCTATTATTTGAAAGGTTTCATAATGGCAATGCCTTAACTTTAGATATTTTTTATTTTTATTAATTTTAAATTAAATAATTTATAATATTTTATTAATTATATATATATATATAAGAATAATAATTTTATATCTTAATTTTATTTAAATATTTTTATTTTTATTAATTTTAAATTAAAAAAATATATAATATGTGATTAACTAATATTATATATATATATATTAAATAATAAATTTATGAAAAATAAATTATTATTTTTTTAAAATTTTTATTAAATTTATAAAATAATATAAAATTAATAATTTTTTTAAATATTAATTTTTATTTTAATTATTATTTAAATTATTTAATTTTATTTATTAATTATAATAGAAATAAAATTTTAATATTAAGTTTGTCAAATTTTGAAAATAATTTATTTATTAAGTATGAATTATAAATTTTGAGGAGAGTAATATTTATAAATAAAATATAGATAGATTAAATAAATATAACATTACAATATTTTACAAGTAATGGTTGTAATTACTACAACCAACCAAGCAAAAGCATTCTCAGACAAATTGATATCAAATAATATTATGGTAGGATTTACGAAAGAAATAAAATGTTGGTAGGTGAATTATTTGACAAATAAAAAATGAAAAAATGTTTTAAATGTTGCTAGACAAAAAATAGTTAAAGTCTAAGTTGAAGGAACCTTTAATATATAGATAAAAATAAAATTAAAATGGAATGCTGCAAATATTTTATTTATTATTACTAAACATTTTATAAGAGATCCCAATCAATTTTAACAAAAATCTTTTGAAATAGTCTTTAATTTTAATAGTATAATTTTACATATTTTTAAACAAAATATTGGTATGTTTTTAACTAAATTCTAAATTAGATTATATAGTAATTATTATTTTTTTTGGAAAGAATGTTTTATAGTAGGATTACCCAAATTATTTGCTAAAGTCAAAATTAGAAATGTATATGATTGTAATATACCGTGTGATTGCTTGACATGAAAATATAGTTACCTATATAAACAATAAAGGGTTATAATTGTGTACAAATTTAAATCAAAGGCAAAAATAAAAAAAATAAATTACAAACAAGTAGAAAAGAGTTAGAATCATTTTTTTCTCAATATGAATTCCAAAGTAAAAGGCAAGAAAAATAAGAATTTCAAGAAATTTAAGAGAAAAACTTATAATAACTATATTATAACAAACAAATCTTTTAAATCTAATAATAAAACTAATAAATTTAAGCAAAAAAGAAAAAAAAAACTCAAAAAGCAACAAAACACATAACTTGCTATAAATGTAAATAAGTAAAACATTATAAGAGTCAATATAAATTAAATGAAAAAGTCTAAATTTTGAAATTAGAAAAAAATAAAACAAAAATATTTAATATGTTAGAAGAATTATCAAACATTAGTGAAAATTTAGTAAAGTATAATAACAATGAAATTTTAAAATTACAAGAACTTTTAATTTCTTATTCAAATAATAATGGAAGTGAAGATGAAATGAAAATTTGTATAAATTATGAATGTATAAACATTATATCTAAAGATAAGGAATTTCCCATAAATATAATAAAAAAAATAAATAATTCATAATTAAGAAATGATTATTTATTGTGACTAAAAGACTTGTTAATTAAATAAAGAGAAAATTATGTCTAAGAGCCTTATTCATTAGATATAATATATTTTAGATTTTTTTTATATTAAAGAAGTTTTTATTAAAGATTTATAATAAAAAAATAGAAACCAAAAGCTTGAAATAAATATATTAAAAACTAAAATTAATATAATAAAACAAATATTAAAACTTAATGAATTAAAAATATGATTAAAAAATCTTAACATAGAAACTTCTCAAATATAATTTTTAAATGTTATAAAAAGAATAAATATCCAAGGAAAAGTAGCAATAGATAATGAATATTATATGAAATTAATAATATTAATAGACTTTAAGGCTAATAATAATTGTATATGAGATAGAGTTACTCCTAATAAATATTACAAAATGTAAAAAATAAAACAAATGTTAAAAAGTGTAAATGATGAGAAATTAAAAATAAATTATAAATTATTTGCAATTCATAAATGCAAAGGAGAAATGTATTTTAAAAATGTTTTTGTATTAATAAAAAATTTAAGCCAATACTTAATATTGGGTATGCCATTTTTAATACAAATTTATTTTTTCAAAATAAATTTTCAAGGAATAATTATTAACATTGCGAATAAAGAAATTTTTTTAAAAATTTATTTCTAAACATAGAATAACTAAAATTAATATTTTGAAAAATAAGTTTACATTTAAATAATTAATACTAATACAAAACAAAAAAGTATTTATATTTTTTGAATCAAAAAATAAATTATAAGAGAATAGAATAAGATATTCAAAAAAATAAGAATCAACAAATTATTAAAATATATATATATATAATATAAAGAAAAAGTTTGTTTTGACGTGTCAATAATTATTTGAAATAAGAAAAAAACATATTATAAAATGACTTTATATTAAAAATTTTGATTAAAAAAATATTTCAACTAAATAAGGCCTATACAAATAAATAAAAAACTATAAAATTATTATAAAGAGGAATTAACAAATTATTAAAGAAAGGTGTGATTAGAACTCGTAAATCATCGTGGTCATACTAAACTTTTTACGTTAATAATCAAAAAAAATATTAAAAAAGATGTGTAAGATTAATAATAAATTATAAATCTTAAAATAAAGTATTTAAATAAATAAAATATTTTATTTTTAATAAATAAGATTTAATCAAAAAAATTGATTAGAACTATTATATTTTTATTATTTGATATGAAATCAAAATCAAAATTTTTGTAAATACAAGTGGAGGAAAAAGACAAATATAAAATTATTTTTACTATTTAATTCAAATATTACAAATAAAATATAGTAACCAAAACATTATATATATAAATAATTGTAAAATTTTATTTATTAATTAAATATTTTTCAAAATCTATAAAAAAACATTTCATTCATATTTAAAAATTTTTTAATACTTTAAATCTAATAATCTCATTGTTTTTTGTGAAAAAAATGAAATTGTATTAGATCAAAATTAGATTTTTAAGGTATAATAGCTATTAGCAAATTATTATTTTTATAGGTAGATTGATAAAATTTTAATATATTTTAATTATATTTTTGATTTTATTCTTAATCTTAAAATTATGTATTTTTTATTATATAAATAGTTAAGAAAAAATTTTACTTGAATAGGATAATAAAATAACTCAAATTATTGTAAAAATATAATTCTTAATCAAAACTTTGCCTTGTTTAGGGATTTCAAATCTTAGTGCAGAGAACCATTTTTATCTCCATAACATCGAAATTAGTAAGACAAATTAGTGTTAAATGGCGAAATGGTGTTCCTAATAATCAAGTAAACTTGCAAGAATTGATTATTCAAATTGAATAATAGCAGGAGAAATATACTTGGAATCTTCAAAAGGCAAAACAGCCACATTTCTCACAACTAAGAGCATAATTTAAGCAAAGTTAGCTTTGACTAAGAAGCCGAGCCAAATAAAGTCTTTTTTTTTTTTTTATCGAGTCAAGCTTTAAGCTTTTTACGAATAACTCGTTTAATTAAATAATATTAATTTACATGATTAAAATTATAAAAAAATTATTATAAATAATTTTAAATTAATAAATTTTTTTTATAAAAAAATTAATTTAAAAATAATTATTTAATTAATGTATATAATTATAAATATTAAAAGATGTCTAAATACACAAAATTTTTACATTGCAACATATATTAAAAAAAAAGTAAAATGTATATATTTTTATTTTTATTTTTATAAGGAGATAATTTTTTGTGATTTGAATAAATTTAAATATATAATAATAATAATAATAACATACTAAATAAGTCTACTGATAAAATTATAAAATGAATAGAATATATCATTATTTAGGTTTGATTTATTTGTTAAATAAATTTTGATGTTAAGTTTCAATCGAGTTCTTATTGAGTTTAGCAATCAAACTTTCGTTTGTTGTCCTGGTCCCATGACACTGGCACGCAGCAGTTGACAGGATCACGCAGGTGCTTTTCCCAATTGAGAAATGATTATTTATTGTGACTCAAAGACTTTTTAATTAAATAAAAAAAATTAGGTCAAAGGTTCTTATTCATTATATATAATATATTTTTTATTTTTTATTTTTTTATATTAAATAAATTTTTATTAAAAATTTATAATAAAAAATAGAAATAAAAAATTTATAATAAATATATTAAAAATTAAAATTGATATTATAAAATAAATATTAAAACTCAATAAATTAGAATTATGATTAAAGGATCATGATATATAAAAATTTTCAAATATAATTTTTATATGTTATAAGTAGAACACAACTAATAATAAATAATGAATACTATATGATATTAATAATATTAATAGACTTTGAGACTAATAATAATTTATATGAAATGGAGTTATTCTTAATAAATATTACAGAAAAAAATAAAATAAATGTTAAAATAAATTATAAATTATTTATAACTTATAAATATAAAAGAGAAATATTTTTTAAAAATATTTTATGTTAATAAAAAATTTAAGTCAATAATTAACTAGGTATCTTATTTTTAATAAAAATTTATTTTTTTAAAATAAATTCTCTATTATTACTAATAAAGAAAATTCTTTTGAATTTATTTTTAAAAATAAAATTACTGAAATTAATATCTTGAAAAATAAGTTTATATTTAAACAATTAATACTAATAAAAAAATATTTATATTTTTTGAATTAAAAAATAAATTATAAGAAAATAAAATAAAATATTCAAAAAGATAAGAATCAACAAATTATTAAAAAACAATTATATACAATTTGAAGAAGAAGTTTGTTCTATCATACCAATTATTTTTTGAAATAGATAAAAACATATTATATGATGACCTTATATTAAAGATTTTGATTAAAAAATATTTCAGTCAAGTAAGGTCAATACAAATAAATAAAAAAAATATTAAAATACTATAAAGGGAAATTAACAAATTATTGAAAAAAGGTGTAATTAGAACTTGTAAATCATTGTGGTCATACTATACTTTTTACGTTAATAATCAAACAAAAATTGAAAAAAATGTGCAAAATTAATAATAAGTTATAAACTTTAAAATAAAATATTTAAATAGATAAAATATATTATTTCTAACAAACAAGATTTAATCAAAAGATTGATTAGAGTTGTTATATTCTTAATATTTGATATGAAATTTAGATTTTCACAAATACAAATGGAAGAAAGAGATAAATATAAAATTATTTTTATTATTCAATTCAAATACTAGAAATAAAATATTATACTATTTGGATAATTTTTTTTTAATTTCAAAATATTATGAATGAAGTATTTAATTCATAAATAAAATTTTATAATTGATATATATATATATATATATATATATATATATATATATATATATATATATATATGATGTTTTGTTTTTTTTTTTTCAAAATTTATAAAAAAAACATTTCATTTATATTAAAATTTTTTTTAATATCATTAAATCTAATAATCTTATTATTTTTGTGAAAAAGATGAAATTATATTAGATCAAAATTAGATTTTTAAAATATAATATTTATTAGAAAACTATTATTATTTATAAAGTTTTAATATATCCTAATTATATTTTTGATTTTATTCTTAATTTTAAAACTATATATTTTTCATTATATAAATAGTTAAGAAAAAATTTATTTGAGTAGAAAATTAAATGACTCAAATTATTGTAAAGATATAATTCTTAATCAAAACTTTGCCTGGTTAAGGGGTTTCAAATCTTAGTGCGGAGAACCATTTTTATCTCCATAACATCGCAATTAGTAAGACAAATTAGTGTTAAATGGCGAAATGGTGTTCCTAATAATCAAGCAAACTTGAATAATAGCAGGAGAAATACATTTGGAATCTCCAAAACGCAAAACAGCCACGTTTCTCACAACTAAGAGCATAATTTAATGAATAGTTCGTTTAATTAAATAATATTAATATACATAATTAAAATTACAAAAAATATTATTATAAATAGAATTAAATTGATAAAAATTTTTAAATGAAGGTAGTTAATTAAAAAATAATTATTTAATTTATGTGTATAATTATAAATATAAAAAGATGTCTTGGAGTACTATTTTATACATGGATGTTACAGAAAACTGATTGCATTTTCTATAGGACATGTGAATGTTGCTCCTTGCCATTTGACAGCTGAAGCGGAGACTTTACTTTCAGCTACCCTCATTCATGAGGTCATTTTGGTTGCTAATCTGTCAGCTTTTAAATTTATCTGAATAAATTTATTTGTAATGATTAGCATTTTTTAGCTTTCCAGGTTATGCATGTTCTTGGTGTTGATCCCCATGCCTTTGCCCATTTTAGGGATGAGAGGAAAAGAAGGCGCAGTCAGGTAATCAGCAGTCCCTAGAATTCATGTACTTATGCGTGTTTTATGTTTGAAAGTGAGAAGCTCCTATGTGCTGTGTTTCAAAATTTTAAACAGACGTTTGGTTTGGGTTTTAGCAAATGTTTTCTTGATTCTTTTCAAATTTGGGCTGATGATTATTCTACTATGTCCTCCTGGCAGTTAGTTATGCCCCTTTTGTTTGCCTGTTGTAAGGAATTGACCGACCATTTATGACTAATTGTAGAGCAACTTATACCGTAAGGCTAAATGCTTTTCTCTTCAAGGAAAATGCTACAACGCTTAGGGTTGTCCTTGTCCCTGTGTTTATTCCCTCTCGTAGTTCAAGGCTTTTGAACTTGTTTGTCTGCTTGCATGGAATGAAACCCTTGTGGCAACACATTATATATTTGGCACTTTGCATCGCTTGTTTTTCTGTTTTATTATTATTATTATTATTTTATTTATTTTTTTTCCGTTTAGGTTACTGAACAAGTCGTGAGTGATAAACTTGGGCGGATGGCTACACGCGTGGTGCTTCCACGTGTCCTCATGCACTCACGATACCATTATGGGGTAATCGTTATGTTTATTAATTTTATCCACAAAATGTTTTGACTCAACAGTGTCTTCTTGGGCTGTTTTCTTGGATTTAATTTTTCAATTTTGAAAATCGGCAAGACCAGGGAGAATTTAATGACATTCCGCCTCGGCAGGATTTCTCTGAGAATTTTGCAGGCTTAGAGCTTGAAGACGGGGGAGGACGTGGCACATCAGGTCATCTTTTTCTTTTCCATTATTGCTGTTTCCACTCTCTCTCTCTCTCTCTCTCACACACACACACACACGCACACACACACTCATAGTCTAGCAGTTTCTTTGTCTAAGCTGCCATTAGTTGTTCTATTCCCCGTTAATGTTTTTTTTCACCAATGTATAGAATTCACATCAATGTTGGCATGTTGAACATGAATTCAAATGTATGAAATTTAATGCAAGGAAACCACTTGTGCAGAGATGTTTGGCCAATTACCAGGCCATATATCTCTTGCCAAGTGTGTCTCTCCCATTGCTTGAGGCTCTCTCACTAATGGGTCTAAGAAAGGGCCAAATGTTGTAAAATTTGCTACTTCATGGTTTGTGATTGTTCCGTGATTGCCTGCAGGATCACACTGGGAGAAAGGACTTCTGATGAATGAGATTATGACAGGATCTGTTGATACGAGATCTGTTGTATCAAAAATGACTTTGGCTTTATTAGAGGATAGTGGATGGTATAAGGCAAATTATAGTATGGCAGATCATCTTGATTGGGGTCGCAACCAGGGAACTGAATTTGTTACCACCCCTTGCAATCTCTGGAAGGGGGCATATCATTGCAACACAACTCAGATGTCTGGCTGTACATACAATAGGGAGGCAGAAGGCTGTTGCCCAATTGTAAGTTATAGTGGAGACCTCCCACAGTGGGCTCGCTACTTTTCACAGGCAAATAAAGGTTTGTTGGCTTCTATTTCTTTCACTATTCTGATTTTTCTTGTCCGCAAAGCGTGTCAATTTGCTAATTTCTGATTAACATTTTTAATGCTAGTTTATGTGTTTGCTTATTTGGAACACTTTCAGATTAAAGATTCTAAACATTTTTGGCCCAAAAATTGTACTCAGAGCCTTTCCTTCCATGTTCTATTTGAGATCAGGCTACTTATTTTGTTTTGGTTCTGAATTGTGGCAGCAATCCATGCTGCTTTTGCTTTTCTAAACTGTCACCATCTTTCCCATGTTTTCCCATACCTTGTTTTGTGGCTTGATGATGCGGAATCTTGAGACATTTCTTTATAACTCGAAAGCTCTAATTAGTACACATATTTTTTTAATTTTCTTCTTCATCACCATTACTGCACAAATTTTTGCCCATGAGTTTCTTGTCTGATACTCAGGAGACTCAATTATTCAATTGTCTAGGACAGATCTGCATGTAAAAAAAGATACATTCATCATATATACCATCTTCTAATTTTTTATTGCTGGCTATTGCAGGAGGGCAGTCCTCATTGGCTGATTACTGTACTTACTTTGTGGCCTACTCTGATGGATCATGTACAGACACTAACAGCGCACGAGCACCTGACAGAATGTTGGGTGAAGTGCGAGGGAGTAGCTCCAGGTGAGAATTGTGATTATATTTTTCTCAAGGATTTGTCACAATATGCTGATAAAGTTTCATCTGACCATACGAGTAGATGTATGGCCTCTTCACTAGTGCGTACTGGCTTTGTACGAGGATCCATTACCCAGGGAAATGGTTGTTATCAGCACAGATGTGTAAACAACTCTCTCGAGGTATGCTTGTGTGTTGATACACGTGATACTCTCTTGCATACCATGGTAATGTCTGTTTTTTCTCTTTTCCTATTTGATTCAACTTAGTCTATGCTGGCATGCATATGCTCTGCAGTTTTATATATTTCTGTGAGCTTATTAATTGCAGCACTGTTCTGTTATGCACTACAAAAGTAGTCATCAACTGGAGCCATGATCACTATAAAATTCCTAGTCCAATTGTTTTCCTTTCAGGTTGCCGTGGATGGTATTTGGAAAGTGTGCCCAGAAATGGGTGGCCCAGTTCAGCTCCCTGGCTTTAATGGTAAGTATGGTTTTCAATCCACTGATCAATGTTTCATTGTAAATTCTATTTGTCCTCATATTTTCTGTTCCTTTCTGGTATTTTCCTCCAGGTGAACTGATCTGCCCTGCTTACCATGAGCTCTGTGGTACAGGCTTGGTTTCTGTACCAGGGCAATGCCCCAATTCTTGTAATTTCCAAGGAGACTGTGTTGATGGAAGGTGCCTTTGTTTCCTTGGATTTCATGGTCTTGATTGTAGTGAACGTGAGCTCCAATACTTTTTCGCATACTACTTTCTGGTCACTAGATTTATGGAATCTTTACTAGTCCCTTTGGAAGTTTAAAGCTTTTTGAGCTACCTTGACTATGGATTTATTTTACTTTTTGTAGCTTGATTGGAGGTTTTATTTCTTTGGATTTCTTTTGCAGGCTCTTGCCCTGACAATTGCAATGGACATGGGAAGTGCCTTTCAAATGGGGTTTGTGAATGCGAAAATGGCTTCTCTGGCATTGACTGCTCTACAGGTAATGAAGCTGCTTTAATATCTCTATTTTATTTTTGTGTTTTGGTGAAATTGTGTGTTTCTATTCATCTAAAAGTAAGGGCTGTATTCATCTCCTTTTTATAGCTTATGGTGAAGAGCCATAGAATTGTGGATTGTTGAAATATGTCAATTTCTAGAGGATGATGCTTTTTGTCTGTAAGTTTAGTATCATTGCTTGATGATACATGCTATCCCAGTGTTCACACAGTTTTGTCTCGAGGTGTCAAGTTGATTCCATGGCAATGCTTTATTTCTTTCATGGTGTTTGTTTGTCACTGTGTTTGGTAAAGATTTTCTCTCTCTAACTTTGCACTGTGTAATCACTTGCAGCTGTTTGTGATGAACAATGCAGCCTCCATGGTGGGGTCTGTGATAATGGAGTTTGTGAATTCCGTTGCTCAGACTATGCAGGCTACACATGTCAGAACAGCTCCACGCTTCTTACGAATCTTTCAGTGTGCAGAAATGTGTTGGAGAGTGATATGTCTGGTCAACACTGTGCACCCAGTGAGCCAAGTATACTTCAGCAGCTAGAAGAAGCAGTTGTCATGCCCAACTACCATCGGTTGTTCCCCGGTGGAGCCCGGAAGTTGTTTAGCATCTTTGGCAGTGGCTACTGCCATGCAGCTGCTAAGAGACTGGCGTGCTGGGTAATATCATGTTTCTTGTTGTCGCTACTTCACATTTTACTTGAACATTTTTCCCATGTTTGTTTGTGGTTTTTCCTGAGTAAAAATTGACTCTGAATTACCAGATCTCTATCCAAAAATGTGATAATGATGGTGACAACAGGCTCCGGGTATGCCATGCAGCATGTCACGCATATAATTTAGCATGCGGAGCATCACTTGATTGCTCAGACCAAACACTCTTCAGCAGGGAGGAAGGGGAGGATCAGTGCACTGGCTCTGGCGAGTTGAAATCGTCCTGATTTAATCGTGTTTGAGTGGCCTTTTTTTCAGGTAGCACTTCATTCAAGTGGGGAATATGTGTAAAATATAGGCAGCTGTAGTTTTGTTTCCCCGGCCTCTTTTCGTTCTAATTGTTGTGTTTTTTGGCTTGTAATTTTTATGGTCCGTAAGGCATGTTTGCTAGGTGTAGGTTTTCCTCGACACTTATTTGGGAGAATTGGGATGAAATTGGCTTTCGAAGATGAAAGTCACTTGTAAAGAAAGAAAGAAAGAAAAAAAAATGATTAGTGATTCGGCCGAAGGCCTTCAATGGAACGAGAAGCCTCGAGTTTTCCAGTTTTTGACCGGTTCGTCCTGTCGCGCATTCTCCTGAAATTAAGTAGTTAACGCTGCTCCCCGACGCCCCCCTCCCCCCCTTTCCCCACAAAAATAAAAGGGGTAAAAAAAGAAAGTAACTGAATGAATCATAAATAAGCGACTTAAAACAGGAAAATACATTATAAATTTCTTATTTAATTTCTTATTTAAGACGTGTACATGGATGGAAGGTAACATAACAGTGCCCTTTCCACTTGTGGAAGAACAAAGCAAAGGATGTGCAGTTTATGAAGCCAGTCTACGATCAAATCCCCACAAGTTTCTGTGACACATCACTTCCCTCCCTATAATAACAATACGAGAAAAGAAGCTTGACCACCGTAAATCCATATATAAAATTGAAGAAGACTCTGATCCACACACACGCACACACACAAACATAAAGACATAAATGACACGCGCGCGCACACGCACACACATACGCAGAGACAGAAAGACATAAATGACATCATCCAGACTAGCGGGGGCAAAATGTGATCGTGTAATCCGACCCGGAGCAAGTGAAAGTGCTAGTGGCATCGTCATATGCATAACTGTAAGCCTTCGGGCATGCATTCTTGAAAATCTGAGAGTACCGCGTAGGTGAGCATGTCTGGGGTGTGGAGTGGCTGCCGGTACAACAGTATTCCGGGGCACCAAACACGGCGCACGCGCTCTTGCAACCAACAATCGAACCTGAATCCATTACCTGCAATTCCGTGGGGCAGTTCGCATTAAGATCCGACACGCACCCCGCATATTGGCAATCGCCGGACCCGCCCACCGGCTTGATACCCAACTCGATATTGTATCCATCCACGAGGCTAACATCGTAAAAGTCCTTCTCATTGGAGTTTTTGGCAATAGTGAACTCAGCCAGGGTGGCCGGCGTGGCCCCACTGCCGACGCACTTTAGCACGCCGCCGCAATCACCAGTCGAACATTTACCGGCCCCTGAACCGTCGAATGTGCACCTGGTTCGGGCCCAGAACCTGCCGGACCAACTGGGTGGGGCCTGGAGCTGTTTTGACGATCCAGGTGTCAAGGCAAAGCCGCCGTCGCCAAGAGTGGGGCTGCCGCTTTTGGCGAGAGTTCCAGGCCATATTGTGTAGTCGCAAAGGTTTTGTAGAGTGAACACCGTTGCACTGGCTATGTTTCCTGAGATACCCAACAGGGAATTTCAATAACATATAATAATAATAATAATAATAATAATAATGCACTATTATATCGTCCCCATGAATTAAGATTAATTTGTACAAGGGAGTGCGTAAAAAGCAACGGAAAATCATGCATGTAAGCGATTGCAAAGAGGAGTTATAAAAAAAGTACTACTAACCCAAAGAGAACAGAAGTAGAAGAAGAAAGCAACGCCAGGAACCAATCGCCATATGGCTTTTGTGGAGGAGAAGATCAGGGCTGGAAGTTTTAACTGTCAGTTTTCCCGAGGCTTGTTTGAGTGGGAGACTGTGGAGGGAGATGAGGAAGTGCGGTTGTAGTTGGCGATCGTTTAAACGGGGTCATTTTATAGGCATGCCTCGCATAGAAAATATGTGGGAAAAATATTTTCCGCTTGAAAAGTAAAAAAACAACGTAGTTCTATTAGGCCAAAAAAAAAAAAGTTGCATATTATTTTTATTTGTCATACATTTTATTGATCTTGATATTATTTTTCACCAAAAATTGAAATTTTAAAAATAAAAAAATATATTTTTTATTTAATGTGGTTCACGGGTCCCATGCCAGATTTTAGGGGCCTATGCAGTTGAATTGTATTAGGGTCTAGAAGTTGGTGAGAGAAGAGAGCTAAAAAAATTTTTATTTTATTTATTTTATTGTATATTTATTATTTTTATGAAAAATTAAAATTTATATATATATATATATATATATATATTTGTCTGGTTGAATCTTCTAGTCTTTATTATGACTTTATACAATTTAATGTGGGTCCCATGTAAAATTTTGGTTAAGTCTTATGCAATTTAATGTTAGGAGGGCAAAAAAGTTGAGCCAAAAATGGGGTTTAAAAAATTCATTTTATTGATTTCGTTGTACATCTATCATTTTGAAGCAAAATTAAATTTTTAAAAATAAAAAAAATATTTTTGTATTTAATGAAGTTCACATCCTAAATATTTTTTTTGTCGAATTTTCTAGTCTTTATTATGAATTTATGCAATTTAATGTGGAACCCATGTAAGATTTTAGCTGCGTCCCATGCAATCTAATGGTACTAGTGTTAAAAATGGGGGCTAAAAAAAGTTTATTTTATTAATTTCATTTTACATTTGTTATTTTTTGATGAAAATTTGAAATTTTAAAAATAAGTAAATATAGTTTTTTTTTTATTTAATGAGGTTCACATTTTAGATTTTTTTTTTTTTTTGAATTTTCTAGCCCTTATTGTGGCTTTACCTAATTTAATGTGGGTCCCATGCAAAGGCGGCTCCTACACAATTTAATAGTATTAGTTCCAAAACGTGAGAAATGGGGCTAAAAAAGTTCATTTTAATGTTCAAACTGTAGAGAAACGTATTAAGGATGAGGAGTAGCAGCGGCCGAACAACGATTATTTGATATTGGATATTCATGTTGAGTAGGACTTACGGAAGGAAGGCAGCGGCGACTAGGAGCTGGGCCTAGGAAATTGCCGTTACAGTGGAATCCATGTCCTCCTGTCCGCTGCCCCGTCCATACACGCCAGTCAAGTCTTAGCTACAATTACGGAGAAGATAAGAGTCGAATACAGAGAGAGAGAGCGAGAGAGGTATGACATTTCCAAGCTATTTGAAAGGTCCATAATGGCAGACTACGTGTCTTGACTTCATTTAGATATTTTTATTTTTATTAATTTTAAATTAAATAATATGTGACATATTCTTGATTAATTATATATATATTTATATGTTCAAAAATGGCAACTCCGTGTCTTGACTTCATTTAAATATTTTTATTTTTATTAATTTTAAATTAAATAATTTATGACATATTATTAATTATATATATATATATATATATGTCAGCCATACATAAATATAGATTTTATTAATATTAATTAATTAATTAATAATTTTATGAGAAATAAAACATTATTTTTAAAAAATCTTATTAGATTTATAAAATAATATAAAATTAATAGTTTTTTTAAATATCAACTTTTATTTTAATTATTATTCAAACTATTTAATATCATTCTTTATTATAATACAAGTAAAGTTTTAATATTAAATTTGTCAAAATTTAAAAATATTTTATTTATTAAGTAAAAGTTTTGATGAGAGTAATATTTATAAATAAAATATAGATAAATTAAATAAATGTAACATTCTAGTGTTTTACAAGTAATGGCTATGATTACTACAACCAATCAAGCAAAAGCATGCTCAGATAATTTGATAACAAATAATATTATGGTAAAGGTTGGTAGGATAATTATTTGAGAAATAAAGAATGAGAAAATGTACTAAATGCTACTAGACAAGAGTTGAAGGAACCTTTAATATATAAATAAAAACAAAATTAAATTGGAATGTTACAAATATTTTATTTATTATTTTAAAACATTTTTATAGGAGATATTGATTAATTTTAACAAAATTTTTTTGAAAGTCTTTAATCTTAATAGTCTAATTTTACAAGTTTTTAAATAAAATAATGACATGTTTTTTTACTAAATTCTAAATTAGATTATATAATAATAATAATATTTTTTTTTTTTTGGAAATAATGTTTTATAGTAGGATTACCCAAATTATTTACTAAAACGATTAGAGTTAAAATTAAAAATGTATATGATTGTAATATATCATATGATTATTTGACAGATGAAAATATAGTTACCTATATAAATAGTAAAGGGTTATAATTGTATAGAAATTTAAATTAAAAGAAAATAAATAAAAAAATAAATTACAAACAAATAAAAAAGAATTAGGATCATTTTGTTTTCAATATGGATATGATACTGTTCTTAACTCTTTCCAAAGTAAAAAGAAAGAAAAATAAAAATTTCTAGAAATTTAAGAGAAATTTATAATAATTATATTATAACAAATAAATATTTTAAATTCAGTAATAAAACTAATAAATTTAAATTAAAAAGAAAAAAAAAAAACTTAAAAAGCAACAAAACATATAACTTACTATAAATGTAAGCAAATAAGACATTATAAGAGTTAATATAAATTAAAAGAAAAAGTTTAAATTTTAAAATTAGAAAAAAAAAATTATTTAATGTGGTAGAAGAATTATCATATATTAGAGAAAAGTTAGTAAAGCCTAGTGATGATGAAATTTTAAAATTACAAGAATTTTTAATTTCTTATTCAAATAATAATGAAAGAGAAGATGAAATGAAGATTTGTACAAATTATAGATGTATAAACATTCTATCTAAAGATAAGGAATTACTAATAGATATAATAGACAAAATAAATAATTGAAATGATTATTTATTGGGGTTAAAAGACTTGTTAACAGAATAAAAAGAAAATTATATCAAAGAACCTTATTCATTAGATATAATATATTCTAGATTTATTTTTATTTTTATTTTTTGATAATGAAGAAGTTTTTATTAAAGATTTATAATAGAAAAATAGAAATTTGAAAGAAATATATTAAAAAAAATTAATATGATAAAACAAATATTAAAGTTCAATGAATTAGAAATATGATTAAAGGATTTTGGACAAAAACTTCTTAAATATAATTTTTAAATGTTATAGATGAAATAAAATTTTAGAAGTGATATCAAAGTAAAATTAGTGATAGATAATAAATATTATATGACATTAATAATTTTAATAGACTTTAAGGCTAATAATAATTGCATATAAGATGGAGTTATTCGTAGTCAATATTGTAAAAAATAAAATAAATGTTAAAGAGTGCAAATTTTAAGAAATTAAATATAAATTATAAATTATTTACAAAGGAAAATATATTTTAAAAATAATTTTATATTAATAAAAAATTTAAGCCAATAATTAATATTGGATATGCCATTTTTAATACAAATTTATTTTTTCAAAATAAATTCTCAAGAGATAATTACTATTATGGTTAATAAAGAAATTTTTTTTGAATTTATTTCTAGACCTAGATTTACTAAAATTAATACCTTGAAAAATAAGTTTACATTTAAATAATTAATATTAATAAAAAAAATATTTACATTTTTTTGAATTAAAAAATAAATTATAAGAGAATAAAATAAGATATTCAAAAAAATAAGAATCAACAAATTATTAAAAAAATTATATACAAATTGAAGAAGTTATTTGTTCTGTCATACTAATAATTTTTTAAAATAGAAAATAACATATTATAAAATTATCTTATATTGAAAATTTTGATTAAAAAAAATATTTTAACTAAGTAAGGCTTATAAAAATAAATAAAAAATTATTAAAATATTATAAAGAGGAATTAATAAATTATTGAAAAAAGGTGTAATTAGAACTCATAAATCATTATAGTCATACTATGATTTTTATGTTAATAAAAAAAAAATTGAAAAAGATGCAAAAGATTAATAATAAATTATAAATTATTAAATAAAATATTTAAATAAATAAAATATCTTATTTCTAATAAACAAAATTTAATCAAAAAATTAATTAAAACTATTATATTTTTAATATTTAGTATGAAATCAAGATTTTTGTAAATACAAATAAAGGAAAAAATAAATATAAAATTATTTTTATTATTTAATTCAAATATTACAAATAAAATATTATACTATTTAGATTAAAAAAAAAATTTTTTTTTGAATTTCAAAATATTATAAATGAAGTATTTAATTTATAAATATAATTTTACAATTATATATATATATATATTTGGTTTTTTCAAAATTTATAAAAGAATATTTATTCATATTTAAAAATTTTTTTAATATCATTAAATCTAATAATCTCGTATTTTTGTGAAAAAGATGAAATAATATTTAATTAAAATTAAAATTTTAAAATACAATAATTATTAAAAAATTATTATTCTTATAAACAGATTTATAGAGTTTTAATATATTTTAATTATATTTTTTATTTTATCTTTAATTTTAAAACTATATATTTTTTATTATATAAATAGTTAAGAAAAAATTTACTTAAGTAGAATAATAAAATGACTCAAATTATTATAAAATATAATTTTTAATCAAAACTTTAGTGCGGAGAACCATTTTTATCTCCATAACACCACAATTAGTAAGACAAATTAGTGTTAAATGGTGAAATGGTGTTCCTAATAATCAAGCAAACTTGCAAGCTAGAATTGAATATTCAAATTGAATAATAGCAGGAGAAATATACTTGGAATCTCCATAAAGCAAAACAGCCACATTTCTCACAACTAAGAGCATAATTCAAGCAAATTTAGCTTTGACTAAGAAGCTTTAAGCTTTTTTATCAATAACTCGTTTAATTAAATAATATTAACATACATAATTAAAATTACAAAAAATATTATTATAAATAGAATTAAATTGATAAAAATTTTTAAATGAAAGTAGCTAATTAAAAGATAATTATTTAATTTTTGTGTATAATTATAAATATAAAAAGATGTCTAAATACACAAAATTTTTACATTGCAACATATAAAAAAAATGTAAAATGTATATATTTTTATTTTTATTTTTATAAGGAGATAATTTTTTGTGATTTGAATAAACTTAAATATATAATAATAATAATAATAATAATAATAATAACATACTAAATAAGTGTACTAATGAAATTATAAATCAAATTTTAAATAACTTATTTATAAATTTAAATGAATAGAATATATCATTATTTAGGTTTGATTTATTTGTTAAATAAATTTTGATGTTAAGCGATCAAACTTTTAATGGATTTATTGGTTCGTTCGTTTGCTGTCCTGGTCCCATGACACTGGCAGGCAGCAGTTGACAGGATCACGCAGGAGCTTTCGAATGGACTCATCTCATCCGAAATTGTTACTGTTCCGCAAATTTTCGCCCACAATAATACTAAATCTGTTTCTCACTAAAAACATCAATTCTTTCACGCATTTCCTTTAATTTATTGTTTTAAACCATAATGACGATGCAGTGGATGTGTCTAATCCTAGACTAAATCAAAGGAAAGTATTGCATATCACATGTTTTTTTGACACGGAAATGCCATGAATCGCTGTTACGTCTGCTTCGGCAAGGTAGCCAACTGTTTCTCCTTTGCGTTAAATTTGCCTTTCTTTTGAATCTCTTTTTACCCGTATCATAACGTGCAACGCTCTATCTTGTGAACCAACATCATTGACTTGACTTTTTCCCTTTGATTATCCATCTACATGATGCCACAAAGAATTAAGTAACTCCCCAGCTTTATTCTTTACACAAGTTAATTCAAAACAGGTGGCTTACATCAGTTTGGTCACGTAGACCAGCCATAGCATTGTAGCTCATAACCTAACAGCTCCAAAGATGGCATCACCAATCCAACCTAATACACGCAACGCAAAGACTCGTAGCAAAATGATTCAAAGTATGTATAGATCCAACCCCAGGTTCCCACCACTTGCCAAACCAAGTGTCGACAATTGAGAAGTCAAATTTTGTCGCTCGCGTGGTTCTGATGACAACTAGCTACTTCCCTTCCCTTCTCATTTTGCTCCGCTGGATGGTTGACTAGATCAAGTTGCCAAACCAAGGGACGTAATGTTCTGATTACTATCGTCGTATATAGGAATTGTTTGATTTATTAATCGAAAAAGAAGTGACGCTGACGAGGATAGGTATAATGTGGCAACTATTCCTGGACTTGACACAAAACACAGCGATCTATACTCGTCCCGATTCATTCATTTACCTACACAACCATGTCCCCGTGATAGGATGACCTTTTCCTGGACTCTATACGTTCTAAAACTTGACACTTTTTATTAGAAATAATAGAAATTAAGAGATTTATAATTAAGACATTTAGGAAACACTTTAACAATAAAAAAAATCTACATTTCCACGAGACCGCGGCTTATAAAAATGCAATTTGTGGCATAGGCCCGTGGGATATTCCTACTCGCCTCGGCATATTCACAACCGACGCTGTGCAGTATGGCTGAGGCGCGAGGTCCACAAAATTACGCTGGATTAAAGAAACTAGGATCCTGGCAAATTTTCTGCTGGGGCTTTGGCGTGACAGCAGGTTTGTCAGACTCACTCAAATCTGAATTGACTTAAATTGGCTCGCTGAGTGATAGTTCCTGGGCTACTTTGTTTCCAGAAGATATGACCCAACCCACCAGTGGGGGTGTAGATTATGGGAAGTTCGGAAAAACAGCAACTAAAAGATTACGTTAAAAGATCGATCATTGAACTCTCTCTGCAGAGAAAAGGAAACCCGGTTCTAAAAAGCCTCTTCAGTCACACCAGACGATAATTCTAAGCCAGGAAATCTACATTGATGCAATTTTATCCCTGTAAAAGTTTCGATTCTTGTATATACGTCAAGGTAGCTGCACGGGCTCGACATGTCAATGGCCGTCAGTGTTACACAAGTGAAATTCAAATCTGTTTTGTAAAATTCTGACATGCTAACCTTGCCCGAGAAGAATGGCTGCCATGCCCTATTGGCCTTTCTAACTGGGATAGCACCACGACATTCAGGAAACAAGTATTGAGTATTCACATACTCAATATCCTCACTTCAGAGGCAGATTGGGCATCTTTTGTAAGCCCTAATCAGTAAAGGTTCTCCCCATTAAGAGTAGATCAAAGTATCAAACCCAAGATACCTATAATGAAAAGATTGAGTCATTTTGGGGCCATGATCAGAAGAGTCCTTGGATGTAAATTGTATATCTGCCATAAAATTCTATTTCAATTGCTTTTTTTGCAACCAAATACTTCTTTAACAAAGCCTTTAACTGGCGTTGGCTGAATTTTGAAGTAAGTTACTACAGAAAGAAGTGCACATGCTGAAATTACATATATTCTGAACCAAATAGATGAAAAAAGGGTCAGATAAATGAAAAAGGCAGTTGAAGAAACTACAACTGCAAAATTTACAAGGCATTTCAGAGTAGAGAGCTCTTCTTCTGTTCCTACATTGGGGAACTGGCCCTGAGTCTTAAAATTCGAGAGCAGCTGATCCTTGAGCTCAAATGTATTCAGTAACCAATCAGCAGCCTCACTATCTGAGGCCGGTATCTCCTTGATGGGTATACGCCTGATATGAATGTGAACTTCTGATGGATCCACCCCAAATACATTATCCAGAAAGCTAGGACATTGATGCTTGTAGGCGATACTCACATCATAAACTTCAGATGCCAAAAAAAAAGAAAAAAAAGGACAAGTGACATGCTTAATACATTATATTCAATGGTCATGACATACCATCATTGTTTACAGGCAAAAAAGAAAAGAAAAAAAACACTGATGTAGATCCAGCTATTTAATGCTCAGGTAGCCTCTACTCATCTTTTGAAGCAAAAGACATCAGTTCTTTTCTTTCATTTATCCTGGAAAGTCAGGAAACTAACTTTATGTGTATGTACCCATTTATGGTCGCTATGGAAGTGGATATGCGTGGAAAACAAAGGGCAAAGCAATTTAAGAAGTTCTGCATCATATGATGGAAAAAATTTGGGTGCAGTTCATCTGCTTAAAATTGGAGGTATTTTGTATTGACATTGTGGGGTAACTCAAGCTCCAATGTTTATATGTAGTAATCTAAGTAAGGAAAATCATCCTTTTTCCAAGAATTTATTGAGTGATCTCTTCAACATATGATCAGAATCAGGGAAATAGAGTGAACACGCAAGGCCACAGCAGAAACATCATAAAAAATATGCAAGATAAAGCTGAAAAGGCAACTCTTACCAAGGACATGCAATATTTCAAGCTCCAAGGCTCTAAATTGAAGAATAAATCATTAAAACAAACAGTTTGCTCACTTATGCTGGGATTTGGAGGGCATAGGCAACTTTTAGTGCACATAACAGGCTAAACAATATCAGTTGTATCTATCGATAAGAACCTGCATCAAGGGAAGCCTGCAAAACTCCCAAGCAAACACAAAAGCCCCTTGCTTTGGGAAGTAGCACATTAGTCAGCACAGGAAGTCCAACTTCAGCTGCATATTTTTGACTCTTTTGGCATTTTTGTTCACTGTGTAAAAATAAATACAAATGGTAAACCTTCTAAAATGTTGAATCTTTGAATTTCTATAAAGTAGAATTTCAACTGAGTAAAATATGCCTAAGAATGGTGTGAATCCATGGATTACTCCATGCTAAATTTCTTTTATTGCTAGCCAAAATAGCATGGATAAGTAAAGAGTTATGGTGAGCAAATAAATTCAAGCTTGAGTAGAAGACTGAACATGGATGCACATGGAGGGTTGGAGGATAATAAAGAAGAAAAGGCATACGTGAAATCAGTTCCTTCTGGAAAAACAGCAAGCCACAGGGGATCTCGAGGATCCTTGAAAGTTGAAAGTGCTTGGTATAACACAGGTTCATCAACTTCCCACTTTCTCTCCACTGGAATGAACTCCAATATGTGAAACCCCCAACCAAAAACAGGTAGTTTCATCAAACTGCTCTTAAGGATATACTTAATTGAGCCCAGGCACCCCTTTCGCAATGCGAGGTCCCACAAGTACATCCAATCAACCTCAGTTCTATGATTTGCAATAATTAAAATGCGTTCCCCGGAAGGGACAGTATCTCCTGAAAATATGACTTTGGTCCCATTTATTTTTTCAAATAGAAAGGGCCACAAAGCCAGCCAAATGGAAAAGAGAAAGGAGGTTGTTTTTCTGCAATGGTGTATACTGATAAGCCTCATCAACAGAGCAACAGGGGGCCCAAAATACAGTAAAAACATAAGAGATGTAGAGAGAAACACCAATAGACATGTAAAACCCCTCATTAACCTTAAAGGAGTTAAAGGACGGTGTTTTGGTGCATTCTCGGTCTTGACAGGCTTGAAAGCATCCATCTCCTTCCAAGAGCCAGACAGTAACTGCAATTCAATGTTCCACTGTAATAAGAAATGTTCCTAAAATTCTATTGCAAAAAAAAAAAAAAAACACAAGTTTCAAAGAAATAAGAAGGGGTCATGAATCAAATAAGACCATAGCACCAGCAATTGTAGAACAGGCACAATGCAGTGATAAAATATCTCAAGAAAGAAATAGGGGGAAAAAAAAAAAAAACAAAATCAAGTATCAGCCTTAAGTAGAGGAACCTCTGGCTAATCAACGAGAAAATCTGCCAACTTTCTCAAACAACAACGCTCAAGGCATCGAGCTTGTTTCCTATTTTCATGCTAACAAGCTATGAGAGTTGAATGACAACGAAAGCGACATTCTCAATTTACATGCATATCATTTAACAGGTGGGGTAGATTAGTAAATACCATAGTAGGAAAATGAAGGAGATTTCCTTCGCAGGGAATTGGGAAATAAGAACACAATTCAGAAACTCTTTTAATCAAGCAAAGCTCTCAAGGCCACGGATGGCATTCTATGCCAATTATTTCCTACAACCACACGGTTGTTGATTTCCTGAAGTAATATTCAAGAATTATTCGAATCCTCTCAAGAAAGTCAAAATTTTAAAGAAGAAAAGAAGAGCCAATCCTTAAGCTATCAACAATTACAATTACATGAAATCGCAATAAACAAACCCAATCTTAAAACATAAATACAGATGCAAGTTCAACTTTGAAATTTAAAAAAAAAAAGAAAAGAAAAGGCGAAAATTCACGATATAAAAAATTGCCATCCTAATTACCTCTTGTCTCGCCTCCGTGGAGAAAGTCAACAATGGAGCGATTGAGAAGCGAAAAGGAACTTGGGGATCTCGGCAAGTGCCAAAACAATTGGTGGCATGAAGATTTTAACAATTTTTTTTTTTTTTCCTTAAAAAAAGGGTTTTTAATAAAAAAAATTATTTATCGTTTCTACATAAGACAAAAGTTGTACGACCAGAAGGTATCTGAACAAGGAATGCGCATTCGAAAGGCCAATGGCGGTGATACCTAGGCGACATCCGGCGCGGTTGAATTTAGGATTGATCTAAATAAACAAGTGGAGGAAGGGGCCCCGGGGGGGGGGTGGGGGTGGAAGGCCTTGTGTCGTTTCTCTATTGGTCGACTGAGTAGTTGATATTTATTTATATTATATTGAAAATCTTCTCCCAACCACAATGCGACTTTTTAGTGCTGATTATATTGGGTTTCCAGAAAGTCCAATGATTCCTGGATGCCCTTTGAAATAACGCGAGGAAATCATCTTTGGAAAATGTCACATTTATCTGATTGGGCTGTAAAATTGAACACAAACATGCAACCTTGTTACTTCCCGGGCATTAATTTACCGTCCATACTACGACACGGTAAAGAGTAAAGAGTTATAGGACTTCACAAAATATTTTTTTAATAATTAAAATTTTAATTTTAAAAATAGAGGTAAATTTTATAAAAATGAAAATAATTCATTTCTTTGTATAATTTATAATTTAACAGGCTTTTTAATAAATTAAAAAAATATATATATAAAAGAAGAAGTCGGAAAAAAGAAGAAAAAAAATCAATAAAAATTCATTAAAATGCATCATTTTCATTGCTACAAGCAACCTACATATTTTTAGCATGCATAATTCAATTCTTAAAATAATTTTAAGGAAACAAAAAAAAAAAAAAGGATTGATACCAACAGTGAACCTCGTTTGCACGCTCTATCTAGCCAAGAAATAACTTTATTTTGTGTTGTGTGGTAGGTGACGTTTGGTTTCTATCTCAAAATGATTCTTGCAATAGAGTTATTTGGCGATGGAATTGTGCACAAAACATATGGGAAGTGGGAATGAGGCGAGGCAGAGATCCTTGATGTCCGGCTGAGGTGTAACCATACGATTTAAAAATCTTTTCTCACTCGGCATCAGGGACAGGGAGAGCAGAGGATGTTGGCCTCGGGTCGGGTAGGATCGGATCAGCCGCCCCCGCTAGTCCCATTGTCATCCCTATTCCCATGAAATGGAGCAAGTTCACCTGTAGGGCAGTTGGGCCACAAACTGATCTACTGACCTAAAAATGAAAAGCTAAGGACGTTAGGTTACTGAAATCTTGTTTGTTAATGTGTTTTAATCAAGTAAAAATATTTTAAAATTAAAATATAATTAAAAAGTTGTTTAGTTATATTTTTTAATATATATATATATATATATATATATATATATATATATATTTTACTTTAACTCTTTTAAAACCCAAATTTTAAAAAAAGTAATCAAAAATTATTTTTAGAAATCACAATTATATTGCTTTTCAAAAATAATATAGTTCATATTTTTTTAAAAAATTATGATTATAAATTTTTTATTTATTGTTTTATGCAAAATTAATATATTCTTTAATATTTATTAATCATAATATATATTATTTTTATTTTATTTTAAAGATTATTATTTTTTTTAAAAATACTTTTATGATTTTAATATAAATCATTTTTTATTATTTATTCAAATTAATATAATATAATAAACATTACAAATAATTAAAAATATATTTAATATTAAATATATAATTTAAAATATTAAAATATTAATTATATTTATAAAAATAAAATAAAATTTTTTCATCATATTCTTTCTAATAGAGTTTATACTAATAATTATTTTAATAATATTTTTATCAAATATTTATAATTCTATTAAATTTTTTATAATACTTTTATTACTATTACCAAATAACCTATAATTTTTAATAATAATCTTTTTATTATCAGTATTTTTATTTACAACAATTTTTATTCAGAAAATTTTATCTTATATCATTATCACACAAGTCTTAAAACATTAGGGCTACGGCTAAACAAGGACCATTATGTATATGCATATATTTGGATCACAAAGACCAATATTTTAAGCCCTTCCCAAGGGCACTTTCCAATATTGTAGATAAGCTAGCCCATATATGGCGTTTGGGTTGGTTTTTGTTACATGGGCGCAATATTTTTTTGGAGAAAAATAAATGGGCGGAATGTAACCAGAAACTTACCAAGAAAAATTAGCATTAAAGCAGGGGTCACGTTAACGGATGACTTGAGAGAGTAGATAAGCACGCCAACCATTAATGCCAAAGTATCTACCTTGCTTTACAGAGGGATTCTTAATTGTGTGCAGCACAAATTGGCGGGTTGGAAAGCCAATAAAGTCTCCTTTGCAGGCCGCTTGACTTTGGTAAAATCTGTCTGTCTGTCTTGCCATTCCATCCTATGCAATACAGACGGCTCTTCTTTCGGCCTCTGTTATAAGTTGGACCATTTGAGTAGGGACTTTCTTTGGGAAGGAACCGAACAAGGGAAAAAGATTCACCTGCTAAGCTGGCAATCAGTGTGTCAGACTGAATTGTTGGAGGTGGGACTTGGCATCTGAGGTGTGAGAATGGCTAATCAGGCCATGATATCCCAGCTTAATTGGAGATTTTGACAAAACCGACGAACTTATGGTCAAGAATTCTTCTGGGTATATACAGCAAAGCAACCCCAGATAGCATTTCTTATAAACGAGTAGCGTCTCACACGTAGAGGGGGATGGTCCACGTTCAGCCACTCGTGGACAAGGAGAGCAAATGGAGGGTGGGTGATGGTTTTAAAGTGCTGTTTTAGCTAGATCCATGGATGATGAAGGGGCAATTATTGTTAGATTTTTTTAAAATTTTTTTTTATAAAATTTTTATTTTTATAATGTAAATTTTTTTTATATGAATATTAATAATAAAATTATAATAAAATCAATATACCATTATCCATTATACTGATATTTGGTAGTAAAAATGAGAATTCTCTTTACGTTTTGTTCCTGAACGCTTTTCTCTTTTCTCCTACTCTTCCCTTTCTATTCTTTACGTTTTCTCTCTAACGGAGAGTAGGAAAAATCCGTAATAGTATATATATATATATATATATATATACATTTTCTTGTAACCGTTACCTTAAATAGGAAGATCATCCCTTTCTGTAATAGTTATCTTAAATGGGAAGATGCTCCTCTTTCTGTAACGGTTATTCTTAATAGGGAGAGTGGAGGGATTTTAAACTCAATGACCCAAATTACCGTTATACCTAACCGATCATCATATTAGGCCTTTCATTTTGGGTCATACTTTAAATAACAAGAGTCACTCATGTTAATTAATTTAATAATCTCCCACTTGGCCATGTTAGGACTTGATGAATCAATAACAAATAAGTGCGCACAATCCTTAAAAATCATCAAATCACAATACTTAATTGAATTAAAATGATTAGATCATGGTGGTCACACATCTTTTAGCGACATGATTCCTTCCATGTATCACATAATCATCATAAT
This sequence comes from Rhizophora apiculata, assembly GCA_037832385.1. Lineage (NCBI taxonomy): Eukaryota > Viridiplantae > Streptophyta > Magnoliopsida > Malpighiales > Rhizophoraceae > Rhizophora > Rhizophora apiculata. Next base: position 5,974,480 of record CM075430.1, on the reverse strand, counting down.
TCATAATAACCTTACTGAGGAACATTGAAACTTTGAATTGTCATTTCCATATATGCTATTAGTTATCTCACAAACTATAACTGTATACAACTAAACAGAGATAACAAAGTAAAAGTAAAACCATGACCTTAATTAAATTCATTAGTGTCACAATGATATAAGCCGTACAAAATATTGACTTTCAAGAGAATGAGGACCTGTCCAAAATGCCCATCCGATCAACATGTCCAGTAAATGTTTTCGGTAGCAAACCTTTAGTTAACGGGTCCGCTATCATCAACTCAGTGCCAATATGCTCAATGGACACTCTTTGGTTTTGCACTTCTTCTTTAACAGATAGGTATTTCAAATCCATATGTTTCGCACCTTTAGAATACCTATCCTTCTTAGAGAAGAAAACAGCTGTGGAATTATCACAGTAAATTCTTAATGACTTTTCTATACTGTCGACCAAACTAAACCTTAAGATAAAATTTCGCAACCATAATGCATGAATAGTAGCCTCAAAGCATGCTACAAATTCAGCCTCTATAGTGGAAGTAGCAATGACAGACTGCTTCCCACTTTTCCAGGAAACTGCTCCTCCGGCTAGGAGAAACATGTAACCAAATGTAGATTTCCTCGAGTCTACACATCTAACATAATCTGAATCCGAGTAGCCTACTACTTCAAGATGACTTGATCTTTTATAAGTAAGTATATAATCTTTGGTGCCTTGTAAGTACCTAAGTACTTTCTTTCCGGCTTTCCAATGATCTATTGTAGGATTACTTTGATATCGGCCTAACATTCCAACAGCGAAACTAATATCTGGCCGAGTACATATTTGCGCATACATTAGGCTTCCAACCATTGATGCATAGGGAATTGATTCCATTGTTTTCCATTCCAAATCATTCTTTGGACATTGCAATTCACTGAACTTATCCCCTTTCTGAATTGGAACTATTCCTGTTGAGTAATTTTTCATTCTAAATCTCTCTAATACTTTATCGATATAGCCATTCTGAGACAATCCTAACAATCCTTGTGATCTATCACAGAATATCTTTATTCCTATCACATAGGATGCCTCATTCATATCTTTCATTTCAAAAGTTTCAGAGAGAAATTTCTTTACATCATGTAACAAACTTATGTCATTAACAGCCAAAAGAATATCATCGATATATAGGACTAATATAATGAACTTACTCCCACTGACCTTCATATAGATACACCGATCAACGGTATTCTCTACAAAATCGTATGACATAATGGTATTATTGAACTTAATATACCATTGTCGAGAGGCTTGTTTCAGTCCATATATCGATTTCTTTAATTTACACACCAAATTTTCTTACCCAGTGGTGATGAAACCTTTAGATTGGTCCATATACACTTCCTCTTCTAAGTCACCGTTCAAAAAGGCAATCTTTACATCCATTTGGTAAAACTCTAGATCATTATGAGCCACCAAAGCCATAATAATTCTTAAGAAGTCTTTCTTAGAGACTGGAGAGAAAGTCTCCTTATAGTCAATACCATCCCTTTGAGTGAAACCTTTGGCAACAAGTCTGACCTTATACATTTTGATGTTACCTTTTGAGTTTCGCTTGGTCTTGAAGACTCACTTACAGCCAACTCGTTTTGATCCTTCAGGTAATTTTACTAGTTCCCAGACTTGGTTTACATCCATCGATTTCATCTCTTCCTTCATGGCATTGAACCACTTTTCAGAATCATTACATTCCATGGCTTGTTTAAATGAGACTAGATCTTTATCAATACGCAATTCTGATTCATGCTCAAGTGAGTAAACCACATAATCATTAGATACAACTGGCCTTTTCTGTCTCGTAGACCTTCGTAATGCCATTTCTTATGGTATCACTTGTTCATTTGTAAATTGCACATTGTCACTTGGTTCATCTCTTATGCATTCACTTTGCGTGTTTTGAGTATCAATTTGTTGTCCTTGCATGGTACGTGACTGTGATACAACAAAAGGAACAACAACTTGAGTAGAAACATTGGGTGTGGGGATACCAACTTGAGTAGGAGTACTCACTGTGGATCTTTCATTTTGTAATTCTCTAATATCCACCTTTCGTGATTCCCCACTCCCACTGAACTAGCCATTTTCAATGAACCGAGTATTACCAGACTTAACTATTCTAGTACTATGGTTAGGACAATAAAACCTATACCCTTTCGACTTTTCAGGATAGCCAATGAAGTAACCACTAATGGTTCTTGCATCAAGCTTTCCTTCATGTGGATTATATATCCTTACTTCTGCTGAACAACCCCAAACATGAAGGTGTCTCAAACTGGGTTTCCTTCCTGTCCATAACTCGTAAGGAGTCTTAGGGATAGTTTTATTAGGAACCCTGTTCAGCAGATATGCAGCAGTTCTTAATGTATGCATCCACAAGGATAAAGGTACAGTACTGTAACTTAACATGCTCCTAACCATATCCATAAGTGTGCGATTCCGCCTTTCCACTACACCATTCTGTTGTGGTGTACTAGGCATTGTGTACTGTGCACATATGCCTCGACTTTCAAGAAGTTTTGCAAATGGACCAGGATATTGTCCACTTTTATTGAATTTTCCATAATATTCACCACCCCTGTCTGACTTAATCACTTTTACTTTTCTATCTAACTGCCTCTCTATTTCATTAATAAACACCTCTAGGGTATTTACTGACTGGGACTTTTCATGCAGTAGATATAAGTAACAATATCGTGAGTAGTTATCTATAAATATGATAAAATATTTCTCACCACCCCATGTTGGGATATCAAATGGGCCACAAATATCAGTGTGTATCAATTCTAAAGACTCATTACTTCTCATGGCTGGGTTCTTTGATGTATGTTTTGTTTGTTTCCCTTTTATACAGTCAATACATACATCCCAATCAGTAAAATCCAATTGAGGTAAGACATCACCTTTCACCAACCTCAATATCCTTTCTTTAGATATATGACCCAATCTTTGATGTCATAAGAAAGCAGAACTATCATCATGCACATTGCATTTGTTACCTATACTATGCTCAACAAGGAATATGGAATCAGCATATATAGCATTAAGATTAAAATAGTACAAATTATCAATCAAAGTATCAGATCCATAATAGTATGAATGTCTATACAATGAAAATGCACCGTTTCTAATCTTAAGGTTAAATCCCACTTCATCCAACTTTGCAACAGAAACTAAATTTCTAGCACATTCAGGAACATAGAGACACTTTTCTAAATCCAGATAACACTTAGTGTCCAAGATCAATCTATACGTCCCAATTCCTTCTATTCGTACCTTTATTCTATTTCCCATATAGAGGAACTTCTCAGTTCTTGTTATGGGCTGGATTGAAAGGAATTCTTGCATAATATGTGACACATGAATAGTAGCTCCAGAGTCTAACCACCAAGTATTATTGGGTACTTCAATTATATTTGATTTAAAACATACTGATATACAGTACATACCTTTCTTTTCGAACCAAGCCTTTCTTTTTGGGCAATCTTTCTTGAAGTGACCCATCCTTTTGCAGAAGAAGCATTTCTGATCTTTTTGGATCTGACCTCCGGTGACTTTTATAGAGGCTTTGTCTTTCTTCTTATTTTTCTTGTATGGTTTAGACTTGCTACCACTAGTATCATTACGAACAGTGAGATGAATAGAGTGATCCTTCATCTTCTTTAATCTCCCTTCTTCCTGAACTAACATGACCTTAATTTCCTAAAAGTTCCATTTCTCTTTAATAGTGTTATAATTCACTTGGAACTGGCCAAATTCAGGAGGCAGTGAGTTGATGATGAATTGAACCAAAAAGGATTCACTCACATCCATGCCCATTGTTTTCAACCTTGCTGCTAGATTAGCCATACTAGTCACATGATCATGAATAGGCTGTGACCAATCAAATTTCTTGGTCGTCAGCTCACTCATTAGGGTTCCTACGATGGATTTATCAGCTATATTTGATTGAGAGTATTCCTTAATTTTCATCATAAATTCCCTCGCATTTTCCGTCTTAGGCATCGATGGCTTTACATTTTCAGCTATCATCATCCGCATCAAATTCAAACTCAGCCTATTGGACCGTACCCAAGCCTCATGAAGAGACTTATCAGATTCTGTACTGGTCCCAGTAATGGCTGTAGGCTTTTCATCCAAAATGACTACTAAGTTCAAGCCCAAAACACCTAAATGAAACTAAATATGCTCAGACCATTCTGCATAGTTCAACCCATTGAATTTGATCATCGCATTACCTAAGGCAAATACATTATTGAAAGCTGCAAACATAATCCAAATTTACACGTTAATACTTTGAGTAAACCTAAATGGATTCAGATACACTACAAACTTTAATCATGTATTTAAGTTCACCTTTGGGTGATCCTCAAATACATAACTTTAATCAATAATGATGCTAATTTAAATATACTTTAATAGATTAATCAATCATACTAGAGTTAATATGAATGTTATCTTTGGATATATAATCATGTTTACCGAATATATCAATTAATCTCCCTTAGTGTCATTAATTACAAGCAATGATTCATCTTTGGATGATCTCCTAACTTCATAATTAATAACCACAATTGTTCATTTCAAAACTGTACAACATTTTATTAGCATCCAAAGAAATGAACAATTTGAAATTCACAATCAATAATTCAAATCCTTTGAAGCCAGACCACTTTGGTGACTAATAAGCTTTCAATATTTGATTCATGTTGATGTGATCTCAATAAACTTTTAAAAAATTTTCAATTATGAAGATTTAAATTTTCTATTATGTGGGGGTTAACATTGTCCAATACACGTCGGCATACTGTTCCAGTAACCGGTCTCCTTTACGTGGCAGCATCCATTCGGAAAATTTCTTCTCCACCACCGGTCGAGGACCCGCAGCACCACCACATTGCAGATGATACAGCCCGTGTGCTGCCTCCAACCAGGGACCCATGGTGGCAACACCACCGTACTGCGGGCATCACCCGCATGCTGCCTCTGACCGAGGTACCTGCGGTGGCAGCACCACCGCACCGCGGGCGATACAGCCCGATCGCTGTCGTTTGAAGGGAGTCTCCGTCAGCAGCCAACCCCCGTGCGTTGGTGCTCCCCGACGTTGCCTCCGACGGGCGAACGTGGGGACGAACCAACCTGTTCGGGTCGGATCTCCGAGGCTAAGCCCAATCACAGCCGCTTGCCGGGATCTCCTCGTTTCACCGTACCTACCAGACCAGACCAATTTGTGTCTCTGGCCATTCCCAGGAGAAAACCCAAACCGATTCGGGTCTCCCACCGACAACGGAAACACAGGCCATCCCTTCATACCGGATCGATTCAGGTCTCCAGCCGTCCCCGAAAGCACAGCTCTCACCGGATCCGGAGTTGTGAAACAGCGACACCAGATCCAGACCGATCCGTGTCTTCGGCCATTCCCAGAACCTTAGCCTCGCCGGGATGCCGTTCCGCCATAACAGATCCGTTCAGGTCGGCGGCTGTACCCGAAAGCACAGCCTTCACGGTGAGGCTGATCCGCCATACCCAGATTCGTTCAGGTCCGGCGGCTGTCCAGTTTCCATGGCCGGCTTTCCTTTTTTTTTTTTTTTTCGACGTCGGCTGTTTCGGCGGTGCAAATTCTCCATAGCCAGCGTTTCCTCTTTCAACGCCGGCCGTCGTCCATTAAGCACAGCAAATAACAAAAATAGAGAAAAACCAATTGTATATTGCATCGTTATCGTTGTCTATTGTACGCTGTTTTTAATGTAAATAAATAAAATAAAATACTATACAGTGCAAATAAATAAAAAGAAAATAAATTACAGTATTCACTGACCTAATTTCTGATATCAATTGATTAAATTTTTTTAAAATTTTTCTTTATAAAATTTTTATTTCTATAATGCAGAATTTTTTTTTATACGAATATTAATAATAAAACTGTAATAAAATCAATATACCGTTATCCATTATACTGATATTCGGTAGCGAAGATGAGAATCCTCTTTACGTTTTATTCCTGAATGTTTTTCTCTTTTCTCCTACTCTTCCCTTTCTATTCTTTACGTTTTCTCTCTAATGGTTGAGAGTAGGAAAAATCCGTAATAGTACCTTAAATAGGAAGATCCTCCCTTTCTATAATAGTTATTTTAAATGGGAAGATACTCCTCTTTCTGTAACAGTTATTCTTAATAGGGGGAGTAGAGGGATTTTAAACCCAATGACCCAAATTACCGTTATACTTAACCAGTCTTTTATTTTAGATCATACTTTAAATAACAAGAACCACACTCATTGTAATTAATTTAACAATTATTTGAATATGCGCTGTCCCTTAACAATGGAGCAGGTTCAGCGAAAAGTGGCATCTTACTGGATTCAAGGGATTGGTTAGGACTAGGATAGTCTGACCCCTTTACTACCCCACAAAATATTGCAAACTTCGGCGGCTAGAATAGTAAAGAAGGAAGGTGGGAACCCAGATACAAGGAGATGGGGTTGCTCATCAGACGGGAATTTCAATGTTAAGGTGGCCTATGAAGCTTTGATGCTTGATCAAGGGAGTTCTGCATGGAATTCACGGTTGGCCAACCTCTGGAAACTCGGGATAACTGAACGCATCAGGTGCTTTTTATGACAAATTCCATATGGCCGAGTTATGACGAATATGGAAAGATGTAGAAGAGGATTCACTACCAAGGATACGTGTGCCCTTTGCAGTAGTTTTGCGAAGAGTTTATTGCACGTGTTACGCGATTGTAGCAAAGTAACCATTTTATGGAATCAATTGGTTAGATCGGCTTACAAGGCAACTTTCTTTTAACTAGATTTGATATCATGGCTGATCTACAATTTGTATGGCACACATGGCAGGGGAAACATCGATGGTTGGCAGACACTATTCGCCATCACGTGCTGGCACATTTGGAAGTTCGCATTGACCAATAGAACCTGTCTTGTACCAGTACAATGAAATGCAGCAAAGCTTTTTGTCTTCGTCAAACAATTATACAATCGCCAGGTAGAGCTCTGAAACTGGTTGGCTAGACCCCTGTGGTGGGTGAATAGCTGAAGATAAACACGGATGGCGCTCCACGGGGTAGTCCAAGCGTGGCTAGTGTTGGAGGGATCTTTCAGGATCAAAACGGCCATTGGATCCCTGGTTTTGCTCAGAAAGTCAGAGCCTACTATGCTTTTGTAGCAGAGTTATGTGGCATTAATACCGGACTTGACTTGGTGTGAAGATGTGACTTTTGATCCATTTGGTTGGAGGTGGACTGCTTGCTAGCATTGCAAAGCATTATTAAGGAGGCTGTTGCCACGCACCCGCAAGCGTCATACGAAGCTACCAAGAATTGATTCAACGAGTTTGACAGATCCGGGGGACACAAATGTTTTAAATTTTTATTACCATCTGAAGAAAAGGATGTGGAGAAAATGGGCCTGCATCATGGACCTCGCTTTATGCTTCAAACTTAAAAAATCTTTGCATGTCTTTCACTTACCCTTTCGTTGCCATGTATCCGTGGCATGTTTGCAATTGACCCCTTCTGTCCAATGGCCAATAATGATTTCCTTTAGTATCTTGAAGCATGAGAAGAAAATTGCAGGGGGAGCTGACTTTTTGGTAATAATGCTAGGCTATAAATGGTGCATAACAACCGACCAGTCTTGCAGCCCAACCAACAGGGTTGTGCGGGCTGGTGCAGTGCTGGACTAAAATAGGCATAATATTATCTTAATTTGGTACAGTAGAAAATAAAATTGGGCTAGACCTAAGATCATTTGGTACAAATAGCCTTCTGATGGGCACAACGAAAGAATTTCTCAACGGGATATGGACCATTGGATTACCCTAAGCCTATATCTACGAATCTCACGACTAGTTTCATTTGTAGATATATTTTGATTGGTGGTAAATATATCTATTTTTACCTTATGACCTCAAACACTTAACCTCTATATACCGAGCGAAATACCTGTGAAATAAGTGTAAGTGTTTCGTTTAAAAGGATATCCTTACCCTATATTTCAACCTGCGGGGCATTTGTCCCTGTGAAATAAGTGTGAGCATTTCATTTAAAAGGATATCCTTACCCTATATTTCAACCTGCGGGGCATTTGTCCATGTACGGGGCATTCATTGGCGTGGTTTGGAGCTGACCAACAGTCTCACTACCGACTTCAACAACTTACAGCCGAGACCACTCTAGATTACATTTGGCATACACACTTTAACTCCCAACCACTCTAAATTATACTTGACATACACACTTTAACTCCTAATATGTGGTAGTTCACATTTAAACTCTCGACTTACCAGTTTTGGTTTAGTTGGAACTTGAACCCCAGTGGCATGTGTGGTAATATGACTCTGATACCATTTTATTTAAAAGGATATCCTGTTAGATTTACCCTAATTAAACATATATCCACCACCGAAAGTTGTTTGCCAACTCCACTAAAAGCTGCAATCCACACTCAACTATATGCCAATATCACCGAAAGATGGTTTGTCTGGATATACAGCTTAACATTTCCTGTACCCTTCTCTTGGATATAAAAGAAAGGGTAAATTTCATTGTAAATCAAGCTTTTCATTTTCACAAACCTTTTCTCTTATAAAAACATCTCCTCTGTAAATATCCTTTTTAGAATAATATTGTAAGTTTTATTCCTTTATCTTTTATTTTCTTAAACTAATTTTTTGATCTAGTATATTGGTTGGAAACCAATAACCGTTCCTAGTAGGATTTGATCTTGGAACGACTTTTAGTGTAAATAACGACAAGTACTTAGATTAATTGCCTGTTATCAATAAAGATTTTCAAAAAGTTTTCATTCGGTTTTCAAAGTGTTTTATTGATCCAACACCAAATGGTATCAGAGCCATTTGACTTTTTGTCGGGGGGAGACAGGTAAGGGAAAAACACTGTTTATCTTCAACCTCTGTATACCAATCGAAACACCTGTGAGATAAGTGTGAGTAGGTCATCCACTTAAGGCGTACCAGGCTGCAAGACCTAAGGAAAGGCAGTAAGACCGTTGGATTACCCTAAGCCCGTATTTACGAATCTAACAACCAGTTTCATCTGTAGGTATATTTTGATTGGTGGTAAGCATGTCTACTTTTACCTTACGACCTTAAACACCTAACCATGATTCTGAAGCTTTTTTTTTCTGGAACCTTAAACTATGATGAGATCCTCATCGAAAATTTTGACAAATCTATTGACAACTAGTAAATTCCTAAACTCGTTGAAAAACAAATTTACAAAACCTCCAAATTCAACCTCTTCAGAAAAACTGATTATACCATCAAAATTATAGAAAGAGATTGTCGTCTTTCTAAATTTGTTGAAATTGTTAAACTGCTTTCACATGATTCCATCAAATATCATCAAAAGCATTACAATTATTTGCATTTAAGCATGGTTCAAATAGGCATCAAACCACTTTTTAGAGAAGGACTTGACACATCTATTCTTACTGCATTAAGAGATTGTCGTTTGTTAAACTTTGATGATTCTCTTATTGGCATCATTGAGTCTAGTCTTTGTTCTGGACCTATTTATTTTAATTGTTATCTAGATTTCACTGTTTCTTTACATGATAGAAATATTTTGGATGTTTTATCCTTACAAATCAAAATCCATAATAATCACTTTGCAAAAGGATATATACCTCTAAGTTTGATGTATAAAATCCAATACAAGGCTATGAAGTCTTCATTTCATACAAAGACTTTACGTGGTCTTGATGATAAAGGTGAAACAATATTATGGCAAACAAATATGTGCAGATCCAACCTCCAAACTCCAAAGTACATCAAATGGCACGAAGTTGATCTCCCTTATACATGGAAAATTAACAAGGCCACTATTCCTCAACCTCTTGTTAATCCTGATCTTAACAGGATTATCCAATATAACAACGAAAGTGTTAGCGTCTCTTTTGCAAGACATTCCACCAGTTCTAGATCTACATCCTTTAAAGATGATGATCTTCAATCACATGTTGCCAATTACTTGTAAAGGAGAAATTTGGCAAGGCAACTTCCTAGTCATACTAAGACAAATAATTATTCTTTTAATCTTTCTAGTATTGATTTACGTAGGCAAATTCCTAGACCAACATACAATGAAACTTCTCCTAGATCAGTAGATTCCCTTCAACCTTCAGCTTCTCAAGTCCAATTTCCTGATGAATTTAAGATAAATTCTGAACTTAATGTTTTGGAAAAAGAATTTTCAAACAATTTTGAAATTCCAAAAGATGTTTTAAGAAAAGAATTTTATTCCAATTGGAATAATGAAAAAGAGAATGGTTTTTAAAAACATTTCAAAATGAAAAAAGACTGGCCGTTTAACAAGAATATTATGATTGGATGACTAAAGAAAAGAAAACGACTTTATTTTTCGACTAATTTGATAAATAGAGTTTCCAAAAAGAATTTTATTATCCTTGGACTTCCTTTATGGAAGAAAATGAATTGCAGATGCACATTGCAACGCAACAATGAGAATTGATAAATGGTTCTAAAATAGAATCAATACATCCCTCATCATACAAAATTCAATTTAATTATAAAGGTTCTATTATTTCTACTTTTCCTTTCAAAATTAGAAGAGAATGCGAAGATTCTTCTTCAAAGGATTTTCAAAATATTATTGAATAAAATAATTATACAAACAAAATTTTACAAACCATAGGAAACTAGGTTTCAAATATTGAATCTATTACAAATTCTTCTGATGAAACAAAAAGAAAAGACAAACTTATTTTCAAACAAATTTCTGAACCTATTTTTAAACCTTTTCAAATCTCTAGCAATACTTCAAATGAATTTCACTAGGCATTAATTATGAGATACCAAACTTTGCAGGAAAATGCCTCTTCTAGTAAAGACCTACATGTTCTCCAAACTTCTGATACATCTTTTGACCCATTTTATGAATCTTCCTTCAAAATTCAAAGGGTAAAAGTAGAACTGGTAAGGGATATCACACAAATGTATTACCCTATACCAACTACTCCTGATATTGCCCTTGAAGAAAAACCTTCTTTTATCCAAACAAAATATAGTTCCAATTCTATTTATGAATGGAACATTGATGGGTTTTCCGAGTATTAAATTCTAAATCTTCTCCAACAAATGACTATGGTTGCAAATGTTTATCAAACTCATAGTCAAACTTCTTATCCAACGATTGCCAAGATTCTTATCACAGGTTTCTCCAAATAGCTCAAAAGATGGTGGGATAACATCCTCACACCCACAAACCATCAAAAAATCCTTTCTAGCGTCAAACGAGATGAAAATGGGTAACCTATTCTTGACAATCATCAAAATCCCATCCTTGATGTGGTAACCACTCTTATTTTCACTATTATTAAACATTTTATTAGTGATCCTTCTCATTTAAGGGATAAAAGCACCGAACTTTTTTCAAATTTAAAGTGCAAGTATTTACACAATTTTGGCTGGTACAAAAATACTTTCATAACTTATGTTATGTAGCGAAAAGATGCAAATCAATCATTTTGGAAAGAAAAATTTTTAGTTGGTATTCCTAAACTTTTAGGAGAACGAGTTCGAAATAAACTTTCTAAATTATATAATAAACACATTATCTTATGGTGAATTGACAAGCTTCGTTCAAAAGGAAAGGTTATAGGTTTGTAGTGATATTCGCCTACAAAAGCAAATCAAACGGGAAAAACAACAAATAAGAAAGGAACTTGGATCTTTTTGTGCTCAATTTGATGATCACCTCTACCAGAAAGAAAAGGCCAAAAGCAAACCCAAACCTAAACCCAAAGTCAACAAACCCAACACTAGTAACCCATTCTATCAAAAGCCCAAATCCAAACAAATTCAAAAATTCCATAAGAAAACCTTCAAGACTCCTATTCTTCCAAATTATCAACCTAACCAAAAGTCCACAATAATATGTTACAATTGCAAAAACCTTGGCCATTCAACCCGTTACTGCAAAATAAACACTAAACTCCAATCATTAGAACTCTCGAGCCAAATCCAAACCCAAATCCAAAATCTACTCCATGACAGTAGCTCAAAAGATCCCAAGATCTCCTCTGAAGAAGAAAATAAAATTCAACCTGATGATAATAGTTCAGAATCTTCTTCCAACGAAATATCGGTCCTAAAACGTGATCAAGAACAAATCTTTGACATTCTTGACAGTTTAGGTAATGATCACGTCAAAACCCTTTTTTTTTGAAAAACTTCTGAAAACCCCTTCAGTTCCTAAACCAAATGATTTACTCCAACAAAGTTAAACACCATATGATTTGCAACACATTATTGACCGTTTTGAACAACTTCAAATCAGACCTATTACTATAAATGACCTCAAATTTGAAATAAATTTCCTAAAATCTAAAATTACCTAACTCAAATAGCAGTGTCAAGATGACCATCAAATACTAACATCCCTACTGGATATAGTATACAAATAGTTATCTAGTTCTTCAAACACAGAACCACAAACATTTTAACCAGGGGTAGTATCTAAAGCCAATAATGAAATTCTATTTCTTTTAAAACAAGTTACATCCTAAAAATGACTGATTAACATTAGACTAATTATTGCTAATAGATATTTTTTACAAACCATGGCTTTAGTTAATAGTGGTGCAGATCTTAACTGCATCTAAGAAGGACTCATCTCCACTAAGTTCTTCAAAAAAAACAACTAAAGGATTAAAATCTGCAAGCAATCACCGATTGGTCGTTGAATACAAACTTCCTGAAGTATAAGTTTGCCAGCAAGGTATTTCGTTTAAAATTTCTTTCATTCTTGTACAAAACCTGAAACACCTTTCCTAAACCTCATCAAACCCTTTAGTGTTACACACCAAGGTATACATACCTAAATTCTTGGCCAACCTATCATTTTCATATTTATTCAAAAACTACAAATCTGCAATATTAATCTCCTCAAAAATCTGTCCATCCAAAAATCTGCCGAATTAAATATTTTGCTTCAAACAAAAAATTCCCAATTAAATCACCTTAAAATTGAGATTTCATTTAAGCAACTTTAAACCCAAATAGAAACACCTACAGTCTAGAGCCAAATCCAAATAATTTGAATACAAATTGAAAACACTATTTGTTCAGATATACTCAATGCATTTTGGTATAGACATCAACATATTGTAACCTTGCCATATGCCAAAGATTTCAATGAAAAACAAATTCCTACCAAAGCTAGACCAATCCAGATGAATTCTGAACTGGTCAAACATTGTAAACAGGAAATAGATAGTCTTCTTGACAAAGGAATTATCAAACCAAGCCAATCACCATGGAGCTGTGCAGCCTTCTACGTCAACAAGAATGCTGAATGAAAACGTGGTGTTCCTCGTCTAGTAATCAACTACAAACCTTTAAATACTACTTTGAAATGGATTAGGTATCCTATATCTAATCAAAAAGATTTACTCTAAAGACTTGTGCATGCTCGCATTTTTTCAAAATTTGACATGAAATCAAGATTTTGGCAAATCTAAATTCAGGAAAATGATCATTATAAAACTGTATTTACTGTCCCATTTGGTCAATTTGAATGGAATGTCATGTCATTTGGATTTAAAAATGCACCATCTAGATTCCAACGCATTATGAATGACATTTACATATCTTGTATGCATTTCATCATTGTATACATAGATGATGTACTTGTCTTTTTTGAAAGCATTGACAAATATATCAAACATTTGCATCATTTCATACACCTAACAAAGAAACTAGGTTTAGCTATCTCTAGATCTAAAGTTGACCTCTTTCAAACCAAAATACGATTTCTTGGACATTATATCTCCCAAGGAATTATAACCCCCTTTTCTCGTGCACTTGCATTTGCAGAAAAATTTCCTGACCAACTTATTGAAAAAAACCTAACTCTAGAGATTTCTTGGAAGCCTTAACTATGTCTTTGACTTTTATCCCAAACTCCATCTTATTATTAAACGACTTCATGATCATTTATCCAAGAAACGTTCTTCAAAACCTTGGACTGAGAATCTTACACGACTTGTCCAAACCATCAAAACCCAAGTCAGTTCCTTACCCTTTCTTCATTTAGCTAATCCTTCCTTATTAAAGATAATAAAAACAGATGCATTTAATCTAGGATATGAAGGGATTCTCAAACAAGTAAACGGTCGAAAGGAACAATTAGTGAAATTTACTTCACAACACTGGAATGAGTGCCAAAGGAAGTATTCTACTATCAAATAAGAAATTTTACCTATTGTTTTATGCATTTTCAAAATTTAAAATGATTTATTAAATCAAAAATTTCTTTTACAAATTGATTGTCAAGCAGCCAAATTTGTATTACAAAAAGATGTTCAAAATCTTACTTCTAAACAAATTTTTGCCCATTAGCAAGCTATTTTAAGTATTTATGATTTTAATATTGAATATATCAAAGGTTCTTCTAACAGTCTTCTTGATTTTCTTACAAGGGAATGTCTACAGGGAACCACCCGTGCCACGTAAAAAGAAAACCTCCAGAAACAAAACCTAGGCTGATGCCTGTAGCCACCCAGATTCTAACTATGACTCCCAACCTATGGCCTAACTTCGTAAACAAACATCTATTGATTCTTCTAAATCATTCAACTCTTCTGACCCAAGTTTTAATCAACTTAGCCCAATTGCAAAGAAAACACTTAAAACTCTTCTGGCCAAACTTAATGAAGAAAAATCCACAGCCAAATTAAAACGAAGACCAATGTAACCTTCTTCACCATAAAACTTTGAACATCAAAAGGCTTCAATTAAAGGCAAACAGGTGATAACTTTATCACCTCTCAAACAAACCATAGTTTCAGCTCTACAAAAGGAAGTATCAATGGTTTTTTCAACTCCTCTTTCAATTGATTTTCCAACATTAGAGGCGACAATTTCTACAGTCCTTCAAAAATCTTTTCCACCAACTTATTTTAAAAAGTCTGCTTTTCAAAACATTAAACTCATTGAAGTAGGGTATCACCATAGTGATCCCCACCAATGTGTACAAAAATTATTTCAAAATTGATTTTATAAACCCTGGGATCCTCACAAACCCTATAGTTTCTATGAAGCCATACTTGTTGACACATGCTTAGCTAAATTCCCCCACCACTCTCAAAACAATGAAATAGGATATTCAACCCTACAAATTATCCAGGTCTTTCATCCAATCAAATGACCCAATCATCCATTTACCCAAATCTCTTTTAAATCCTCCATTTACCAAAATTCCAAATTTGCCCAATATTTCAATTATTGGGATTATAAATAGCCATGGTTTAATGCCATTTATCCTCAAAATTCTCAATTCAAACATTCCTGGTTATTTTTCTGGGAAATACAAATTGTTATCAAATTCCCTATCTAGTTTGTTCATTGGTGGTCATTGTTTAGACCCGTCATCCAAATCTTCCTTGAACCAATCCAATAAGGATTCCAAATTTTTTCAGACAAATAGTCTTTATCACCAACAGAGAATGCATATCCTATACTTCTCCAATTTTGTTATTATTTCAAGTTACCTTAGTGTTGCATGTGAGACTTCCAATATTGTCATAACCCAATGACTACTACACCAGTGCTTGGAAAAACTTACAAAATCAAATTCTGGCAACAATTTTTAGAGTCTCGCCAACAAAAAGCTCGTCCCAAAGGAGTTTTGGAATGGTTCAAACAACATCCAAATCGATCTAATCAAATGGAGGCTTATACATCCCAATTTTTAGTCTACAAAGCCCAAACGCAAACCTAATTGGCAGGATCCAAATCTTAAGAAGAATACATATCTTCTCTCAAATAGACCCTCATTAAGGTTGAAAGACAATTGGGAAATAACTTAACAACCACTTCCTATGACCCATTGGCTAATCATGATCCATTTGATTATATCTACTGACCTATTAAGGAAGCCAGCTCACCAAATCAGTAAACATCTGCCAACAAATCTACCAAAAATAAAAAAGACAAGAAGGATAAATAGTTAAAGTAAAGTCACAGGTAATTTTATTTCCTAGACATTCCTTTACTATTTAAACGAATCTACCAATAGTGGTCTGCCAATTTCACCAAAAGCTGTCTGCCAACTCCACCAAAAGATACAATCTACACTCAATTGTCTACCAACATCACCGAAAGGTGGTTTGTCTAGATATACAGCTCAACATTTCCTGTACCCTTCTCTTAGATATAAAAAAGAAGGCAAACTTCATTGTAAATCAAGCTTTTCATTTTCACAAACTTTTCCTCTCATCAAAACATCTCTTCTGTAAATATTCCTTCTGGAATAATATTGTAAGTTTTATTCCTTTATCTTTTATTTTCTTAAACTAATTTTTTGATCTAGTATATTGGCTAGAAACCAATAATTGTTCCTAATAGGATTTTATCTTAGAACGGCCTTTGGTGTAAATAACACCAAGCACATAGATCAATTGCCTGTTATCAATAGAAATTTTCAAAAAGTTTTCAACCAGTTTTCAAAGTATTTTATAGATCCGACACCTAGTGGTATCAGAGCCATTCAGCTTTTTGTCGGGGGGAGATAAGTGAGGAAAAAACACTGGATATATGGTAAACTGGGCCAAATCTAATGGGATATCCTTTTAGATGAAATAGTATCAAAGCCATACTACTGCACATGCCACCAAGGTTCAAGTCTCAACTGAGCCAAAGCTGGTAAGTTGGGAGTTTAAGTGTGAACTGCCACGTGTCGGGAGTTAAAGTGTGTATGCCAAGTGTAATCTAGAGTGGTCTTGGCTGTAAGTCCATGAGGTTGGCAGTAAGACCGTTGGTCAGCTCTAAACCATGCGGATGAACGCCTCGTACGTGGACAAACACCCCGCAAGTTGAAATGTAGGGTAAGATTCGCACTACCAGAGTGTGGTGGGATATATGGTAAACTGGGTCAAATCTAACGAGATATCCTTTTAAATGAAATGGTATTACAATATTATTCCAAAAGGAATATTTACAGAGAAGATGTTTACTGATTTGGTGAGCTAGCTTCCTCAATAGGTCCATAGATAGAGTCCAATGGATCATGATTAGCCAGTGAGTCATAAAGGGATGTAATACACAACCAGTTACCTAATTCCTTAAACACAGAACCACAAACATTTCAATCAGTGGCAGTATTTGAAGCCAATAATGAATTTCTATTTCTTTTAACAGAAGTTACAACTCAAAAATAACTGATCAACATTAAACTAACTATTACTAACCAATATTCTTTACAAACCATTACTTTAGTTGATACTGGCGCAAATCTTAACTACATCCAAGAAGGACTCATCCACACTAAGTTTTAAAAAAAAATGACTAAAGGATTAAAATTTGCAAGCAACCACCAACTAGTCGTTGAATACAAACTTCTTGAAGTACAAGTTTGCTAGTAAGGTATTTCTCTTAAAACTTCTTTCATTTTTGTACGAAACCTAAAATAAAAGGTTATCCTAGGAACACTTTTCTTAAACCTCATCAAACCCTTTAGTATTACACACCAAGGTATATATACCCAAATTCTTGGTCAACCTATCATTTTCACATTTATTCAAAAACCATAAATCCACAATATCAATCTCCTTAAAAATCTATTCATCTAAAAATCTACCGAATTAAATATTCTGCTTCAAACAAAAAAATCCCAAATAAACCACCTTAAAACTGAGATTTCATTCAAGCAGCTTTAAACCCAAATAGAAAAACCTATAGTCTAGAGCCAAATCCAAATAATTCAAACCCAAATTGAAAACACTATTTGTTCGGATATACCCTATGCATTTTGGCATAGATATCAACATATCGTAATCTTGCCATATGCCAAAGATTTCAATGAAAAACAAATTCCTACCAAAGCCAGACATTGAATTCCTTGACTTGGTTTATTACCTTCTTCTCATGGGCAACGTAGCCATTTACAACATATTTCTAAATTTTCTCATTATGACATTCATAAGGAAAAGGATCTTCATCAATTTACTCGTAATCAAATTTGTCATTATGCATACTAATAGGTAGTAAAACTACTCTATGCTATTAGCACTGGAATGCGATGCTAGTGATAAGGTAGGACCATCCTTTACATTTCTCTACACTTGCAATGGAAATTACTAATCCTGTTTGGCCTTCCTTATCTTCACATCCCAATCTTCATATGACTCAGTACCTACCATCTTAACTATTATGTCTACAAATCAAGAAGAGTTGTTTAGTATCAATAATGTTTTAGGGCTATTATTTTTCCTCACCAACGAAGAGGTAATTATTCTTGTGAGTTGCTTTGTTATGGGCCAATATTATCAAACCAACATAACCTTTAAATTATCTAGCACTGAAGGGACATATTATAAGATAACAACTATAACATTTGAAGGGCTATCTACATGTGTCATGCTTATGTGTGCAAATCCATATGACCAATTTGAGTTGATGCTTGGAATTAGACTATTATTGCCACTTCATTGTACTTGTCCTACTTGGGACCAAGTCAATAAAGGTATTAATTATCTTTTGACTTACCCCCTCAGAGAGGAAGATGATATTCCTAGTCCTGATAAAAGATCCAAGTGCAAAAAGCATACTTGAAGTAAACAGTTTAGTAGAGAATCTAGATATCCATCCTAACACAACAATTTTGATACCCTTACCTACTTAACCAATTAGTTCTCATATTATAATTCACCTTATAGTGCCCCTTCACCAGCTTCTAATTCTAAACATGGAAGATCCAAGAAAAAAATTTTATAAGAGGATTGCAATGGCAGCAACTTGTTCTTTACTACTTATAAGTATCATTGTAGCCACTATACTACTGTTTCATTTTAACATAAAATCTAAGGTTCAAATGACCAATGTTGAAAGGAAATGGATATTGTCACATGATCTTTGTGTTAAAATTGCAACCTTTGAGAATGTTTTGAAAGTCTTTGGAGTTAAACAGGTAAATAGAGTTATTGATTATTTTAGTTTTAAACATATAATTAAGGGTTTGATATATCGTAGAGAATTTGTCGAGGAGGAGATTCTTGCTATTAAGAGGATTAGTAAAAATGTGTCAATGAAGATGAAAATCCTAAAAAGGATCCACCATTTCATCTTGATTAGGCTTCATGGTATGTGTGAAAGTCATGGCTTTTTCTATTCGATTTTTAAGTACATGGAAAATGGATCTCTAAAAGAGTGGTTGTCCACTAAAACATGTAAAGATATTGAAAGCTAGAATACGAGGATTGAAATTTCCATGGATGTTGCCAATAGACTTCATTATCCACAGCTGCATTGAACTTGCCTACATCCATAAGGACATCAAAAGTAATAATGTTCTATTGAACAGCAATCTCAGGGCGACGTAGATTTTAGTGAATATAAGACTAACACTCGATTAACTTAAGAAAACAAATATTTATTTACTTAAATTGATTTAGAACTTAATTTTACATATATTTATAAGTAAAATTATCTAACTAATTAGGAAAATATTTTTAAATAAATAAATAAATATATAAAATAAAAAAATAAAATTTTTAAATAGTCAATACAATTCTAGAATAATTCCACAGAATGTCTGAATAATGAAATTATGGTAAAGAGTTAAGTCCTTTGGAATCTTTCTTTAAGTCTTTTACAGTCCCTTTGGCTCAAAAAGTTTTGGATTATCCATTTTATGTTAGTCCCCTCCATTTAGGAAAAACTTGACCTCAAGTTCAAGGTGGACTCTAGAAAAAGAGGCTTATCAGTTGAATAGAACTGATAAATATTTGTAACATTGAAAGTCCTTAAAATACTCCATTCCTTAAGTAAATCAATCACATAGGCATTATCATTCATTTTCTTCTACACTTGACAAGAATCATACTTCTTAGGCTGCAACTTGTTATAGGAACCAACGAGAAATTACTCCTTACAAAGCAACATTATCATCATGTCACCTTTTTGAAATAGTTGGCTCCTTCATTTTTTGTCTATAACTCTCTTGTATTTCTCATTGACAATCTTTAATTTTTGCTTCACCTTTGCTTGAACAAATTGTACATACTCTGCAAAATTCTCAGTGACAATGTTAAGGCCTAGGACTAAGGAAGTTTTACCAAATTTAAAGTATATTATGGACATTTAGTATAAATAATAGAGAAAGGAAACTTTCTTATAGTATTGTGAATTGCATTATTGTAAGCAAACTCTACTTGAACTAAGGCAAAGTCTCAGTACTTTGATTTATCTCCATAAATATTTTGAATAAGATTACCTAAAGTCTTATTGAGTGACTCAATTTTACCATCTGTCTAAGGGTGAACTGTATTACTAAACTTTAGAGATAAATCAAATGATTTTCATAAAGTGATCCAAACATAATTAAGAAACTTGGAGTTACAACCAGAGGTAATGTTTTTGAGCACATGATGTAATTATACTATATCCATAAAAAATAATTGAGTTACACTTAATACATTAAAGGTTTTTTTGTAAGGAATAAAGTGACTTATTTTGGAAAACTTATCAACAATAACAAACACAAAATACATATCGTATTAGGTATGAGGTAAGTTCAAAATAAAATTTATGGAGAAATCTTCCTAAATATTATCTGGAATAAGTAAAAACATATAGAGTTTGATCTTTAATTATTTAACAAACATAGCACTGTTGGACATATTTGCCAACATCCCTCTTCAATTGCAACAAATAATATTGTTCCTAGATAGTGACAATTATTTTGTCATGCTTAAAATGAGCTGCAAGACCACCTTTATGTAAATCACAAATAATTTTTTCCTCAATGAAGATTGTAGAATACAAAACTAATTTCCACACTTCAAATAGCCATCATAAATATATAAGTCATTTGTAGATTACTTTTAAACACATTTCTCCCAAATTGCTGCAAAGTCCTTATCATTCTCATACAATTCACAAAGAGATTCAAAACCCTTTATTTCATTACTCAATATGATTAATAATGACGCTTTCCTACTTAAGGCATTAGCAACCTTATTTTATTGTCTTACCTTGTGAAATAGTTAGAAAAGAAACTTTTGTAGGAAAAGGGGGCACCTAATACATGACATTACTGATTCACTTTTGACTATAAAGATACTTTAGAGTTTAGTGATCGGAGTATAAGATAAACTCACGTCTTACCAAGTAATGTTCCCATTACTTCAAAGTTCTCACAATTGTGTAAAATTGTTTATTGTATGTTGACTACTTTTGCCAAGTCTTACTAAGTTTCTTATTGAAATATGCAACTAGCTTCTTTTTGTAAGAAAGAACAACATTGACTCCAACTTTACTAGCATCACACTTAACTTCAAATAGTTTATCCAAACTAGGTAAGGCTAGCACTAGAATAGTACATAATTTCTCTTTGACGAGAGTAAAACATTGTTCTTTAACATCTTCCCATTAGAACTTACCTTTCTCAAGATACTAAGTAATATGTGTCATGATGGTACTAAAATTACAAATAAACCTTTAATAAAAAGTTGCTAAGTTATGAAAACTTTGTACGTCATTAACTATTTTAGGAGTGAGTCAATATCAAATAGCTCACACTTTATCTTTGTCAATTTAGATACAATTGAATTAACTACATACCCTTAGAAAAAGCAACTTGTTAACCATGAAACTACACTTCTTCAAATACACATACAACTTATTTTTTTTGTAATACCACCAATAGTTTCCTTAAGTATAAAACATGATCCTTTATTGATCAACTATAAATAAGAATATCATCAAAGTATATAACCACAAAGTTGCCAAAAAAAGGGTACAATAGTTGGTTCATCAATCTCATAAAGGTGTTGGGGCATTACAGAGACCAAATGACATTACTAGCCACTCATAAAAACCATCTTGAGTTTTGAATGCAATTTTCCACTTGTCTCCTAGTGTGATCTGGATTTGGATATGATGATAGCCACTTCCAAGATCAATCTTTGAAACCTACTTGGATCCCTCTAGTTGGTCTAACAAGTCATCTAGTATAAGAATTGAAAACTTATACCTAATGATAATCTTGTTAATGACCTGATTGTCAACACACATTCGTCAACTACCATCTTTATTTAGACTCACTAAGGTTGGTTTAAGGTGTCAACTACCATTTTCTTTGAACTCAGTAAGGCTGGTTTAAGGCTTAAACTCTCTACCATCTTTCTTTAGACTCACTAAGGTTGGTTTAAGGTGTCAACTACCATCTTTCTTTGGACTCAGTAAGACTGGTTTAAGGCTTAAACTCTCTTTGATATATCCCTTTTGCAGCAATTCTTCTAACTTCTCTCTTAGGATCTCACTCTCTTTGGGGTTCATCTAGTAATGAGGTAAATTAGGGAGACTAGCTCTATAAACTAAATTAATCTTATGTTGAATGTTATGCATTGGCAGCAGTGGTGATAGATTGATGACACATGACAAAGTTATCGTTGTAGTGATGAACTAGTTAATGCCATATATTATGATCCTATCCTAAGTAAAGAAAAATTTTATAATTTTATTGTCAATAAGGGACAAAACTGATATGCAATTGATCATTTCAAAGCATCAAGCATTGCCTGCAATTATCATGTCTTAATTCATATCACAACGAATGCAGGAGCTGGATAGAGTTGGGAAGCAATGGGGCACTAGGAAATGGAGCCCTCGGATCTCTCACTAATTGCATAAGCATTTTAAGGTTTTCTCTTTGGTAGATGGGAATCATTGAGATCTTGTTTTTTAATTATTGAAAACAAAAAGAGGTACAAATTTAACGTCTTTTTGCATTTGTTCAGTTAATTACTAAAGTTTGTATTTTGTTCTAAATATAGCATGTTAGCAATCCAGGCCAACGCATACTTGCAACAAAAAAACCGTTTGTCCATCAGTCTACGTGACATACTAACATGGCATTAAAAATCACGCTGCATGTCATCCGATAACTATTACCGTGGTGGCACAACACGCATGTAAGGAA
The DNA here is from genome assembly GCA_037832385.1 of Rhizophora apiculata. Lineage (NCBI taxonomy): Eukaryota > Viridiplantae > Streptophyta > Magnoliopsida > Malpighiales > Rhizophoraceae > Rhizophora > Rhizophora apiculata. Next base: position 5,951,458 of record CM075430.1, on the reverse strand, counting down.
ACTGTTTCCATCCAAGAGTTTTGTGCTATTTTTGGTATAAAACACAAACTCACTAATTAACTAACAAAACAACAAAGTTGATCCATTTTAATTTTAATTTTAATTTTTTTTGGTAAATTTGTATTGTGACTTTGTTTAACTAGAGCTAATTACACATTTAAGTTCATCGACACACCTGTCAGCCCATGAACACGTATGCCAGCTGGTACTAAAAAAATCCAGGTCCACGATTTTCTTGATAATTTACACTCTGCAATATTAGATGATAAAAGAAAACCCTCTGTATAATACTTAACGCTAAATAATTATCAAGGGTCTCAGGTTATGTACTTATGCCAGAGCAACAGTAGTACAGTACACCATGCACACGAGCAAGAAACCAGGGTTATCAAGAGATTAGGAAAGACTGTAATTAGATGGTGAAAAATGAGAATTGAATTATTGGTGATCAGAAAATGAGTTAAAACTACACCATATCTAACACCAAGAAAACAATCAGCATTTCTGACGACCACCTTACAAAGAATCAATACCTATATGCTTTGACCACGTGTCCCTGTGGGAAACAGGCACTGCAAAAGAAAAATAAGACATGGTCAAAACTCCCGGCCGAGGTCTTCAATATGGAAACCCCCCTGTCATTCGAATATGGTCAAGTGTCCTTCTAAGGCCATATTTATGAACTGCTTGCCGACCAGCTCTGAATCCGCCTCCATATATTGGTGACGTATCTGATTCAATCTGGTGCTTGAAAAACTCCCCAAGCTTCCTATCAAACTGAGATCTTTTATGCTTGTTTGATGCTCTGGAAGCAGATGATGAGGATGCAACATTGCTTCCTGAACCATACATCAGCTGTGAATCTAGCCACATGTATGCAAGAACCTGACAAATACCCTCTTCAACATCCTGACTGAGTGTTTGAAACCCTGCAGCGAATTTTCAATATACCAGTATACACTGGAAATTACAGTCCATAGATGTTCAATGCAGCCATTGTAATGAAATATGCATGGATTTTAAGTCAATAAGTATTACATCAGTGGCTTGCTTGCGATTAAAATAGAGCAGCCACCAAAGTAATACACATATGAAGGCCATTGATACCTTAAAAATGAATGCTAGAAAAGGCAAATAAACTCATATATGTTCCCTGGGAAAAAAAAAAAAAAAAGCACCTTTTAGTCGCATCCATGCATGCATCATCTCATGAGCTAGAATTGAACCAGTAAGCAACCTGTAAGAATAGAGAATTTGATCGTGCCACAAACAGCCGGACAATTAGTTGGTGAAAATCAGTATTGGAGACCAAAAGCGCAAAATCTGACCAATAGAACCCCAAACGAAGAATTTTAAGGACACAAAAGAGCATGTCTGTGGACCCTCAGAAGCTGTCTCAACCCAGATGCACATCATTGAAAATGAAACCCTAAATTTAACAACTATAGGTGACAACACTCCCTCTGGAACACACACACACACAGACAAATTCCAGAACCTCAAATTTGAAGGATTACTGAAACAAGTTCCTTTGAATGCCCATATCTGGATCTACAAGAATGAATTTACCAATTGCAAACTTGCAGTGGATGAAGTGTAATATAAAGGAAAAAGAAAAGGGAAAATTGGAGATTCTATTAGATCTAGTTGTCAGTTAAAAAATGCTATTTGCCAAGTTTGTTTCTGTATGTATAAAGTAAGTGAAATCATGTTTTTGGTTACTCTACTAGTTCATAGAAATTGTTCCATAAAGAAATTTTGGTAGAAAAGTTTGGTTCACGTAACCAAAAAATGTGATCTCATATTAATTCTCAGTTCTTTCCCTGTTGAATATTGCACGAGTTCCTATTTGTAAAATGCAGAAGCAAAGAGAAATGAGCTATACCTTGGCAGGCCGTACAAAATCAGAATAGCAGTCACCTCACAATGCCTTGTCAGTCTGTAAGGCCCTGTTATCATGTCCATGTTTCGTTTTCCCCCAAAACTTGGCCGCCTTAATATCTGGTCATTCATGGCAACTATAACATAAGTCTCTGACTGATAAAGAAACTTTCTTGAAATGATTCAAACAGATGCAGAGAAACCAACCGAAAAATTTTCTTACAGTGCTGACTGTTTGTTCCTCAGAAAGGCAAAGTCCTCTGGTTTCAGGCATGTGATAATGGCCCTGTCCAATGGAAAACAGTTGAAAATCCAATTGGAAATTTTACAACAAAGAAGAGCATTTCCTGAAGACCATGGTAAAACTTAAGCATAGATACATGCCACTTTACTTTAACACGTACAATAGAGTAATGCATGGTAATTTCTAGAGATCAAAATGCAAGGAAACATTCACTTAATTATTTCTATTCAATCCCATTCTTTTTCCTCCTTTTTGTTTTTTTTTCACATTATGGTATTATTGTAATTGTCAGGATACTGTAATGGCACATGGTTTTGTGCCTAAATGGCTACCCATCAGCATTCTTTAGTTTACAGCACTATATTACTCAGTAGTGAGAGATGTTGGACAAATGCAAAAGACAGATAACTAAAGCAAAAGAAACTCCAATTGAACAATTGAAAGGGAAAAGGAGAAGCATAATTTACTTATTTATCTTCAAACCTACTGAGGCTGACTGATGTTTTAGAAGTGTTCAAACAGGTGCAGATGCAAATATAAAGGATTTCAGTCAGCAATGTCTAAAAAATTTCATTATAAATGATGTTCTCACTGTGCATGTCTTACATATTTTTCTCCTTCCCGGGCTTCATTTAATGCTTGTCTCTCAACCAAGAGTAGTGGAACATGCTGCTCTACTTTCATATCTAGACTTTCATAGAATTCTTGTATCTCAAGATAAAGGGGTTGGCATTCATTGGTATCCATGACAGCAGAGTCCAGGCATTCCAGGCAAAGCTTTCGACCATCGTTAACTGCAACATATCCAGTATCTCGTGGCTGGAATGAAGAGAAGATATGTTACACTTTTCACTTCCTCCAAAAAAATCAGATCACCAAGATTTTCCATGTAAACATTATAGAGAATGCTTTTGCCTGTGCCAAGTTATTCATTGAGATCTCAGACTGACCTCCATTCGTTCACAGCTGCAACACCTTGGAGTGCCATCATGTTCATGAGAAGGACAGTATTTCTGGATCCAAAAGGGATGTGCCCTATATTCAATAAGACCTGCAGGGTTTGTTGGAATCTGCCAAGATATACATATTCAGGAAGGCCACCACCAGATGAAAATAGCATTACATGTTTGAGTTAGAATACAAATACATTCCAGTATGTTGATCTCTGTAATTTAAATTACAACAGGACATAGCGAACTTTCAAATGATGTGCAAAAAGAAAATTGAGCAATCAACCATGGACTCATATAAGCAGATCTAAAAGCCATACTACATGCAAATCAAATGGTAGAATTGAGAAAAGCCCCAATCCCTAACAAGTAGTGGATCTGGTAATGTGACTGAACAAACAGAAGAAAAGAAATTGTCGGCTGATAACTGAAAAGCCCTGATGGTCACTATGCCCTGGCCTCAGTAGTGATTAGTATGAATAGGCAGGAAAAGGAAAATAGATCCCCCCCCCCCCAACCCCCAACCCCCAGCCCCCAAGTCTCTCTTTTAGGACCATAGTTTCAACATCCTTTTCCTGAAATATCAGGAACATTTGCTACACTTTGCAATTTATAGCCCTATGATAAGCATTTCTTCTCAGATAGGGTGAAGTAGCCCTGTAATTTTGGCTTTTAAACTTTTTTCACAATGCATTCATTTCCACATTAAAGCTGGGAATGAATGCTTGGCTCTTCTTTGATTTGACAGGACATATCTGCACTAGATCTGTAACATTCGATGATAATTCAGGATTACTATGAAAAGTACAAAAGAATTCTCAGGATAATAGTTCCTTCACTGAAATATAAGTAACCACAAATAGCTTCTGCAGGCAGATAGTTGGAATATATATGTGCAACTTACACAATAAATGAAAGACAGCTTCTATAAAAACACATTGGATCAAACAAGACACTCACAAAGTATTTGCAGACATCACATTTTGGATGGTAGCACTCCTTGTAGCAAGATTTATGATAAGGGTAATTCCCACACATAGAGAACTGTATCAAAAATTAAGCTCACAAAGTTAGCTGGAAAACACCACTTTGTTCTTGCAAAACAAACAATCATGCATTTACAGGATCAGCCATAAAAGTAGGTTACATCAATAGTTTACTGAGAGTGATATTTGCACCTCATAATCAGATATAGGCAAGTTGCAAGCATGGCATCGAAAACATTCTGGATGCCAATATGCATTTAGGCAATTTAAAAATCTTCCATGGCCAATTTCAGTATTGCACCCAGCACAAATCCTAACCAAACATAAGAGGCAAATTTTTATAAGACTTCTTGCATATATAAGTTCCTGAGCAAGAAAAGTGCTACAAAAATGGAAGCATTGGTGGCCAAACATGGCACCCAAACAATGTATTCAGCGGAAACAGAAAATTTAGGCATTATAAATGGTTGGTGCCTGAAAAAGAAACTCTACTAAACAAAATACATTTAAAGGTTTAAAAAGACCAAAAAAATACAAAGGACTAGCATATGGTAACAGTTCCAAATGAATTTTTTCTTTGGTCCATTAGGAGGCCCATTAGACCGTGAGCTACAAAATAGGGGTAGCCCCTTTCAAAAAATTAGAACCCTAGGCCTCAAGAATAGAAGTTTAAGTTCTTAACTACTAGGGTGTCCCCTAAGGGATGGTTCCCAAAGGTTATTGCATACATTTGTGAATCAACAAAGTAATTAAACTGAGGCATGAGTAAGAAGTTGGCAATGATTAATGAAACAATTTGTCTGCCATACAGCTAAAATACCTGAACCCCATAGGAAACTGGACTGGGATGGGATGATATATATTGCCTTGATATGCATTTCCATTACCAAGCTGAGGAGGAGAATCAACATTCAAGCTTTCTTGTAGAGCTCTGGCAAGCTGCTCATCTTCTTGCAATTGAGTCTCCTTATCTATTAAGTAATTTGCCAAACTTAGTATATCTAAGTGCAGCATGTTAAATCATAAGAAGCATGAAGTTTCGTTGTAAGTTTAAATATTCTTATCATTTTACCAGCAATGATAGGTATACACCACAGGTAGAAATCATAGGTGTTTAACACATCAAACAATCACATTATATCTGGAAAGGAAGACAAGATTGATGCAATACAAAGCATATAATGACAGTAGGCTTGCTACCCAGATTACTGCAATTATGATCAAAATGCCCAAGCCCAGGTTACTGCACCTATGTTCAAAATTCCAACAGTTGAAAGAACTGCTTTCACCATAGTCTCAATGCTTTCTAGTGGAAAAACATGAAAGAGGTACTATTTTCACAAGGAAGCAAATCACAAAACACAGAGCCAGATATAAAACTCAGTATCAGGACAATTGGAGATTAACAATATCATAGCACATTTAAACAGCAGCTTAAATGCTACTTTTCTGAGACTACAGGAAATTCAATATATAAAAATGAAGACTTTTCAGGGGAAGACAGGCAATGATGTACGTTTGAGCACAATGCTAAGCACCAATGCATATCACCAGAGCATTTGTGATAGCATCAAATAGCCACATTACTTACCAATGACATTTTTCCCAATTTGATTCTCCTCCAAAAGAGAAAGTGCAATAGCACGATCTATATCTTCATTTTCCTGCTCTAACGACCTACCCTACATTCAAGGTCCAAACTAAAATGTCAAAGGAAGAGGCCACTGTACGTGACTTGAGGCATCATTAAGCACTATCCTTTGCATCTCCCAAGCTGACCTTCTAAAATAGCAAGATATATGGCCCAATGGGTTCCACCCAAAAAGGCACACAAGGGGAAATATAAAAGGGATGTGAAAAAGAATCAATCACGATAAATACCCCTGAAGTAGATGGTCCATAGAAATTAGGATCCGCTCCATCATTTCCATAGTTTCCATGATAAGGCCTGCCTGAGATATTATGGCTGGAGCCTTTAAAGATTTTGCTAAGCCAACCCATTATCTGTGTCGTTATGTCACGGTTGAAATTATGGTCTACAACATGAAACAAAGAAAACGAAGAATGACATTAAACAAAAGGTAATACAACAAGCAAATAACAATATAGTGAAGGATGCATAAAACTTTACCATCTGATTAACATGAAAACTACTAAACAATTTTGCTAATCGATGCTTTATCCATTTAAACTTCAGTTTACACAGTGGTTGACAAGATGGAAGGAGATTGTCCCAAAAAAAAAAAAAAAAACAAAAGAATTCTTTCAAGTCATTTTTATACCCAGGCAAAAAACCCAACACCCAAATAAGGAGAAGCCAATGCAGCTCAAAAGTAATTTAAAAATCAACAATACTAACATCCTACAACCCAACCATGGGGAGTTGCAAGCAAACCTGAAACCTGAACTCCATGCCTAGGCTAGTCAACTCTATAAGACAACTGCAATTTTCTCAACAACCATCGCAAAACAAGGATAAATTACAGCAAGCATAATCACCAACCTGGCATTGCCGTTCCCCAGAATGTTTCAGCTAAATAATTGGTAATAAAGCACCAAAACTTGTCACCAACAAAAGTCAATGTGTGTGTCTATGTTACAGAGAGAGAGAGAGAGAGAGAGAGAGAGAAGGAGATTCCTCCAGCACAACATGCCCATTAAATTCATTACATAACACATACGACATTGTGATCAAAAGCTCTAAAGAGAAAGGAAAGGCAAAAGAATCAAGTAGTGGAGGAAACGACTCACCTCTGACAAATCAAGGACGGTCGAAGAACAAGAGACCCAGATCAGATTATATCCGAATCAGCTCAAAAAAAGCCACCAAAAAAAAAAATTCCAAAGCGTTATATTTTCTTTTAAAAAAAGAAAAAAAAAAAAAAAAACAAAGAATCGATACTCTCTGACAAAACACCCTTTTATCTTCCTTTTTCTCTCTTTTTTTGTACAAATAAATAACCTGTCCAAATAACCCAAAAAAGAAAAAAAAGGACAAAGAATTAACTCCAAAAGAAAAAAATAAAAAAATATCGGAAGGGTTGAAGAAGAAAAAGAAGAAGATGGATTTTGGGAACTCAAGACGCTTGCGCATGTAAAAGGGAAAACGTCAAGAATCGTAAACCAAATACGCTAAGAATGAATGTAGACTACTTGAACTGTACGCAATTTCAAAGTCAATACGTTGACAAAATTAAACGTTATAAAGCTTGGCGGATTTTCGTGTTGAGGCCCCCCCCCCCCACATGGGGCTTCTGACGAAGACAACGTCAAAAACCCAACTGGGATTCTCAATCAATCCACTTTCTCAACTTGCTAATTTTCCCACCTTTTGCAATTCATTTATGTTGGGATTTGGTTCCAAGTTTTCACCTTTTTTTTTTTTTTTTTTTGCCAATTTCAGAAAAAATGAGGTATTTTCTCTTTTATTTCAATTCAATTTTTCTTCTTCTGTGATGTTTTACGACTTATTTTTAGTTACGGTTGACGCAACTTTCATTGATTAAATTTAAAGTAAAAATAATAATAATAAAATAAAGTATCAAGAGTTTTTTTTTTTTTTTTGAAAAAAAAAAAACGAAAAAATGACGCGTGAGGTGTCAAAGGATAATAAAGTGCAGAGAATCAGGTAAAAAGACGGCTGTTTTTCACAGACCCAAATGGTACAAAGAATCGTCAAAGAAAATGATGAGAAAACATATGACCGATTTTTGGAAGACTTAATTATATCATTAGGATAATAATAAATATCTTAATTCTTTTAATCACTTCAAGCACATTTATTTATTTATTTATTTTTATTATAAAAATAAAAAATAAAAATAAACATATTCATAAATGCAAGAAGAGACTTAAGAATAAAAATATATATATTAATATTAATATTTTTAATTAATTTTATTTTAATAATTTTTATTTATATTTTTCAATCAATTTCAAAATTCGAACTCGAAAACTTTATTGACCTCATCTTTTCTATTAAAGGCATATGATGCCATTGCACCGAAAGCAGAATGGTTGCCACCAATATTTTATATATATGCCTTATTAACCTTTTAAGTTGTAAGAAAGAATGCTTTTAGCTTATACCTTTTTTTTTTTTTTTTTTTCGGTTAACAAAAAAAAATCATAAAAATATTAGTAATTATTTTTGTTGGTTTATAACATAATCATTTATTATTTTCTTGAATCAACATTATTTATAAGAAAGACTCATCATGCCTGTAATAACAATTTTAAGCAAAATTTCTCACACTATTAAATTTAAAAATCACCAATGCATTCGACTCAATTTCTCTTCTAATTTGGGAGGGATGATATTGCAAGAATTTGAGCTATATTCAAGTTGGGAGAAATTTCTTAAATTACGATCACACTCTCACTTGAGTAATAACTTATGGTTGTTGCATTTTACAAATATTACACTAAAATGCATTTGGGATTGTAGTAATAATTTGAAAATTTAAGGTTTTAATCTAATATAATTTTGTTAATATTTAGTAAATGTTAAATTTTATATTTAATAGAAGTGAATTATAATTTAAAATTATATTTTAAGAATATAGTATTTTGATACTATAAAAAATTTGAAAAAATACACCACAATTAAATAATTTTTTAACTTAATAATTTTTATAATTAAATAAAATAATTAAAATTTTATTATATAATTTTTAAAAATATTTTTATTTTATTAAAATTTTTTTATTTTTTAAAATATTATAAATATTTATATAACAGTTAATTATTCCATTAATAATAAATTTTACGATCATAAATTTATTCATAATAACAATAAAATTTAATTGTAATTTCAAACAAATTCGAAAATATCACAACTTCTTAATCCTTTAAATGTCTTCGTTTGTCAACGATTAACGAACCAAGCACTCAAGGGCTTAGCAAAGGTGGTTGCAGTCGCATTGCCAAACGCGGCCAGAACTCAGAGTTTGACTGGAAAAAAAAAAAAAAAAAAAAAAAAAGTCAAAAGCGTCTCTCCATCATACAGAGTTTTTTCTTTTAATCTCTATCTTATTCCAAATTCATTAGCAATTCGTTCCGTAATCCTCTTCCGCCAAAAAAGGGGGCGGGGCCATTCATATTAGGAAGGCACCAGGAAATCCATTAATTAAAAATAAATAAATAAATAAATTGGGTCTAGGAGGCAGGTGAGCCAATATGAAAGCACTTTCAAGTTCCAAATCTCCATCTATCTCTGTCTTTTGTCAAAACTAACCAATGTCAGCAGACACGGTTTTGTTGTGAAACGGGTTCAACTTCAATTTAGAGCTGACAATTTGGTTTGTTTTAAAATCCAAGAACGAAAAGTAAGAGCACGTGTCATTTCTAGTTTTCTCCTAGAATCCCGGCTAATGAAAAATTACAATTTTCAATTTGGCGCCAGCCCCTTCCCCCACACCCACACCCACCCCCACAACAGCACTCGGCCAGCATCCTCCTGTTTTTCCCTTCTGGAATATCATCTCATGGGCTCGGCCCATTTCCAAAATGGGTGGGTCACATTTCAAAGTATAGGTGACCCTTCCGCTGGCTCAGCAGGATTTAGTTGCGGTCAAGTGTGGCCGAGGAGCCTCATTCTGCATGTATGAAACTGACCCCGTACGCTTTGAGCCTTCCATTAAAGAAAGCTGGTCATTTCTTTTCACGTATAAGGGAAAGGAAGACGAAGAACTAAAGAAGAATCCTTTTTTCTTTTCTTTGCTAACGCCTCAAGAAATCTCTTAAACATAAATAATGATAAGAATTATTCGATATGATTAACCAATTAGTGACGAAAAAATAATAAAAAAATGAGACATAATAAAAACATTTTAAAATAATTAATAAAATAATATTTTTTTAAGTTTTTTTATTTATTAACTTAATTTTTATATTATTATAATAATAAATAAATTATTTCATTAATTATATTTAACATTTTGTTTCACCAAAATTATATTTAACTGTATCTATAATTTTTGTATTCGACAAATATTTTCCAAAAAAACACAATAAAAACCTTCATTACACAAACGCAAGTAAAGTAATACATATGCCACGGGATGCTGATACGTATGCCACCTTTCTTTGAAGACCATTTTCCTTTTTGTTGAATAACGGGAATAACTATTTATTATTTCCTTTTTTTTTTTTTCTGCTTGTCGTATAAATAATTTGGAAGAAATGTCAGCATATTTCTTAGTTGAAGATTCTTTAGGAATTGTAATAAAAAGAAGATAAATTAAATTGAGAAAGTGCATTTTTTTTTCCCCCGAAGGTGAGGTGAGAAAACACATCCTCAAATGAAGTTTTCATAACCATTACGTCAATGGCGGATGCAGATGGAGGTTGGCCCCAGTGACCTCCACCAAATTCCTATCTTTTTCATATATTTATATATACATAAGAACCTTTTGTCCCCATTCAAAATTTTTTGGCCTCGACTTAAAATCTCAAATTACTCTATTGATTGGCTCGAAAGAGTCTTATTAGTATAAATTATTGGAGTTATCATTGATTTAATATAGTTTCTCCTATAAATTACTTTGTTATATCCACTAGGTTTGAAAATAAATATATTCATGACTTAAGATAATTAGTTAAGATTGAGTTTAATTTGAATTTTATATAATTTAGATAAATTTATTCTTAATTTTAGTTTATAATGGGTTAAGTTATTAATATTTATTTTATTTCTCATTTTAATAATTATTTGAATGAATATAGGATGATAGAATAACTTTTTTCTATCCATATAATATCTTTATAAAGTGTATAATTGAAACATATATTCTTAATATGTAAATTTTGTGAGGACATATTTACCTCAACGATAAAAATCCTTTTGTGGTTAGAATGTTACAAATTATAATTTTTTAAATAATTTTTTTCTTTGAAAAAAAAATTTAAGAAAAATATGAAGGATCATATCCTAAAAATTACAAAATAAATAATCTTATATATTAGAAATGACGTGTGGGTAGAACATTTATTTGAAATTTTTATAATTATCCTAAAAAGATTTATATTAAAAAAAATAGTAATAATTGTTATATTATATTATTTTTAATAATATTTTATCAAATATAAATAATTGTTCCCATTAACTAAAACTCTTATATCCATCACTACATTACATAATGTTATTTTATAATTTTCATTGTAAATGTATAAATTATGATGTAAGTTCTCAATATTGTATATCAATTTTGCATATAAACTTATTTTTATTTATAAACCACATCATTTATTGAAAAAATTATATAATATATATTTTTACAAACTTATCTCTTGATAAATATCTTATTCTAATAAAAAAAATAAAGATTAAACAACATATTTAGTAAAGGTTTAGATTTAAGTACTGTGAATAACAAGTATTTATAATAATAATACCATATGGATATTTTACAATTGTTCATTCATATTTTATGTCACTATGAAGTTGTATTGATGTTGCAAAATGTGCAATTTTAAACTTAATTCATCAAGGGATATGAGTAAGTAATATTTAAGGATTTTTTGATGTCATATTTATATAAATATGATTTTATCTATAAATCACATCATATATAAAAAAATTATACATAATATTTATTTTTATGAACTCATATCCCTATAAATACCTTACTTTATTTAAAAAGAATGTAAAATTTAAGCAATGTATTTTGTCAAGAATTAGAATTAATAATAGCAAAAGATAGGTGTGTATATATATAATATTGTTTTGATATTTTGTACTTATTCATTTATATTCTCTATTATTATGAAAATGTGTTGATATTGCAAAATGTATAAGTTTTGACTTTTTGACACCATAATAATATAAGTTTGTAAAAATATACATTATATATTATATATATATGAGTAAGGTATTCATTGAGATATAAGTTTGTAAAAATACTTTAGGCACTATATTTAATGAATATTTAAAGTTAAAAATAGTGGATAATATGTATATATAAAAATAATATTTTTATAATATTTTATATTTATTTATTTATACTTCATGTGACTATAAACATACGTTGATATTGTACAAAATGCAGGTTTGGGTTTAATAATAGAAAGGGATCATTGAGTGATATGAGTAAGTAATATTTTATGGACTTTTTGATACTACATCGATGTAAATCTACTTTTGTTTATAAATCACACTATATATAAAAAAAAAAATTGCATAATTTATATTTTTATAAACTTATATTTTGGTAAATACTTTAATTAAAAAGAATATATACTTTTGGTAACATATTTATTGATGGTTTAGAATTGAGAATGGTGAACAACATGTATATATAATGATAATAATAATATTATTTTAATATTTTGCACTAATCCATTCATATTCCATGTCATTATAGGGATGTGTTAATGTTACAAAATGCATGGGTTTGAACTTAATAACGGAAAGGGATCATTAAGGGATATGATTAAGTAATATTTTATGGACTTTTTAACACCATATCTTTTTCAAAATCTTAATGAATTGGATTATAAATATTTATTACTTTTATTAATAGTATTTTCACTTCAGTATTAATAAGCAATATTTCATGGGTTTTTAACACTCATCTTTCTTAAAATTTTACAATATTAAATTGGATTATAAGTTATTATTATTTATATGTCGCTTACAACTTTTTTCCTTTTCTAATGTGAAACTTTTTGTAGTTTCTTTATCTTATCATTTGATCTCCAACAATATACAAAGGTCTAAGTTTCCTAAAGCTACAAACATCATTTGCCCTTATTGTCTTTGTAACACTTTGATTGATTTGCTAAAGTTTGTAATTTTCTTCAACTTGGATTTTTTACAAAAGTTACAAATAACACTCTAGTTTGAATTGTGATTTATGTACTCTAACATAGATTTGTGGTTTTGCTTTTTATACTTTTTGTCCATGTGTATTTTGTCTGTGTGTATTTGTAAAAACATGGTTTGACTTATTCTAGTCAAAATGATCACATCATTAAGAGATTTAAGAACTAATATCACATCTCATAATGGCAATACTAAAAAGTATTTATATATTAAATGTTTAATCCAATAATGATAGATTGTCATAGGTCTATTGTCATTTCGTATGGTTTAGGATACTTAGCTTTCATCTAGGCAACCTAGTTTTAAATCTCAAAAATGGAATGAAATAAGAGTTTTTATTTTAAGACACATAACACAAAGAAATCATGAATGGCTAGTTTTTATGTCATTCATAATTAAGAGTTCCCTTTAAATTAAGGGTATGGATTCGATGATGATGGAGTTGGAATTAAAGTCAAAGTTTAATATTTTTGCATAGAAACTCGCCCACCTTACACACCTTTTAGGATTATCTCATCTCTCTTTTAAAGATCAATGTCTCATCATGAATAAAGTTGTTAATGTTGTTGATCATGCCCTCTTATAAAAATGTAGCCAAATACAAGTTCAAACTCTCTTATTGATACCTTTTATTGTGATTCTAAGGTTTCATATTGATTTTAATGATATCAACATATTAAATGTTAATGAATTAGACGATAATCATGTTTGGAAAATTAAATGTGTCTAGTTTCCAATATTAATAGTTATACATTAATTGAAAATATATAGAGGAAGATATAACTAAAATACTGAAATATGACAAAGTTGTTAGAATAAACTATATCAATCAATTTCTAGAAGTTGTCATAGATAATTAAAGTTGAATTAGGTGAAGAGCTACATATAATAGAAAGATAATTGAGTTTAGTTTCCAACACAGATGATGGAATGTGATTTATAATTTCATAAAGAGAATTATGACTAATTTACTGAAGGAAGTACAAGTAATAAATTTGAAAAGAAGGAAGGATTTGAATGAGGTTATGAAAGGAAAGAAAATGAGTTTAAATTTAAAAAAAATTATGAAAAAAAAAAATTTGAATAAGATTAAAGGAAAAAAGGAAAGTTATTTAAAAGAGATTGACGAAGATTGAAAGAGATTTTGAAAGAAAGAAAAAGAAATTAAACATAAAAGGAGAGAACTAAAGAAGCTAAAAAGTTTTAAAGAGTCTAGATTAGTCAATCAAACCAATTATTGTAGTTAACTAGATCAACTAAAAAAAATTGTAAAAATTTAGTTTTGGAAAAAAGTTTAGACTGATGGACTGAACCTATCATTATAATCAATCAAATGAGAAGAAAAGTGCTTAATTATGACAAGTTCCTTTTAGAGAAAAAAAAAAATTTAGATTAGTCGATCAACCCAGTTAGTTAATTAATGTGACAAAAGAGTATAAATGTCAAAAAGCCAAATTCTTGGGAACGTTTTGGATCGATCAAATAGAGCTACACAATAATCAATTAATATCTCACAAATAGAGTTTTTAGATTTGGTCTAAATTTTGATTAGTTTTATATATAACAAAACATCTTTAATTGCAATAACTAAGAGGATGTAAATATTTATATGTTGAATATCTATAAATAAAACTAAATGCCTCAAAAGTCTTAAGAAAAAAAATTTTAATGATCAAAATAAAAAAAGAAGGCATAATGCTTTATAAAATGTGTGTGTGTGTATTATAAATAAGTTTTGTAAAGTTTTGCATCCAAGGTGAAGTAACCTAAGTGTTATAAGGTTGAACTTGATATTATATCAATTAGCAAAGTTATTAGTGAGCTTAACATTATATCAAAAAACTAAGTTATGAGCGATTTGATTTTCAACTAAGGAAGAAGATTATTAAACTGGATTAGGAACTCTCAAGTTGGTGAGTTTGAGGAGGGGATGTAAACTTAGCAAATAGTCAAACTTCTATAAATTCTTATGTTTGATATCTCTCTTTATCTCTTTTTATTATTTATTATGCATGTATTGTTTATATTTTTTATGATTATTTTTTTTATTATTTATCTTTGTGAACAATTGTTTAGAGTTGAGTGCAAGTTAAGTATGACTTAGACCTTTTAAATTTATTTTACCCCTTTTTTGGATTACTTTAGAGATCAACACCTTATATAAGTTATTGATATTGATTAATGGATGCTTCATATGTTAAAAATTCATATTAAAGAGTTCAAACTTAAGATATGGAAGGGACAATGTTACAAGGAGTTTAAACTTAAGATATGAAAGGAACAATATTATAAGCTTTCTTCTTATTTATTCTCTTTTGAGGATTTATCTCATTTGGAGCTATTTAACTATTTTTTAAAACCACCAATAACATTTAAAGGCTTTTGGAATTTGAAGAGTCCTAAGCAATAACAAGCATATTACTTCAGCCTACAATACATTTAATGGTGTCAATTGCCCTAACATTAAGGCTCCAAACATTCAATTTCTTAATGTTGGAGGTGGCTTTAATGTTACTTTTGAAAATACCTTTTAATTAATCTTAGTTTCCATTAGTTTATATGTAAATACCAAAAATAATTGAAGAGTGGCTCACAAGAGTTACAATAAATTACTTAACTTTTTTGTTAACTTGCCTTATATTTGAAGGTTTGAGATCTAAAGGTATTTTTTACTTTCTATATATAAAATTTTTGTTATTATCGTCATCCATATGCATTTGAATTTATTGCTTAATGTTTTCCCAATTAATTAGCTTATATGTGTTCATTTTCTTTTTATTGCAATGATGCATTATCTTTTTTTTTAATTCTTTTCTTATGAACAAATAGTAAGAGTTTAATAAACCATCTTGTTTCTTTTTTGATTGTATTTGTCTTTTTAATATCCATATGACTATTTTTTAGTAAAAGATTATTATTTTAATCAAGTTATTAAGGCCTTGGTTATCTTATATATAATACCTTAAAACGTGTTGTTTAAAAGTTAAATTTATGTTGTGTTTTTACTTTTTTTGTTTACTTCAATATGTGGCCAAGGGAAACATGCCAAGCAAGTTGGGTGAATTGCGTAATAATTTGAATTACTTATTTATATATATGTATTTCAATGGAAGAGAATTTAATTATCTTATATCTTTTATAAAATATTAAAATTTATAAAGATATTTATTAAATAAATACATTATATAAGTAAACATTTATAATTTGATTTTTAAGAAAAAATTAATTACTTATTAAATAGAATTATACTATATTTTGATAAATAATTAAAAATTATTAATAAAAGAATAATATTCAATTAGAACAATTAATTTTTTATTAAATAAAATTATAAATAAAGTAATATTTTTTTAAAATTTTAATTTTTTTAAAATAAAATTTATTTAAAATATATAAAAATTAATGAAATATATACGAGACAAAATAAAATATAGACGAAAATAAATATAAAAATATAACAATAATAGTAATTTATAGTATTACACTTTTTTTTATTTAATTTAATTTTATACAATTTTATTTATTTTTTTATATATTTTTATTTTTTAAAATAATTTTTTTAAAAAATTATTTTAATATGAGTGACATGAATGCACTTGAAAACTGCGTCCCATTAATAGTGTGCTCTTATGAATATACTGTAGTTGCATTGGTAAAACTTACGGTGCAACAAGTATCATGGATGCCCACCGGACAATTGCTTTCATATGATATAGGGTTAAAGACGAATTAAATTCCCCCTACATCACCCTCGATTTGAACATGGTACAACTTGAACATTATATAAAATTTTCTAAATCCAACTTCATAGGCTTTATAACATTCATGTGCATTTACGCAACTAGAGTTATGCAAATTAAGTTAATACATTATAATGCAAGTCAAGCCAAGTTAATGCTAGAAAACTCTAACATTTATAGGGTTATCTTAGCCCTGTATAAGAATTCCTTGAATCATCTACTATCTAGGTTCTATGAGAATTACTTAGTAAGAAAACAACTACAAATTTCTAGATTCATTTAGATATAATAAAATAATAGATATTAATTTAAAATTATAATATATTACATAAAATATTTTGAATGTGATATAATTTTTTTTTTTTTTAATATTTCCAAACGAGTCTATGAAATAGCGTCTCCGTAGAGCCGAACTCATAAGGGAAACCGTGGCCTCGTAGGCCCTAGATAAGGCCCTACTTACTTGAGCCGATCCGAAGTTGAAAATTGACTTCCGTACACAATCAATTTGCTATGGGGGTTGACGCGTGCGTACATTTGCCGTGGCGGTTGCAACTAAAAAAAATTGCTATGAGAGTTGAGCACGAGCCCATAACAATCTTTCTGTCCTGTTCGTATCGGAGAATTAAATCCACTAGAGCATTTTGGAAGACCGCAGCATTTACAAATGCGTACGAGATTGAGAACTTAAGAGTAAGGTTATATATTAGTGCTAAGTAGAGACTAGGATATTTGAGCTATGGCCATGGACACGCCACTTCTTGACAATCAGAGCAACGGCCAACAAGAGGGAAAACGCGTTGGGATTGCCAGAGAGCTCGGGCAAGAGTCAAAGAGGCTGTGGAAAATTGCAGGGCCGACCATATTCACGGCCATATGCCAGTACTCGCTTGGTGCACTGACTCAGACCTTTTCGGGTCATGTAGGGGAGCTTCAGCTTGCTGCCGTGTCCGTTGAGAATTCTGTTATTGCTGGCCTTGCCTATGGAGTCATGGTGAGATCTTTGGTCCCCCATCTTAGTAATTTTATTATTATTAATTAATTAATTATACGGACGCTTCTTCAGGGTTTTAAGTGAGAAGTAATGGAACAATTTAAATCTGATACACTGAACAAAGACTTAATTACAACAAAAACATATCATTATAAGAAAAATTACAAAAAAAAAATACTACCAAAGACAGTGAGTCAAACTAGACAGCCTTCATAAAAAGACATTATTGTCTGTGAATGTCAAAAAACAGGTAAGAGACACACCAAATTAAACTCTCTCTTCATCACAGTCCCTCTGTCATCTCTCTACGATTTTGCAAATACGTCTTTCTCATCGGTTTCCTTTTAGTTTGTAGCCTTCAACTATAAGAAAATATAAGTTAAAAAGAATAAAATAAGCAGAAGAGGAAGAAGGGGAAGAAGAAAATGTTCTACTCGTTGATATTTTTAGCAAGGAAGGGGCTGCAGGGATGGGTATGGTGCGCCACTCATCTGTAGCACCGCTCAATAAGTCTCATCTGCAGCAATTCTGGAGTAAACCCTTATCAGGGAGTTTGAGGGAGGGTGTGAAGCTTTTTAATAAACTCCTCATAAAAAAAAAGAAGGGTAGACAGGTTGGAACAACCCCAATTCATGTTGATATTGCCAGGAAGGATTCATTGGCCATTTTTCTTTACCCAAATCATGAATGGCATTTTCGATTACATTGGTGAAGAGCTTAAATACTATTAGTGGTCTGAAGTATGGACTTGTCTATGCTGTTATTGATTGGATTGTGTGGAGTGGAAACAAGGACTTACTGGAAGGGTTTATCTTTGACATCAACCATCATTTTGATTTTATCAACTCACTTGCACTTAAGGCAATTTCGTACTTTAAAGTTATTTATAATCTTACAAAATGATCATGTGATTCACGAATTATTCGTCATTAGCTGTTATATTTGTTGTAGTAGTGGGACTGTAAATTCGCATTTGCAAATGGGCATGCAGGTTTACTAATTTTTCTGATTACAGTTGGGAATGGGGAGTGCACTGGAGACGCTATGTGGGCAAGCTTACGGTGCGGGCAGGCTTAGAATGCTCGGTATATACATGCAGAGATCGTGGATCATTTTGATGTCGACGGCCTGCTGTCTAGTCCCAATTTACGTTTGGGCCCCTCCCATTCTAGAGCTCTTTGGAGAGACCACCGAGATATCAAATGCTGCTGGTCAGTCAGTCGTGTTTCCCTTGTCTTTTACATTCACAATAAAGAAAATATATTCCTTTTAAATTATATTTTAATAATTACAAATTTAAATATTTATTATTAAAATCTTAAATTTTAATTTTAAAAAAATAAATATGTGATTTATAAAAAAAATAAAATTTTATTTGATTATATAATTTATAGTTTAATAAATTATCTAATAATATATATATGATTCATAATTTATATAATTTTGTATTTTCGTTAATTAATTTTAGTTTAATAATTAATATAATCTTTTTTTTTTTCAAGGCTAAATGTCTTATATTTGAATTGAAATTCCGTTGGAAGCCAACTAACTGAAAATTTAGAATTCACAACTTTGATCTTTGATATAATTGGAACAAAAGTCAGATTTCTTGATTTTAACTGGAAATTTTCTCAACAGGGCAATTTGCTCTAGGGATGATTCCTCAATTGTTCGCTTATGCGGTCAATTTTCCCGTAAACAAGTTCTTGCTAGCACAAAGGAAAGTCATCGTGATTGCTTGGATAGCAGCCATAGTACTGGTGTTTCACGCAGTGGTTAGTTGGCTGGCAATACTGAAGCTTGGAGGTGGCTTAGTTGGAGCAGCAATCACACTGAACATTTCATGGTGGCTCATGGTCATTGGCCAGTTGTTGTACATTTTCATTACCAAATCGGACGGTGCTTGGAGTGGATTCTCATGGCTGGCATTTTCAGACTTGTGGGAGTTCCTCAAACTTTCTCTTGCATCAGCTATTATGTTGTGGTAACATTTTGCTTTTCTTTAATTTACCTTGTTAAATTGGAGTTGTATGTACAACTGTCCAGTAGTGCTGCGATGCTAATGTTGTAAACATTGAATCACAGCTTGGAGTTTTGGTACTTGATGGTGCTGCTGGTGATAACAGGCCGTCTGCCTAATCCCCTAGTACCTGTTGATGCCATCTCTATCTGGTAATATTTCTCCTCTCCTCTCCTCTCCTCTCCTCTGTCTTTTATATACTTTATATGTTAATAGAATTAATGGTTTGATGATGTGAAGGAATATGAATACTCAATTGAGGTCTTCACATTTTAATTTTCCTCTGCAAATTGATCCCAGAATTCTACATGAGTAAGCTATTGTCAAATCAACATCATTTTCACAATTTTGCAGCATGAACATACAGGGATGGGACACAATGATTGCAATTGGATTTAATGCTGCAATAAGGTGATTTCCCCTACCTCTTTGTCCTTCAACTTCTTAAAAGAGCTGCCTGCTTGTTTTCCCCTCTGTTTGATGAATAATCTTCTGGTTCTTGGAGAACCGTTTAAATTAAATTACCATTTCATTAGTGCCTCCACAATGAGATCGACCTTGGAGACACAGAAACTTGAACCTCATCTTGTTGTGAAATTTTGATTTTCACGTTACTTCACCCTGCTTTGTCAGTGAGCATGAGTTGATATACTGATGTCTTAACAGTGTGAGAGTATCAAATGAACTTGGAGCTGGTAACGACTGGCGTGCAAAATTTTCAGTGGCGGTGGTTTCGGTTACATCTGTGGCCGTGGGGATTGTTTGCATGACACTAGTTTTTGCAACAAGAGAGTATTTTCCTTACCTCTTCACCAACAGTGAAGCTGTTGCAAAAGAGACTACGAAACTTGGTGTCTTGCTTGGAATTACTGTACTTCTGAACAGCCTTCAACCTGTATTATCTGGTAAGCACAAAAAGTCCATTGAAATTATGGATGGAAACCGAGACTAGCCGTGAGACACTAATATTATGTCTCTCTTGTTTGTAACATTCTAATTTCCATTTCTTAATAAGGTGTTGCTGTTGGGGCTGGATGGCAATCCCTTGTAGCGTACATCAACCTTGGTTGTTATTATATCGTTGGATTGCCGGCTGGCATACTCTTGGGATTCAAATTTGGTCTTGGAGCTGTGGTAAGTTACTTGAACAATTCTACCGTCTAACGAGGGGGTTTCTTCATTTCCTTGTGCAAGTGAGTCACTTTGGCATCTCCATTTTGCATAGCACTAGATAGTTAATAAACGTACTCAATTGTGCTTCTGTTGAGGCTTATTCTTGCTCTCCGATTTCCCTTGCTAATGCACGTATCCACTTCTGGACTGCAGGGAATTTGGTCAGGCATGATTGGTGGCGTTTGCATGCAAACCATAATCCTGATCATCGTCACATCAATAACTAACTGGAAGAGAGAAGTCAGTTCATTGACAACATGAACTCGAATTTCTTTATTGGATTCTGGTTGTTAACTTGAATAGAGCATATTTTGACGATTCCTTTCTATGAGATTTGCAGGCTGAAGAAGCTGAGAGCCGTATTAGAAGATGGGGAGGATCGACAGGAGATCATGGACCTGAAAGCTAAACCAGGGAACTAACAAGTTTGTGAGGTTGATTTTTTTAATGGGCTGATGTTCTTTACTACTACAATAACAGTTTTGGATTCCCAAAAATGAATATATGGCACGTGAATTTTGTTTTGTTTTGTTATTATTACTTTTTTTTTTTTTTTGAGAATCATAGTCGCTATGTTGTAATTTGATAATGAGTGAACGTGCAAAGTTTAGGGATATCGGAGGGTTTAGTGAACAGACTGTTGATCTGGGAAATATTGAAGCTGTTCGAATAAATAATGATTTGTTGTCAAAAGATCCCAATAGAAAGAAATGAAACGTGAGTTAAATAATTCCTTTTAATGATTTGGTGACCTTTTTTTATCCCTCATTTTAATGATATGATATATAGACTTCTAACTTTTTCTCTTTTATTTTGCAATGAGAACTTGGCCTTTTCTAAGTTTATAACAGTTATGGTACTAGGATCCTAAAATATTTTAAAGAAATATTTCTTTGGATGCCCAACTATTGGAAAGCTATTTCATTAGTCCATTTTCTATTCAAGACTTTTCCTTTTGACATTGAATTTAACAATTGGTCATTAATTTAGAATTGTTCGGGGATTTAGTGAGAAAGTTGTTGATCTAGGACAAAGCGAAGCTAGATCAAGTGCACGAAAGAAGAGAGAGCATACGGAAGAGACCTTGGATAATAAGGTATAATGATGATTTTGCTAAATAATATTAAGTAGCTTTTGACTTTTTATGCTAAATATCTAACTATAAAAGAACATGGGTTAAAATGATTGTTAAGTTTCAAATTTATAACAATATTAGAAAATAAATACAGTTTAAAAGAATTAATATATTTAAATATTTATAAAATTATTTAAATTAATATTTTTAATTAAAAAAACACATTCAATTAATTTTATAAATTAAAATTTAAAGTTTGTTTTATTTAAAATATTTTAAATAGAATACTTTTGTTTGTTTATATGAAGGTTTTCACTTTTATGTTTGTTATATTCTTGATATAACTTGTCATGCCTATTTCTTCAACACCTCCTCTACACATAAATATAAAAATTTGTTTCTTATTATCAAAGAAATATGCATGGTATTTCATTTTGTTAGATACTTTTTCCCCCCAATCAAGAATTGCTATTTGCTACATAATTATCAATTCATATACTTATCTTACTATATATGGCTTGCTATTATAAAGTGCTTGTGTCAAAGCTATAGTTTTTGGTAGGATATAGTTCAATTTATAGAAATATAGTTTAATATATGGTAGCAAGTAAGAACTAACACCTTAATAGTTTATTCTTTAGCTATTATTTTTAAAAAAATAATGAAAATTTTATTTCTATTTATTAATCAAAACCCATGCATAAGATTATGTATATTGTGCCTTTGAAATTGCCTTATTTATTGAATTTTTCATTATTTTGTCTATAATTCATTTTGACTAACTACTATCGATTATAATGTTTTTGATTAATGTTATAGAAATATCTTTAAACAAGTTATGCAATTATCTAATTTGTTAATACAATGAAGTTTTTTAATAATTTTAAGATAATGACAATCAAGTTACTTAGATTTAGTGATATGTTGAGACTCCAAGTAACTAGGATGGATCTCAAATTGATTAAGTTACTAGCTTAAAACTTTGATTGCACTGCCTTATGTATAAATGTGCATGAGAATAAGTTAATTTTATCCTTATTGAAGTCAAACGAATCATAAGATTTTCCTTAAAGGAAGTAGAGGTCAAAAATTTCTTAATGAAAGATAAGGATGTAATAAGGGTTTGATTTGGAAAAATTAATGATAGAAGTTTCCAATTTTATAAAGTATATGAAAAACCCACCTCAAATGATGAGTTTAAAGCCAAGTTCTTACTTTACATGGTTAGTATCATGATTCACCCAAACACTTTATTTTACCATGTTAACTTATTGTTGTTGGGCTTATTGATGGAGCTACCATCTTGCTAGCATTTAAATTTAGCTAAATATAACCTAAAAGGTTTAGTTAAAGGAATTAAACAATATCATGACAAGTAATATGATGCCTATTGGACATGACACATAACTAGATGCATCTTAGTGTTAGAGGTACAGTATGTAATGTAAATTTATTTCTTAAGGTCATAAAAATTGTCTAGAATTTATGTTTTCTTTTATAAATGAGTTTGTTTCGACTATCAACTATGACTTTTTTTTTTTTTTACATGTAAACTTTGGCTTTTATCTTAGATATTTTATTACATATGCATAGAAATAGTTAATTTAACAACACACACCTATACACTATAATTTAAAAATGATGATGAACTTTGATAACTAATACAAACAATTGTTTTATACATTTTTCAAAATAAGTATAATTATAATCAACTTATGACTTGAAATATGAAAGAAAAAAGTAAAAGCTACCAAAAGTATTATCCTTTTTTAATGTGTAGTTGAAATAAAAACTTTGGTCAATTTATTTCCTTAACTCAAAATCTCATAAAATTGTCTTTACATCTCCCTTTTAATTTTAATTCAATCTTATAGATTGAATGAAGTTATATAAATCTTTCCTTGTAAACCCAATGCTACTATGCCTACTAGACTGGGTTGCTAAGAATTGCATAATTTGGTTTATTTACACTCTTAATACTCTTAATGAGTTTATAAAGCACTTCTCACTTGTATTCATAGATTTACGACAATATATAAATTTTATTATTATTTGAAGAAGTAAGTTATAACTATATTCATATATGGAGTTACAAACAACCCATTTACTTGTCTTCTTGTCTAACCTAACTTGAAATATAGCAATATAATTTGATTATTTCTTTGAATTGCATCATCCTTTACAACCACAATAGCTGATGATTCACCATAAGTACCTTCTTTGTCACACACCCACTTCATTTGGCATGTAAATTCCAATTTATTTTGTTCAAGAGTCTTGTTGATTACTAAAATCATGTTTCTTACTAAATGTCATGTAAAATTGTCCACATCATATATCATATCAAATACGAGTCTCTTGATGAATATATTAGACTTGGATTCTACTCCATTTGCATCAAACACCATTAACTTAATCCAATCAAGGCCATCATAATTGTTTCTAATACCTCCATCATTAAGACTTCCCAATTAAATCTATTAATCAAAATTTAAAATTTTATGTCAAAGAGATATTTTTTTTGTAATTATAAATTATAATTGTAATTTGTAGTATAATCATACATTATTATCTTTAACTTGCTAGCGGTCCTGATGGAATTTCTCTCATTGCTATGGTCTATCATAATCGCTGGTGCTATCGTAGCTACACACGGCAAAATTGGAGGACTCCTGTCGAAGTTGGATTCTTTGTCAGCGGGCTCGTTGACATCAATATATATATTGTAACCAATTCCTCCTTAAAGATAATATGTGAGTTAATTTGACTTTGTTTTCTCCGAATCAAAATAGAAATTTCCAAACACAAATCCTAAATGTGAAGAAGGAATATGCATCCAGTGAGTGACTTCTTACTAATGGCTTTTTAATAAGAGTTAATGGGTCTGCCATGTGTAATATGGCTTTTGATAATATTGACACCACCTGGGACTCTGTTAGGTATTTAGGTGCTAATAAAATATGACATGTATTTTTACTTAATATTTATGAAAAGAGGTTTTTCAAGGATAATTCAATGACTGAAAATGTAGATTTTTTTTTTTTTTTTTTACAAATAGACATGCGGCTTGGTTGAGAATGTTTTCAAGACAATTAATATATGTTCAATTTATTAAAAAATTACCGCATAATACCATAATATCTTTATAGATAAATTATTATGTCTCTTTAAAATTATTTTTTATAAAATTTTAATTTTTTTTATTTTATTTTAATTAAAAATAATTAATTTTTTATTATTAATTCATTTATGAATAATAAATAAATAAAAAAT
The DNA here is from genome assembly GCA_037832385.1 of Rhizophora apiculata. Lineage (NCBI taxonomy): Eukaryota > Viridiplantae > Streptophyta > Magnoliopsida > Malpighiales > Rhizophoraceae > Rhizophora > Rhizophora apiculata. Next base: position 5,926,298 of record CM075430.1, on the reverse strand, counting down.
ATAATTATAAAAAATAAAATTATTAATATAATATATATAATTTTAAAAAAAATTAAATTAAGTATAATTTAAAATATATTTTAAAATTTATTTTGATATAAATTAAAAATTATTTTAATATATTTATTTTATATTAATTAAAATTTAGATATTTATTTTAAAAATAAATTTTAAAACTTAAATTTAAATAAAATTTTTTATAATTTAATATAATAACAATAAAAAAAATATATTTTTAAAAAATATATATTTTTTTTAAATAATAAAATTTATTAAATATAATATCATTTAAAAAATATTTTCTACTAGTATAAATTCTTATCAAATAGTCAATTTTTTAAAAAATATTATATTATTTTTTTAATTTTTATTTTAATTAATTAAAAAAATTATTAAATTATACAAATAAAAATTATTTTTTTTATTTTTATACCCTATATTCTCTTTTTAGTTAAAATTCAAAATTTTTAATGTAAAAATTTAAATATTTTATCGTTAAATATTTTTTAATTATAAATAAAAAAAAAAAAGTTAAGATTGTTGCCAATAATAAAAAATTAACGCATTATATGTATTATCGTATGCGTCATTATTTATCTTAATTCTGAATAAAGAAAAGAAAAATTAGATTGATTGTCAATAATGTAAAATTAGGCCAAATCTTAATAAGAAATAATAACATAAACCTAAATATTCTACAGAAAAAGAAAGGAAAAGAAAAAATAAATAGTAAGTTAAAATTGACGAGTCTCTTGAAGTTTCCAAAAAATAATTTTAGGTAAAATAAATAACAAAAAAATTATATAAAAAGTAATTTAAATAATTAATTATTAAATAAATTATATATTATATATTATTTATTTAATTTTAATTTAATTTTTTTATTTTATTATATAAAAAATTATAAAATATATTATTTAAAATATATTTTTATTTAATTAAAATTATTATTATTATTTTATTTTAATAAATATATTTATATATTAAAATTATTATATTATTTTATATTAAATAATAATAATAATTTAAATAAATAATTTTTTTATATTTTTTTCAGTACTTAAAATTTTAAAATTTTAAAATAATAATTTTTTTATTAATATTTAAGTAAAATTATAAATCATATATATATATTTTAAATAGGAATAAAAATGAGAGGGCGAGTAGACCTTACGTAATTTACTGCTGTCTAAAAACTGAAACCCCCTCTCTCTCTCTCTCAGAGTCTCACACAGTTCCCTGCCCTTTCCAGGTCGGAAGTTGAAACAAATAAGGAAAAACCTTTTTTATGGACCAAGATTTTTTTTTTTGAAGTCCCTACGCGTTTTGATTCCTTCCTTGAGAGCGCCTCCCTCTATAATTATATCATACATCTTTTTTTTTTTTTAATATAATTTTGTTGTGCTTTTTCGCCTCTTTTTGTGATATACAACATACGGGGAGATTAGAATAAGATGGGTGATTACGCAAGTAGTGATGATGATGGTGGCTGTTATCAAGACTTCGACGATTCTGATTACAATTACGATGATGCTAATGTTGGTCGTGATGATGATGGTGATGGTGATGATGTTGGTGGTTATGATGATGATGATTATGATGATTATGTTGATGGTGATGATGATGACTCAATCCAAGGATTTCTTGTGGAGGGTGAAATGGTGAAGCCTAGAGCGAGCGGTCCATCGAGCAAGGTGGGAGTCCTCTGTTTTTTATTTTCTTTAGTAATTAATTAACTGGAAAATTCTGTTTAATTGCGCTGAATTTGGGAAATTTGATCTTTGAGACTTGCTTTGTAATTAAAAATATATATATATTTTTTGAGTTAGATGATAATAACTATGGAGAAATCTTAAGCTTTGGGCACAATTACAATGGATTTCTTCTTAACTTGATTCCTATTTTGATGTAAATTGAAGTATTGTTTAAAATTTTCCTTTGTGCAGGTAATCACGAAAGAATCTCTGTTGGCTGCACAGGTATGGCTATTTGATGCGACATTTATTGCAATCTTTGCTGTAACTCTTGTTACTGTTTTCTTTGCTAAAGTAATGCAATGCATTCGATATTGGGTCAATGTAAAATTGTGGCATTGGAATTTGCAGAGGGAAGATATTGGTAGGGTAATGGATTTGTTATCGGTGAAGGAACACCATGCACGAACCTTACTTATTCACTACCGCTGGGATGTGGATAAGGTTCTTCAGTCGCTCGTGGAGGATGGCAAGGACAGATTATGCACAGAAGCTGGTGTGAGCATCGTAGATCAGGACATCATGTCGACCTCTTCATTTCCAACTGAGTGCAGTGTTTGCTTTGATGATTTGTCTGCCAGCAATGAGACTGCCATGGACTGTGGTCACTTCTTTTGCAACAACTGTATGTATTATGCTTTTTCTTAGACTTGTTTACCAGCCAAAGCTTTAGGTTCTGAAGGCCTGACATTTTTCCTGAACTATGATTTGATTGTCCTTCTAATATCTGGTTGCCCAACACAAACAGGAATGTCTGATGTCGGATGTTATTCAATTTTTAGACAAATTGAAGCAGAAATAATGTATGGTATGCTCCACCTGTTAGGAAAATCATACTAATCGCTTCAGGTTCTGATATTAAGGCCAATAAGCTAATGGAATAATGAACAATTGTACCCTCACTCATGTTTACTTTGCAATTCTGATGTTTCTAAATCCTTGGCAATGCTAGACACTTTGCTTTTAGGTGGGAGGTTCCCATGGCTTTTGGATATTTTTTAAGTCTTCTTCTGTTCCCTTAAAAAATCAGCACTTAAATTAAATATGGAGCCTGTTTCTCTTTAGGTTGGACTCGGCATTTTATTGTGAAGATAAATGAGGGTCAGAGTAGGCACATTAAGTGCATGGAACCCAAGTGCAATGCCGTCTGTGATGATGCAATAATCCGACGGCTAGTCAGTGCAAGGGATCCTATCCTGGCAGAGAAATTTGATCGATTTCTTCTGGAATCATATATTGAGGACAATGGGAAGGTTAAGTGGTGCCCCAGTATTCCAAATTGTGGAAATGCAGTACAAGTTGAGGATGATGAACTTTGTGAGGTTGAATGTGCGTGCAGTTTACAGTTTTGTTTTAGTTGCTTATCTGAAGCACACTCACCTTGTTCATGTCTCATGTGGGAGCTCTGGTACAAGAAATGTCAGGATGAATCAGAGACAATCAACTGGATTACTGTACATACAAAGCCCTGCCCAAAGTGTCACAAGCCAGTTGAAAAGAATGGAGGATGCAATTTAGTCTCCTGTGTTTGTGGGCAGGCATTTTGGTGAGTGTTCTTCTGTGTTTCTCATACCATTTAGTTATTGTTCCTTTCATCTAGTTATTTTTATTTTGCTTTTTCCTTTTTTGGTAGGTGGAGTGTTTGTTCTCTTTGCTTCTTCACATGACAAATTTGCTTTTGATGCCTTCTAATTTTTATCCTTTCCATTACTGACCCTGCAGTAATCACTGAAGAGATATGACAATTTGCACATTTTATGATGTTTGTTACTTCTGAAAAAACCATGGATTTGCATTTGTAAGAGTAGGCAATCTCTGGTCACTGACTGCCATTGGGTGTTACTTGGTAATAATTTGTAGTGTAAGACAGCTCTGGCATAATATTTCCTCCAAAGGGACATGTTAGATGTGCATGATGTGTGCCTAGAAAGTTGGTATTACCTGGGGTTAGTCTGCTTGCATGCGGCTATGATGAAAGCATTGATGTTGACAGAAATAGATACTAGATGACCATGACCTTTGCTATGAGCACTCATCTACAGTTCATTTCTTGCATATAAATATCTCTTTCTCTCTCTCTCTCTCTTTTTTTTGTATTGCTTTAAGGAATGAAATCACACACACTCTCTCTCTCTCTCTCTCCCCATTTGTGTGCAGTTGGCTTTGCGGTGCTGCGACAGGTAGAGATCATACATGGACCACAATCTCAGGTCACAGTTGTGGGCGATTTGAAGAAGACCAAGTGAAGAAAACTGAGCGTGCTAAAAGGGATCTTGAGCGTTATGCTCACTATTATAACCGCTACAAGTCTCATCTAGATTCTTTGGAGCTTGAATCTAACCTCAAGGAGACAATAGAGGGGAAGATATCAAAGCTAGGAGAGAGACAATCAGCAGTTAAAGATTTCAGTTGGATTATGAATGGACTCTACAGACTTTCCAGATCAAGACAAATTCTTTCCTTGACCTATCCATTTGCATACTTCATGTTTGGTGATGATTTGTTCAAAGATGAGATGACAAATGATGAAAGGGAAATTGAAAAACACTTGTTTGAGACCCAGCAGCAGCAGTTTGAGGGCAATGTTGAGAAGCTTTCATTATTCCTAGAGGAGAAGTTCCATTTGTACAAGGATGATGCAATTATGGACTTGAGAATGAGGATTCTTGCTGTTTCGGTGTCCACAGATAATCTTTGCCAAAATTTGTAAGTCTCTAGCATAAAACCCTGACTTGTTTCAATCACAATATTACATCCAACTGGGTCGATTTACCTTTCATCATAGTGCATGTAAAATGGAGCAACTGCATTGCTGCACTTGTTTATACATGAGATCCCTTTTGCCATTACATAGAAATTGTTTGAATGCACAGAGTTTGACTAGAGTGCAAATACGAATTGTTCAATGCTATGGTGAAAAAATCAGGACTTTTTTTTCTGTGTGCTGCCGGCTCAATTACAATTGTTAACACACTTTTGTATGCTCTGACACTACCCAGGTATGATTGCATCGAAAATGATTTGCTAGGATCACTGAAATGGACAGTGCAGAAGATAGCACCTTACAGGTCTACTGGTGTGTTTAGAAGCACCTAATCATTGGGACACCAAGTTCAGGGATGTGGTAAGGACTCTGGCATAAATGTTTCTAACATAAATATCCAGAATCTTCCAGGGACTCTGATTTTTGGCCTCTTACACATAAGACTTTTCTGATTTGTCTATTTGCTAATAATTTGAAGGTTACTTGCAGGCATAGAAGACTAGTGCATCATTTCAGAGTTGCAAAGGATTGAGGACACCTCCGCCAGGCTTGGGGAATTTTTGTTACATGGCAGGTGCTTTTCAAAGCCATGCTCGGAGATAACCCTTTGGAAATAGCCTTTTTCCTTGAAGTCGGATACCGTCAACGAATGAAAACGGCAGGCCACAATTTTGTTTCGTATTGGGAAGCTCGTTAATTGTTCCTGATAGTTGTACGTGGAGTTTCATAAGCTAATATTCCGAACACAGAAGCCTCCAATTGAGGTGCGTTTAAATAAGTAGACTACTATATTCTCAAAAATAAAAATAAAAAACAACAATTTATCTCAATTTCAGAGTCAACTTCATACTTATTTATTCTCGGAGATTGCTATTTTTTCTCAATTTCAATGTCAAAGACGATGTCCAAGGAGAAGAAGAAGAACGACATTGACATCTCTGTATTGGATGGGCATCGAGCCAAGAACGAGCTGGCCTAGCGTGTCGTGAATAAAAATACTAGTTGGTGAGACCAATAACCATGAGTGATATTATCTTTAATTTTCCGATCTTTGGTTATTCTTGTAATTTGGGAAGAAGAAGGATTACTGTTCTGGAAAGCTCCTCAGCTTGTGATGTACCGGTGTCTGAAGCAAGGAGAGTTGCTGGTTAGCACCTCATTTTAGTAATCAAACCTAATCCTCTTTCTCTCCTCTTTCTATTTCTTTCCTTTCACTCTCTTCTGCTCTCTCTCTCTGCCCTCTCTTTCTCTCTAGTCCTTCTCTGTTTCCTGCAAAGTGACACAGCTCCTAACATTCTAGTATCAGAACACTGATCGAATTAGTACTTTACTTTACTCTGGCAAGAAAACGTACTCCAACAATGGCAGAGCATGCCCATCTTAAGGTTGTGTCAATAAGTAGCTACGAAAGCACAACTAGCAGATTCAAACACTGGTGGAAAATTTTATACGGCTGGAGGTGCTGCCAACTCAGATGCAGGCCATGGAGAAGCAACTTACGGAAAGTTTCCAAGCTGAGTCACAGGCGTCCTTTAAGCAGCTTGTGGAGCTGTTGAACTCTTGGGAGTCTCTTCAACTCAAGGATAAAGGGTTTGACGTTCGAGGCCCTATTTATGGCAACAACACATGGTATATTGCCATCTTATAGGATTCATCCTCTCAGATTCGGGAGAAAACAGCTTTAAGGGCAATCAATCAAATGTGAAGAAACTGAAACCAGCATTGAAGCCTCTGAAACGTAAGCTGCAGTTCTTCAATAGAGAGAATCCCTGTTGTTGGTTATGAAAGTGCAATCGATAATTTTAGTATTACAGCATCGAGGGGTCAGGAATGGCTGGAGATGGTGGCAATGTACGTGGAAGGCAAGGCCAATGTCTGATTTTACGGCTGGATTATTTGAGAGAGATTTATGTCAGCATTTTGGTGACCCTTCTCAGCCAGAAGTGATTAAAGAATTCTACAAGCTCCATCAAATCGGGGCTGTAAGGGTTTACGAAGAGCAATTTGAAGAATTCCAATCCTTATACACACTAGAGAAGAGGACATTACCAAGACAACCTTATACACGCACCACGGGCATTACAAGTTTAGATCGATGCAATTTGGACTAACAAATGCACTGGTGACATTTCAGACGTTGACGAACATCTTCTCTTTCTTGTTGCGAAAATATGTCTTGGTTTTTTTTTTTTTCGACGACATATTGGTCTATGGTTTCAGTATGGTGGAACACAAACAACACCTCCATTAAGTTCTCCAACTTCTTCGCCAGCACTGTTTGTACAAAAAATTGTCTAAATGTTCATTTGGGCAGACGAGAATTGAGTACTTGGGGCATGTGATAACTAAAGAGGGGCCCTCAACTGGTGAGTCCAAAATAGAAGCCGTAAGCATCTATGAAAAGTCTTCGAGGGTTTCTTAGACTTATTGGTTTCTATCGAGAATGTAGGGTTTTGAGATTAGAAATTTAGAATTAAAAATTTAAAATAAGAATTAAGATTTAAAAATTTAAAATAAAAAAAAAGATAAGATTGATTTTTTTGACGGAATTAGCCTCCAATGATTATTTTGAAGGGATCGACCTCCAATGATCTCTTCGAACAGATCGATTTTTAATAAATTAAATATTTTAATAATATTATTAATTATTTAGTCAAATCTAAAAGTTATAAAATATTACAATTATATAAATTTAATAAACTACTATTAAAATATAATCTCATCTATTAATTTAAAAATAATAAAAGATAAATATTAAATAAAATAATTAATAATAATAATTTCTTAATTAAAAAAATCTTATCATTCTTCCGCTTTTCAAATTAATCTTGTTCTCAAAACTTGTCTCATTCAACTATTTTTTTTAATCTGACCTTTTTCCATGAAACTTCTTCCAAAAGTTTGTCTTAATCAATGGTCTTTCTTAATATTACATTCTTCCATGGAACTTCTCTCATATGATAATTGAATACAGAATTTTTGTCATCCATATTTTCATACTCTAAGTTGATATCATCACCAAAATCTTGGCTTTTCACAACTTCTAGCTCTAAATTAATGTCATCACCAGAATTTTTGTCGTCCATAGCGTCATGCTTTGAATCAATATCCTCGTGCTTTGAATCGGTATCCTCGTGCTTTGAATCAATATCCTCATGCTTTGAATCGATATCCTCATGCTTTGAATCGATATTATCACCAAAATCTTTGTCTTTCACAGCATCATGCTTTGAATCGACTTTATCACCAAAATCTTTACCTTGCATAAGGTCATCACCAAAATCTTTGCCTTTCATAAGGTTATCACCAAAATCTTTACCTTTTATAGTATCATGCTTTGAATCGACTTCATCAGCATCATGCTTTGAATCGACTTCATCGTTAGTAGGTTTGCTGGCTTCTTTAGCAATTGGGTGATAAATTTTAGTATCTAACCTCTCTTTATATAAGCGAGCAAAGGAAATAGTAGCTACCATTGTCCATGAGTAGCGAGTTTTAACTTCACGTTGAATGTTAGGAATAAGTTTGTCAATGAAAATTTCCACTAATTGCCTTTCGACCAATCTTTGGATCGGTTGATCAGTTACTCAAATTGACTCTGATATTTTAGGATGATGAATGTTTGATGAATCATTGTGAGCTCTCCATCAACATGGTCTCTTGACTGATTCTGTGCTTTAGAAAGAACTATCTGTTCAATCCTCTTAAAGGACTCTTGCATCTGTTCATGCATTAGTTTGAACTTTTTAAAAGATTCTTGGATGAGAAACAATGATTTTTCAACTCGGAATACTCTAGCATTTGAATCAGAAGAGTTGTATGAAGACATACTGTAAGATTGCAAATTAGTGATACCTAGAATTTTTTTCTATTGTCGGGTAAGAGGCATAAACCTTTTTTTTTTTTTTGGTAGGGAAGGATGGAATAAGTCCCTAAGAACGCCGCTCTAATACTAGATGTTAAGAACCTAAGATTTTGGAATTAGGGATTTGAAATAAGAATTAAGATTTGAGAATTTGAAACTGATATCTGATGTTGAGAACTTAAGGTTTTGGGATTAGGGATTTGAAATAAGAATTAAGATTTGGGAATTTGAAATAAAAAAAGGGATAGGATTGATCTCTTCGAGGGGATTAGTCTCCAATAATCTCTTCAAGGGGATCAGTCTCCAATGATTGCTTCGAGGGGATCGACCTCCAATAATCTCTTCAAGGGGATCGACCTCTAATAAACTAAATACTTTGATAATATTATTGATTGCTTAGTCGAATCTAAAAGTGATAAGCTATTACAATTATATAAATTTGATAGACTACTATTAGGAATATAATTTCGTCTATTAATTAAGAAATAATAAAAAATAAATATTAAATAAAATAATTAATAATAATAATTTTTTAATTAGAAATATCTCATCAGATACCACCATAAATTTATCAAACATTATGGAATTATCAACAAGCCATTGACAATTGTCCTCAAAAAAAGACAATTTTTGATGGAGCTAGGAAGCTCAAGAGGCAATTGAGCATTTGAAGGAGGTCATGTGCATCGTGCTGGTCCTAGCCTTGGTAGATTTTGACATGACCTTCACCTTGGAGATAGACGCTTGCGGAGTTGGACTAGGAGTCATACTTAGGTATGAAGAGCAGCCAATAGCGAATTTGAGCAAAACCTTCAGCCCTCACAATCAAGGCTTGCCCATTTACCAAAAGGAATTTCTTGCCATTCTCATAATTGTCATTCAAATGGAGGCATTATTTGGAGGGGAGGCAAAGATGTATCATGAAAGTATAAAGCCCCTGCTATAGCAAAGGCCTTGTACATATGGGCAACAGAAGGGAATCACAAAGATCTTAAGGTTGGATTATATAATTCTTTACAAGAAAGAATCAGAAAAATAGAGTCGCGGATGCTTTGTCTCAGTAGAGAGAAGAGGAATGCAATGCCATCATAGCTATAGTACCTCAATAGATTAAGGAAATCATGGGAAGTTATAAGGGGATCAATTGGTTCCGAAGCTAATTCAATTTATGACAAATAAGCAAACAACAAACTCCAAATACAACTATGAGCAAGAATCCTGAAACAAAAAGGTTGCATTTACATTGATAATAAAGGGGAACTTCATTTTCAGCTAATCAAGGCCATGCATGACTCAACAATTAAGGGTCACTTAGGGGTAAGAGCTATTTACACATGATTGAAATCATTCTTTGTTTGGCCTAGTATGAAGAAGAGCGTGCAACAATGGGTTTGAGGGTGCAAAGTCTGCCAATAGTGCAAGACAGAAACGGTGTTGTATCTTGTTGTCTTGCACTCACTTCTAGTTCCAAAGCAAAAATAATGACACATTTTGATAGACTTCGACGAAAGCTTGACAAATTTCGAAGGTAAGAATGTATTATTGGGCTCAGCCATCCATTCTTCACTCCCATAATAGCCAAACTATTTTTTGAGCAAATTCTCAAGTTACATAGGTTGCTAGAATCCATCATTTCAAAAAAGGACTATTTCTTTATGAGCCAATTTTGGTAGGAATCATTTTAAATGGAGAGAATTGCTCTTCATTTGAGTTCAATATACCATTCACAGTCAGACAACCAAACAGAGCAACTCAACCATTGTATTGAGGGGATACTTGAGATGTATATGCTTCTTGCGTCCTCTCAAGTTGATTTGGTAGTTGTTGCTAACTGAATGGTGGTACAATATGACTCACCACACGACCATCGACATGACACCCTACGAAGTTCTATTTAGGTAGCCTCCTCCTTAGTTGGCATTGATGTTGTCCACTAGAACCAAGGTGGACTCCTTAGAAGAATTCAAGGAGCAACAGAACCTTCTGTCTTAAGGAGCAATTACAACTTTTCCAGCTATTGGTCGCCATTAAACCAAATGTTACTGGATTCAACTCATCCAATGTTTCCCTTGCTTTCCTTTTCTTTAAGAAATAATCCTCAAGATTTTGCTTCATTTGACGTCAAACATCAAATGACACCTTCCAACATTGATCTACTTCCCCTTTCATTTATGCTAAATGTTACTTAACTTGATTAATACCTCCCCTTTATAAAATACAAACACATCAATTTTTTCCTTGCACTACTTGCTCCTTCATCAACCTCCTTACAATGACCCTTTGCTAAATCAATTTTTTGCCTAACATCGCTTTTTGTAGTTCTTGTAAGAGATGCACTTTTAGAAAAACCAATTTGATGAAGTGAACATTTCAGGTGAGGTGTTATCATCTCCTGTTGAAGACATATGGCAACAAGAATATGAACATAAATAATAGTAAACTTCATAAGACTAGCAACAAGCTAATTTGAGATTATTAAGTTTGCGTACATGGATAACAATATTTTAATGAATCATAGAACAATGTGGAAAGAAAATATTGGTAAGTGGGAAGACATTTTAATAAGTCATGATGCACAAATAAACCTTTAAGAAGTTCATAACCCCAAAGATGCCGAAGTTACATTTCCATTTCCTTTCAGTAATGGTGACCACTCATTTGATTTAAAGTCAAAGTGAAGAAATAAGATTACACATTTGAATATTGCCCCTTATTCTTTCTCGATAACCTCATCACACGTATGAAAGTGCTTCTTCATTCTTGAACCAATTTAACCTTTTTTTTTTTGCAACTATATTTTTTCATGGATGCACAGCATTTTAATAATAGTAATACTGATAAATTTTCTCTCACGCATAGTCATTTCAGCTGTGGACAAAAACAAGTTCTGCATCATGTATGCAGAATCACCTTGTTCCCAAGCTGCCAGATTTCTTTGCAAAGGACATGGACAGCATACTGTGATCCCATACCCATGTAGTAGCTGTAAGTTAATATGAATACACTCATTAAACAGCTTGTCCCAAATCCAAGCCAATGTCCTTCAAACTGGCTTCTCAGGAGAATCATTATTAAGTTCAATCAATATTCTAGTGAGGCAAGATTTCCATCGTCCATCGAGGAAGCACCAGGAGTCTTCAATGTGAATCATTCCCAGGTACTAACCTCGTATGATCTGCTCATGTAACCACAAGCAATCATGATATGACAAAAAATTCATTTTGATTGCAAGCAATCATCACGTAATCAAGAATTTAGAAAATTTTGGTTGGAAAAATATCATAATGCTTTCAAGTTTACTTACAAATCATATCCTCTAAATATATATATTAATTAGGAAACATTAAATCAGCCAAAAAAGAGGGAGAACATTAGAGCAGCAATGGGGCTTAAGAAAGAGAGAGAGAGAGCCACAAAAAATTAACAGACAATGATACGAACAAACAACATGGTCAAGCAGCTACAATACAAGAAATTTTTAATTTGAAGTCGAATCAAAGCTCAAAAGATTCCGAAGACCCACTAACGAAAAAAAGAGATCATTAAGAACCCAAATCATTAAAAACGGCAAAGAACACAAAACTTCGAACCAACTTCGAACACCGATCGATTACAAGTAAGCCAGAGACAACTGGAGAGGAAAGAAGGCTAGATCAGGTAAGTGGAGCTTCTGCACTTTGAGGGATGACGTTGGGGAGAAAAAAAAAAAAACAATTTTGTCTAGGAATCGCCAGAGAAACAATATAAATTTAATTTTAAAATGACGCCGCTTAGGCCAATTAAAAAATAAAAAAAAGAGTTCGATTCAACCAATTTTTCAAGTGAACCCAGTTTCAAAAAAAACAATTGAATCAACTGATTTTTTCCAATTCAACGTCCCAAACAGTTTTTTTTTTTTTTTGCTTTTTTTTTGGTTAAAACTAAACTGGCCCAATCCAATGTCCAGCTCGACGGATCACCGGTCCGATCAACCAAGCCGGACCGAATTTTATAACACTGCTTTTCTTGCCAGAAAAAAATAAGGACGTAGGAGCCGACATTTCTGTGGAGTGGCTAACCTAAGTGCGGTCGACCTAATTTCAGATCACGAAAACATGTAGTTTCTTCCCATGCACCATATGGAGTTGATCACATGTATGTCTCCATTGGCGCGAGACGGGCGCCAGAGAGTTTTTTTTTTTTTATTGTGGCCGCCAAAGGTCAGTGGGCTGTTAAAAGATGAAGAAGAGTGAGCCAGCCACCCAATCCTCGTTTTTGTTGAAGAACACTTGTAATTGGTAAATGCGTCATCCATCCCCAAGCATATACATATATATATATAATTCATCAAATTAATTAACAATATGGAAGTTTTGAAAGCCACGGAAACGCGCTAACCAGCGGCGGTTCCGCGCTCCTCAGCTCGCCATCAACACTCCCAGGCCAGGCCAAGCCAATACAAGCCATTCCCACGGCAGCACAGCGCACCACGGCCACTCACGCCTCAACCACCGAAACCACCTCCGCACAGGGGGCGCTCGAGCGCCCGGGCACATTTGAGTGTTACTTCGAAAGCGTCCGAACCCTAATTAGCCAAATCCTATGTTTCAAAGCCTCCACGAATTTCATTAACATTTATTGATACGATCTCAGTCAACGCTATTTTGGTCTCAATTTCAATGTCTTCTTCGGTGTTCAACAACAACAGCATTGCCATCTACGTATCAGATGACGAACCGGACGAACTCGGCCGGATGCGAGTCCGAGTCCGTAGAAAACGGAAGAAACAGCCCGGGCATCGAGCCAACAACGACCTGGCCCAGCGAGTTGTTAAATTTCTCTTCAAGTATTGGATTTTACTCGTCTTCTTTGCAGCAGCTGGATTGCTCGTTTTTGAGGCCTCGAGGATTGGTAAGAGACCGGATATAGATGCAAAATCGGAAACCAGTAAAGAGAAGAAGCCAGATTTGAGGGTAATCCGCGAGGCCAAGAAACCGGAGAAGAAGTCGGAGGGGAATTTGAATCGGCTCGATCCAGTGACTCGAGTTGTTGGCGGTGTTAGGGAAAGTAAGTGACTGTTTTAAGCTTTTTGATTTGGTAAATTTCTCTTTGTCAAGCCTTCTTCAGTTTTATTTTGCAATGTGCAACACGAGGACGATGATTGTTTGCTTATAGTATAGCCAATTTTGCTCATCGATTTACAATATCATGTTTCCTTTGCAAGCACAAATTAACTTGCCAGTCTATGGAAATCAATCTGTAGTTTGTTTGAAGAATTCGGCGTTGGGATACAAATGCCAACACTTTTTGAGGATTATAATAAATCTCCAAATTAGTACAGCCTTTTAAGATACTTTATCTGGAATGTTGCCTGTGGCATCTTTTTGGGTCCTCAAATTTGTTCAGTATGTGATGCTAGTTTGTGAATCATACCAGGTTGCTTGAAGCTCCTACCTCCTGAACAACTTCAGCATCTCGATATTCCCTTGCGCGATGACACCGATGGTCCTGTTAAAAATGTGGTATACATGTCTGCAACAGATACTGAACTTTTAGTAGGAAACACTACTCTGCGAGGGCAGGGGACAGGGGCCACAAGATTTAATTTATTTAGTGGATTGCAAACTTTTGATCAGCGAGAGACAAGTTTTAAGGTTTTACACTGCATCTGGAGACTTTTGGCCATCCCTTTTTAGTATGATACAAAATTTTATTATCTTGTTGGGATTATGGTAGTTTCAGATCATGTAACAGAATAAATTCTGTCTTTAAATTTTGTAAGCCATGGTCCTTTTGTACTTGAGCTGATGGTGCTTATTTGTCTGGAAATATTTGGTGCAGGTTAAAGAAATATCTAAGGTCCATTGTGGATTTTACAGTGACAAGGGAGGTTTTAAGATTTCTGATGAGGATAAAAGTTACATGCAAACCTGCAAAGTAGTGGTCTCTACGTGTGCATTTGGTGGTGGAGATGACCTTTATCAACCTATTGGAATGTCAGACACATCACTTCGAAAGGTTAGTATATAGGTTACCTAATCTGAGCTTTGTTTCTTATCAATCCACATTCTTTGTGAGCATTCTGGTAAAACTGATGCAGGTTTGCTATGTTGCATTTTGGGATGAAATTACTCTAGCAGCTAAAGAAGCAGAGGGACACAGGATTGGCATAGACCATTTTATCGGGAAGTGGCGGGTTGTAGTTGTGAGGGATCTTCCTTTCAGTGACCAAAGATTAAATGGAAAAATCCCAAAGGTAGCAAAGCTTTCCTTGGTACATCAGTGGATCCTTTGATATGATTCTTGCTTTCCTTAAGGAGTTATTCAAGTAGTTGCTCTGAGTTACCTTTTTTGGAAATCTTTTTCCATCTGTGGGTTAGGAGCATTGGTTCTTGTTTTCATGGAAATTTTGAAATCTCAAGGGTCCATATGCCTGGAAAATGATAGAAAAAAGGGGCAAAATGACAAATAGTATCTTTTGCAAATTAATTTTGTATTGCTATCTTTTAAGCTCATTGTGAGAGTCATGCAAATTGCTGCCTGTGTATGCTTGTATCATGCAATGCGGGGTTAGTTTGCAACATAAAGTTGATATGGCAACATCTGGAGAATTTCTTCACTTAATATAATGGCAATGATGACCATTCACCGTTCTTGCATTGAGATGGCATCAATGTTCTGGTTTTCTTTGTGAGTGCATGTCTGAGACTGTGCATTTGCATCTTGTGGTTGTCTGTAATGTGAATCTCTTCTTGAAGGTTTTTATTTGCTCATCTGTTTATTGCACTCAGATGCTGGGACATCGTCTTTTTCCTCATGCAAAGTATTCTATTTGGGTGGACTCTAAGTCTCAATTTAGGAGGGACCCTTTAGGTGTTCTGGAAGCCCTTCTTTGGCGCTCAAATTCTGTGCTAGCAATTTCAGAACATGGAGCCCGTAGTAGTGTGTATGATGAAGCAAATGCTGTTGTACAGAAGCATAAGGCTACCCCAGAAGAAGTTCAAGTGCAGTTGGCTCAGTATAAAAAAGATGGCTTACCCAAAGACAAGAGATTTAATGGAAAGAAAGGTACATTTTTCCTTATTTAAGACTTGTGTCTTGCCATTCAATATGATTGCAAAATGGCTATAAAGATAATTGAAAGTGAGCTTTAAACCATGGGTACACTTGGTTAAGTCTACTTTGTATGGATCTTTTTGACTGAATGTTCGACTTATTGGGACAGGTCACAGTTTTGATTTCCATATGGTAGACAGACTGACATATGACATTCTTAGTCAATATTTAAAAAGATCAGGAGATTGCATACTGAATAATAGGCGTCTACACTGACCTCCCCTTGTTTTTGTTTTTTTCCTCTTGTGTGAATACTATGGCTTTTTTAATATTTTTGATTAATATTGACAAATTCTTGTAATTTTTAGCTTTGAATGAAGCTTCAATCATTGTGAGGGAGCATACACCATTGACTAATCTCTTCATGTGCCTCTGGTTTAATGAAGTGGTTCGATTCACTTCAAGGGATCAGCTGAGTTTTCCTTATGTGCTTTGGCGGCTTGGAGTGCCGGAGAACATCAATAGGTTCCCAGTTTGTGTCCGAAAAGATCTTGTCAACAGTATGGGCCACATACGGAAGGCTAAGCCTTTGATCAAGTGATTATTGCTGCTATGATCATTTTGGTTCATGGACTGAATTCATGTATGATTCATATCTAGCTAAATGTGCTGGATTGACTAATTCTGACGATATATTTTTAGCCTTTAGGCTCTTGTTCTCCATTCTTTTCGCAAAAGCTTTCTATTTAAATGCTCGATTAAATCCTTGCAATATACCATGTGATTTAAAGTATGTATTATTGGTATTATAGTGATTTAGTCTTTTGTGGTAAAAAAAAGATCTAGTGATCTTAAGTCTCCGCTGTCTTGGTCTTCTGTTGAGATTGCTAATGGTTGCACCCTCTAAATTCTTACAGTGGGTTCAGCAATCAAATGACAGAGTTGATGTTGTTGGAATCTCTTGGCTTCAACTCTCTTCTTTATTTGTCCGAGTTTATGTTGATGGATAGCGTCAAAGTAGCTTCAAGTGATGATAATATCAAATGGGATCTTCTTTATGACATGAAAGATAAAAAAAGAGGCACCGATAGGCATATAAAGTGCATGATTTCATCTGTGTATTTAATTTTGAGTAGGCGGATGATCCTTTGTCGTGTATGTTCCGGGGAGAGCAGCGGGCCCTAAACGAAAGAGGAGTACAAAGCTCTAACCAGCAGAGTTCGGTTTGTCCGTCGAATAGAAATGGCCGGGCTTTGTATCCCACAGAAAGATGGGCCTCTCCGCCTTTTTCCGGCCTTACTATTTATTCTCAACAAGGAAGCATGGACGCGATTGTCACTTCTGAAATACTGTGCCGGACGTGGATACACGTCTGATATGAGACCGAGTAAAAAGTGTCTATTGAAAAGTTTTGAAAACAAAAAATTTAGAAATGTCAGAACATGCTGAGAACTCGTCAAAAATATTTTTGTAATTTTGACAACTAAAATTAAAATTAAATTAAAAGTTTATGTTATACTTGTGAATAAAAATTGCATTACGTTTTTAATTACATTTATGAACGATATAATAATTCATTTAATTAGTTTTATTAATAATTTTTATTAAAATTATTATACAATAATATATTATCACATAATAAAATTAAAATATAAATAAAATATACGAATGAATAAAATTTATGGTAATTCTTTTTTAATATGATGTGTCTGCATATATTAACCATGTTTGTGTCCTTATATTTTAAGAATTAATATCTTATCCGAGTATGTGCTCCCTAGATTCTTAGGAATTTTGGATACACAGCCGTTGATTCTCAACATTTTATTTACTTTTTCCTTTTATTGCACAGCCATTGGGTGGGCGAATGATCTTTGACTTTATGTAAAGACAGGCGCAATAGAGGTTTTGTAACCGTTTGATTTTGCTTTTTTCTTTTTTTTTTCTTTTTTTGTTTTTAACAAATTTGATGACAAAAACGTGTTTTTCCAAAAATTAAAAAATAAAGATATAAAAAAAAAAAAAGAGGCAGGGGACTTTGACTTTGAGGCCTTTTTAGTTTTTTTTTTTTTTTTCATTGTTTTCTAAAATTAAATGATTTTGACCTTGAAAATAATGGAAAACAGATTTTAAAAAAGAAAAAATCGTGTAGCGTAATAGTCAAGCCATCCGATAAGAAATGGTAGAAGTAGCGTAAATCCAACATGAACAACCCCGATAAGTTAAAATAAAAATTATGATTATTAAATTAAAATAATTATTATATATTAATTATTAATTAATTATTTTATATATTATTTTATAATAAATAATAAATGATAAAAAAATAATATTAAATGATTAATATATCATTATTATTTTTATAAATATTAAGTGTTTGTCATTTGTTTAAGAGATTAAAAATTTTTCTTTCTTCTCTTAATTTCTTCATTATTATATTAAAAATTTTTTTATCTATAATATTATTACAAAAATATTATAGATATTTAAAAAAATAATTATGAAAATATAACAATTTTTTAAGAGTTTGATTTCAATAATGCACTTACGAAAGAATTTACATAAACTTTTATTACAAATTAGTGAGGTAAAATTTTGGTTTAAAAAGAGTGGTATCAAATATACAATTTGAAACAATTATCTTTTAAATTTAAACATGATCAAGAATTTATATCAATAGTTTTAAGACCAAATTACCAATTATGGCTAGAAAATTGAAAGAACTAATTTCAAATTTTGTAAAATTAAAAAGATTTAATGAAGAAAACTTCATATGCTAATAAAAGAGAGTTCACTTTTTGTTAGTGTTACTATAAGTGGCTTATATTTTGAACATTATAAGACTCAAAGAGTTTGAAAATGAGACAATTTGATACTAGGAAGAGACAAAAATGGGCAACTAATGAGGAGATATAGAAGGGACACATCCTAAATACCATAAGTGATTCATTATTTGATTTTTACTATAATTTTCAAATTATAAAGGAACTATGAGATAAATTAAAGACAAAATATATGTAAAATGATGCAATAAGTAAAAAATTTCTTGATTTTAAATTTAATAATTATAAAATAATTGATGGTAAACTAATAATGAAACAATTTTTTGAGATTGAAAGAATACTTAAACATTTTTCACAACATAAGATGTTTATAAATGAAACTATTATTGTATGTTTAATGGTATATAAATTGCCTTCTTCATGGAAAGATTTCAAGGTAAGTCTTAATATATATGATTTACATAACACACAAACATTGTAAAAAAAAAGATACTTTGTGACATTTATTAACAATTACTCTATATGTTATCATATTTACTTGTTGTATACTAAAGTTAAAGTTTTTGAAAGATTCAAAGTTTATAAATCTGAAATTTAACCACAATGTGAATTTGTTATTAAATACTTATAATTTGATAATGAAGGAGAATATTATGACACTGCATTCTTTAAGTTTTTAGGAATTATTCATCAAATAATTGCTTCTTACACACCACAATAAAAAGGTGTTGCTAAAAGCAAAAATTGAAAATTAATGGAAATGATTAAGGCTATGTTGTCAACTTTTGACTTAAGTCATAGATTTTATGGAGAAGCATTGCTTATAGTATATTGCATTTTGAATAGAGTTCCAACAAAAAGGAACTAAATAATCCTGTATGAATTATGAAATAGAAAGAAGTTAAACCTTAATTATATAAGAGTTTGAGATTATATAACAATTGTTAGAGTTCCTAAACCTAAAAGGAAAAAGTTGGGTGAAAGAGAAATTAAATGTATCTTCTTAGAATATACTCGCAATAGTAAGACATATTGATTCATAGTCATATAGTCTGCTAACACTATGTTTGCTAACACACTTATAAAATCAAGGAATACCATTTTTGACAAACATGAGTTCATTTTTATTCCTAAAATTTTAGAATAAAACAAGTTCCTAATAAGGAAAATGATGTGTTGGTAAAAGGAAATAAAAATAATGAAGTCATTGAACTTTATAGGAGCAAAAGAGCAAAAGAAGCAAAAACTTTTGGTTTTGATTACTTAATGTTCCTAGTAGAAGGAACAAGGGAATCAATTTATAATAAAATTTCAAATTGCTTTAATATTAAAGATGATCCTAAGACATTTAATAAAGTGATGAAATCGCAAGATGCCATATTTTGGAAGGAAGCGATAAATGATGAAATAGATTTCATTACAAGTAATAACACTTAGAAATTGGTAGACCTTTCACTTAGTTCAAAGTCAATTTGATGTAAATGGATTTTCATAAAAAAAATGAAAGTTAATAGGACCATTGACAAGTTTAAAGTTATGTTAGTTGCAAAAAACTTTACATAAAAATAAGGTGTCGATTATTTTGATATATATTTACCAATGACTAAAATTACCACAATTAAGCTACTTATTACACTTGCCTCAATTTATAATTTAGTAATTTATCATTTGGATGTGAAAAAAACATTCTTAAATGGTGAATTAGAAGAAGAACTATATATGGAGCAACTTAAGGGATTTATTGTACCTAATTAAGAGGAAAAGGTCTAGAAATTTGTTAAGTCCTTGTATGGACTAAAACAAACACCTAAGTAATGACACCAAAAATTTGATCAGGTGATACTTGTTAATGGATTCGAGATTAATGAATCAAATAAATGAATCTATTAAAAGTTCAAAGAAGGAAAATGTGTGATTATCTGTTTGTATGTATATGACAGATTAATTTTTAGGACTTACTTAGAAGAAGTTGAAGTTACCAAAAGATTTATATCTAACAATTTTAATATGAAAGACATAGGTAAGGAAAATGTCATCCTTTAAATTAAAATCTTACAGAACTAAAATAGCATAAGTCTTTTTCAATCACATTACATTGAAAAAGTTTTTAATAAATTTAATCACATAAATTGTATATTAGCCTTTACCCCACTTGATCCCAACATGAATTTCACTAAGAATACTTAAAATCCAATATCACAACTAAAACATACCAAGGTGATAGAATGTCGAATGTACAAGGTTAGACATAACCTACACAGTTAGCAAAATATGTAGGCATATAAGTAATCTAAGTGACTTGCATTGGTATGAAGTAAATAAAATCCTAAAATACCTAAAGAAAATAAAGAATTATGATGTAAATTATACTAGTTATCATTCTATTATAGAAGAATACTTAAATGTTAGTCGAATCACTGATAAAGAGAATTGTACTTCTACTAGTAGATAGATTTCTTGGGGTTCCAAAAAACAAACTAGCATGGTAGATTCCACTATAACTGCAGAATTTATATCATTGACTTTGACAAATAAAGAAGTATAATAGTTAAGAAATTTGCTTTATGAAATTCCTTTTTGGTAAAAACTAGTAGAACCTATTTATATATATTATGATAGTGTTATAACTCTGGAAAAAGCATATAGTCAAGTATATAATTGTAAGTTTAGACATATTAAACTTAGATACAGTTATATGAGAGATTTGATTACAAATGTAGTGATCACGATTGATTTTATAAGATTAAATCAAAATATGATTGATCATTTAACAAAAGAATTAACACAAGATATTGTGAATAAAATATCAAGAGGAAGGTGTTTTAAGTACATAAATACAAATTATTCATAATGGAAACTCAATTTAATACTTGATATAATGTTAAGTATTGAGTTTAATAAATTAAAGTACATTATTAATATGATTAAAGTATTATAATTAATTTTTATTTTTATCACATAGTTATATAGTATTTAGTTCTTATAATAAAATTGAGAGAATAAATATTTAATACTCTTAATAAATTAAAATGACGTTTTTATAGTAGGAGTTCCAATCTTCATTATTAAAATATTAATAAATTTGATTTAAATTTTTTATCATAATTTAATTATAATTAACATATAATAATAAAATTTATTTCACTTTATAATTAATTATTTAATTTTAATTTCATTTAATTCATTAAATATAAATTCAAATTTAATTATTTTTAAATTAATATGCATATTAATCATAATGAATAACTAAATTAATTTTTATTTTATTTAATTAATTTTTAATTTAAATTTTAAAAATTAATTAAATTAATAATTATTAAAATTATAACTCAAATTTTAATATTTTAATAATTTTTTTAAATATTTAAGATTAAACCTTATGTATTTACTTGGATGTTGGAACTTTTCATGTCCATAGCTCAAAAAATTTAAAAGCAAATTACGAAAAAGACAAAACAAAACAAAAACATAAAACAAAAGTTGGCAATTTGACGGCAGGTCGAGGTATGAAGGGCTCACTGATCCGGTCCAACAGGCCCAAAAATGGGAAAATTGAAGAGATCCGTTTCAGCAAAGCGGATCTGACTAAAACCCACTCGCATCACACGTGCGATGCACTTCTAAATACCAGATACTCAGAGACCGTACGCGGCCCAAGTAATTCAGCTTCCGTTGCAACGCCAATAGCGACGTACCTGACTTCGTCGCGCTTGCTGGTCGCCTGTTCCTCACCTTTCTCTCCCTTCCCTCTCTGTCTCGCTCTCTATGAATCTGAAATCTTTTAGTTATCTCAGGTGGCTAAGCTAACTAGAACGTAACAGAAAGACGACGGGAAAATGGCGAAATCGAGTGCGGACGATGAGGAGCTGAGGAGAGCCTGCGAGGCGGCAATTGAAGGCACCAAGCAGAAGATCGTGATGTCGATCCGCGTGGCTAAGAGCCGCGGTGTCTGGGGCAAATCTGGCAAATTGGGCCGCCAAATGGCCAAACCTAGGGTTCTTGCCCTCTCTAGTACGCACACGCACGCCCTCGCCCTCTCTTCTTTTCTCTTTCTCTTTCTCTTTCTCTGTGTTTTTTTTTTTAATGTTTTTTCCTCAATAAATATTACGGGTGTCATATTTTGTTTCTTTTCAATTTCAGCTTTTTCATACCGATTTTACTTGAATTGCATTTATTTGTTGTGCGTGTGAAACGAAGCCGCCAGTGTTCTAGAAGATTGGTTAGAACTTGAGACTTTTCCGGGTGTGGAAAGGAATGTTCTGTTAGAAATGCAGTAGAATTTGGATTTTGTCCGTTGAATGAGCAGGAAAATAGAGAGCAGTTGAGGAATTTGACCTTACTCACGTTAAGCATGATTATTAGGTTTTTCTTGTTGGATTGAATGTAATTTATGAATAGTCATGTGTGGAATAATTTCTGATTTATGCATTTCTTCTCCATTGAATTCTGAGTATGAATGCCTGATGTTGGTTTTACTCACCTCAATGAGTGTGAAGCAGGAGAAGTTTCTGATCGGTACTTTTGTTGTGGCATGACTGGAAAGTGTCATTTTATTTGCATGTTGGTGACATTAATAGTGTTTGGTTTGTGCAGCAAAATCTAAAGGTCAACGGACTAAAGCATTTCTTCGAGTCCTAAAATATTCTACTGGTGGAGTCCTTGAGGTAATGCTCACTTTGAGTATTTTGTTGTCTGGGGAATGTTGAGTCAATGAAAAAGAAAATAAGTACCAAAGTATGGATTCATGGACATACCAAGGCCAAAGATGTCTTGTAGTCCTGATCTTAGATGTTGGATAAAGGGTCTTGGTGTGGCTGTCCTTTTAAGCATGTCTGTCTAATATGGGGTATATTGAGTTCAACCTGAGCTTGAATTTTTTACCTTTTCTTATGCCAATGTCCTTGTATTTTAGCTTTAATGGTAAAGGGGTGAATAGATTGTCATAATTCAAATAACAATAGAAGTTTCCTTTTATACGTAACCTACTTTGTTCCTTGACTTCTCTTGTATTTAGCATGTTTGTTTGACAAAATGCAACTTGTTTGGCATGCTGCACTATAAGTGCATATGTAATGTCATGTCTTGACCTGATCCTGCAGCCTGCAAAGTTGTACAAGCTCAAGCATCTTTCAAAGGTGGAAGTTATAGCTAATGATCCCAGTGGGTGCACATTCACATTGGTAATGCTTTGTCTCTAGTCCTTCAGAAAGGCTTTGTATCAAATGTGGGATTGCTGACTAGTGGCTATCTGAATTCAGAAAACCCTTAAGCTAATGAGAAGGAACTTTTCTTCAAGATATGAACTTAGCATTACTTGCTTTATAGATGGGCAGCTTGTGACTGAGCTTTTTGCAGGGATTTGATAACCTCAGAAGCCAGAGTGTTGCTCCCTCTCAATGGACTATGCGCAACATTGACGATAGGTGATAGATAGAATTCTCTCTTCTTTGTAATAACTAAAAAATGGCCATTGACCGTGTCCTTTTAGGCTGTCACTGCCAATCAATTATTCTTTTCATCTAATATGTTTACTTTAAATGTTTCTAATAGGAACCGCATTTTGTTTTGCATCTTGAACCTCTGCAAAGATGTGCTTGGCCGTTTTCCTAAAGTTGCTGGCATAGATGTGGTGGAGATGGCACTTTGGGCTAAGGTAACAATTTTGCATTTTTGCATCTTTAAGTGTCATTTACTGTTTTGTTTTAGATTTTCTTTTCTCCAATTCTGGATCTTTCCAACTTTATTGCTTGTCAGATCAATAAGCTATTACAGAATTTCTGTGGCAACATTCAAAGAAAGGTTTTGTATACCATGTGTGAATGCATTATTCATTTTTACCTAACACTCTTGCTTGATTTGTACAACTCCTGTATCCCCATGGACTGGTAAATTTTCTTGAAGAATCCAGTCACAAAGAGTTTGTTTGTGATCTTAAAATTTGCATCAGGTACTTGGCCACAATTTTTGTTAGGCTTTGTATTGCAATATGTAGCAATGGCTCCAAATTATGGCCCATGTCTCTGCCATTATTTTTCGGTTCGTGAAATTTCTGCACTTGGCTTGAGTAGATCTGTTCTTTGATAGTTGAATGTCATTTGGGGGAACCAAATATATTCAAATTTCATAGACCATAGTTGGGCCCCTGTGGCACTTTGCTCTTTAAATGTCATTATAACTGACTTGCTGCCTAAGATAGGTGCAACATATCTACTTAAATGATGCCATATGTTCCTATTTGGGGCTGAACTTTGATGGTCTAAGATGAACTAGCTTTGAGCACTGGCCTCTGTTTTGGCATCATGTCTGAAATCGATATTTTATCAATGTGCTGCTCTTCTGGAGGACCTTGTTAAGTGTAAATATAGAAGTGCATTTGCATATATATATAGATATTGGTAAATTCAGATGGCTTCTCTTTTGAACACTGACTGTGCATGGGTTCTAGTACCATGAGGCCTACTCAGCTCATAGTATAATGCATCAGTGTACATTTATGTGAGAATGGTATTCTGTCTTCTGATGGATCCTGCAGTAAGAGGCACTTGTGGATGAATATCTGTTAAGATTGAGGCTATTGCATAATCAAAAAACCACCACAGGCTTATAGATGGAGCTGTTTAAGGCATTGAAATAGTATACTTACAGTTACCCTGGCATAAAAATCTCAAAACTGGGGAGCTGAGATGCTTTATTTGGTTTTGTTTTCAGGTTCTTGATAGACTCTGTCTACCCAATAATATTTCTTGGTTTAGACATATTTGTTTAAAATCCCCTATTCAAGTGATCTGTGGATCATTATGGATGACTTATTTGTATTTTCACTAATTTTACTTTCTATAGGAAAATACACCTGTAGCTAGCAAGCAAGGGACTAAGCAAGATGGGCCTGTTGTGGCTACAGTAACAGAAAGTGATATGAAAGTAACTGTTGAAAAGGAACTTGTATCCCAGGCTGAGGAAGAAGACATGGAGGCCCTTCTTGGCACGTATGTGGTTCCTTGCCTAATCTAATCTTTGTCTTAGTCATAAGTATTAGTTAAATAATACAATTGCATGTATGTATTGATATAAAATTTTAATAAATGTGGGAGATCAAAAATGATCTTCACTCTTTCACTCATATCCTTGGTTGTTGATTGAGTTGGCTTTGGTAAGCACTTGCCATCTGCCTGGTAATGCTTTCCAAAGTATTCAAATGAGCAAGGAGACTATCCGTGATTCCCTGTGTCCTGCAATGGTTGACTTTTAGGTGCTATTGCCCTAAATTGCTCAAGATTAATTCATCTTGATTCACTCATGTTTATTGGAAGTGTGTTCACTTATCTCAGGACTATCTTTTAGATTCTGGTGATTATCCGTAAAGGCATTCTTGTTCATTGATGTGTTTTGAGTTGGTAGTCTACTAGTAATGTCCTTTGCATTCCCTTTTCACTGCTGTATCTGGAAGTCATTATTCTTATTTTACCTTTGTTGGAATCAAAGGCACATTGTGTATGACGTAAATGGTGATGCTCCACATCTTTTGCCTCTTTTTCCATACTAAATTTTTTAGCTGACCTTAAAAGAGTTCTGACAT
The DNA here is from genome assembly GCA_037832385.1 of Rhizophora apiculata. NCBI lineage: Eukaryota > Viridiplantae > Streptophyta > Magnoliopsida > Malpighiales > Rhizophoraceae > Rhizophora > Rhizophora apiculata. The sequence goes on along the minus strand of CM075430.1, from coordinate 5,900,521 downwards.
TTTTTATTGAACAATGGTATGCAGTTATGTCATGGGCATTGGGGAAGCAGAGGCATTTTCTGAAAGGTTGAGGCGAGAGCTTCTTGCTCTTGAAGCAGCAAATGTGCATGCCATTTTGGAAAGTGAACCTTTGATAGAAGAGGTATTTCCTTTTAATTGTTGATTGTACATTTGAGATTAATCTATTTCAATTGATACACCACTGGAATTTGTACAATCTTATTATCTCTGCTTTGAAGATGGAGATTTTTCCATCCATTGCTTGTGTTTTATTTTTTACTTTTCTCCTCTTTTACGAATCCCTGAACATTTGTCATAGAGAAGATCAACTGGACATAGCTAGGCATGAAAGCAACTGGGTGGATGGTGATGCTCAATACCAATGCTAATAGTCATTGCTTCTCACTTGTGCTTATGTTTTCTGGGCTTTCAGGTGTTGCGAGGACTTGAGGCTGCAACAAATTGTGTTGATGACATGGATGAATGGCTAGGTATTTTCAACATGAAACTGAGACATATGAGGGAAGACATTGAGTCGGTAAGGACATGCTTACACAAAATTATGCTAATGCTGGACTTTTGTGCTTTGTGGCATGTGCTTATGTCATCCCTTTTGGGAATTTTTTGCTTACACAAAACTGTGCTAATGTTGGGCTTTTGTGCTTTGTGGTATGTGCCTATGTTGTCCCTTTTTGGGGATTTTGTCTCATTTTAACAATCAGTTAGTTACAATTTTTTTTTGGGGGGTGCTATGAATAAAGTTATCCTTACATAAATTCCTTTAAATAAGAATTTAAATAGTTTCCTTTTGTTTTTTTTACCTTTTTTTTTTTTTTTTTTTATGAAAATGGTTTTCCTATGATTTGTGAAAAGATTTGTGCACTTGAAGCCATCAGTCAAAGATGTATGATCAAAAAGGCAGAAATGAATGAGGGGCTACATTTAGAGACAATCCTGCTTCAACCTTTGTTATCAACCAGCAGTTGTCAGGATTCAAGTTTCAAACCTGTATTATTGTGTTTCAAGGCTGGATGAAATGGTGCCTAAAGAAACAACTAAATGCAGAAAAAGAAAAGGAACTAGATGTACACATAGAACTACCAATGTAGTGAATTCCTTGTTGGTGAGAATCAACCCTTAATTACAGCATTAATAATAATGCACTCAATTTCTTGAGCTGAAATTGTTTTTAAGAATTACTTAATTGTGGTCCCACAAAGTCATGCTTTTTTTTATTTTCTTTTCCTCTTGTGGCTGTTTTGTTGGGGGTGTTCATTAACATAGAATGCACAATATTTGCAAAGGGAGGGAGCTATGGGGCAGCAAGTTTTAGGGGTGCTAATTTTACTTCATTTAATCATATCCTTCAAATAGAGTGTTAATTTTGTGTTTCAAATGAAAGGGTGTCCCAATACACAAGGCTCTTGCACTGTGGCCTCTGAAGAAGGGTCAAACTTATGGAGCCTTACTCTTATTTTTCAGAGAAGCTGTTCATGCCACTTAAAACTGTAACCTCCAAGTCAAAATGGAATCCTTACTGTTAAACCAAGGCTCACCCTTCAATTTTCAATTTTCATTTAATAGGAATATATGATGTCTTAAGTTGTTGGTGGATAATATCTGCCCTTATGATATCCAGATAGAGACCCGCAACAACAAGTTGGAGATGCAGACTGTAAATAATAAAGCACTCATGGAAGAACTTGATAAGCTTCTTGAAAGATTGCGTGTCCCTTCTGAAGTATGTGTGTAGTGACTTTCATGCTATCTTTTTGTCATTTGCTAGGGGCAATGTATTTATGCTTTGTCATCTTCTAACAATGTTCTGTTTGTAGTATGCAGCATGTCTAGCAGGAGGTTCATTTGATGAGGCAGACATGCTTCGAAATATTGAAGCATGTGAATGGCTGACTGATGCTTTACGTGGCCTTGAAGTACCTAATTTGGATCCCTGCTATGCAAACATGCGTGCGGTGCGACTTTGCCACTTTTTCTTGTCAGTTCTCTGCCAGTTTAATGATAAAACAGATTGTTGAAAAGATTAAGCGAGTAATTGATTAGGCATTTGTGCTCACATTGCTGTAGTTGCTACAGAATGATTTGCTTTTCATCTATGAGTTCTGGACTTTGACTGTTGAACCAAAACTAGAAATCTCATTTCCATTGCCATTTGCTTGATTAATCTTGAGTCTTTATAATTGATGTCCTTGATGGTAGGTTACAAATGTTTTTGGTTAGTCAGAGTATATTGTAAGCCATCTTATCTAATTTAGCAGTTTGATTAGTGACAGCTTAGGGAGAAGCAAGCAGAACTTGAAAAATTAAAAACTACATTTGTTAGAAAAGCTTCTCAGTTCTTGAGAAACTACTTCGGGAGTCTGGTGGATTTCATGATAAGTGACAAGAGTTACTTTTCACAGGTATTGTTCAGTTATCTGTCATGCCTTTCTTAACTTTGAGTTTTAACTTGGTATTGGAACTTGATGCATTGATTGCATGCTTTCATGCAACAGCGGGGACAACTGAAGAGACCCGATCATGCTGATTTAAGGTACAAATGCAGGACGTATGCTCGTTTACTTCAACATTTAAAGGTGACTAACAAATTCTGGCATAGACCTTCAATTTTTGATTGCATTGTTGTGTGTGTGTCTCACTTTTCTCTTTATCAACCTTTCACCTTTCATGTTTCCAGAGCCTTGATGAGAATTGTTTGGGTAGCTTGAGGAAAGCATACTGTAGCTCACTTAACTTACTTCTTCGCCGAGAGGTCAGGCAATAACTCCTTGCACCGGAAGACTTTGAAACCTTCTTTGCTTCATTTGGAGTGGATTTTTTATTTTTTTAATTATCATTGTTCAATAGATTGACTGCAGCAAAATGTTTCGGAGACTGTCATGCCAGTTTTACTGCTATGATTTTGAAAATTTTTCTCACAGGCTCGGGAGTTTGCTAATGAGCTTCGTGCTAGCACTAAAGCATCCAGAAACCCAACTGTCTGGCTTGAAGCTTCTACAGGTTACAGTCAAAGTGCAAATACTGCAGATACCTCAGCAGTTTCTGAGGCCTATGCCAAAATGCTGACAATATTTATCCCTCTCCTTGTTGATGAGGTTATAGTTTTCTATATATTCATTTCATTAACTTCTACCGTTATTGAGTTTGTATGAATAATTTATTCCTAATTAGCCAAAACTGCAGAGTTCCTTTTTTGCACATTTCATGTGCTTTGAAGTTCCTGCACTTGTTCCTCCGGTAGGTCTTGCGAATGGAAATAAAGGTGGAAGTTACCGTGATGCCACCAATGAGGAGGAAGATGATGATTTGGGTATTATGGATATTGATGATAATAACAGTAAAGCTGGTAAACTTTTTGACCTTTATTTAGTCCAACTCATTTTTCTTTGTAGCAATTTCACAAAGAAAATGTTTCTGTTTTGCAGGTAAAAATTCTGTGGAGTTGACAGCACTAAATGAATCTCTTCAAGATTTGCTTGATGGAATCCAAGTAATGTGTGCATTATTTCTCTCATCATGCATTTGAAGTGTCTTTTACATGTGAGAGTGTACTCTCCTGAGAGTTTCCATGAACAGTAGGAGTATGGCATATGTCTTCAATTCTGATTTTTTTTATTCATCATTATCTTCTAAATCTACCAGATAACCTAAGAATGGATTTCAGTTGACCACTAAAACATAATAGAAATTTGCCTGTGTTTCGGTGCTTTCAATATTCTGTACATGCTCAATATCATCTTTAACTTTTCTGGGTGTCTGAGCTCAACATCCAAGATTACTTCAAAACTCTGGTTTTGACATATGAAAGGTCTTCTTTTAATTCATCTTTAACTTTTCTGGGTGTCTGAGCTGAACATCCAAGATTACTTCAAAACTCTGGTTTTGACATATGAAAGGTCTTCTTTTAATTAATTTTTAGGAAGACTTTTGTGCTGTCATTGATTGGGCCTACAAGATTGATCCTCTACGCTGTATATCAATGCATGGCATCACAGAGCGTTATCTCTCTGGTCAGAAAGCTGATGCTGCGGGCTTCGTGCGTCTCTTGCTTGGTGATCTGGAGTTAAGAATTTCTACACAGTTCAGTCATGTACGTTCCTGCTTAAAAAGAAAAATCTCTTTGAGCACACATATCCAGCTGTTCCCCAAGATATCTTGTGCATTTCTTGTTTGTATTGCAGTTTGTAGATGAAGCATGCCACCAGATTGAGAGAAATGAGCGTAATGTGCGGCAAATGGGGGTCTTATCATACATCCCTAGGTAATCTCAAAGTGATGGGCCTGGTGTCTGTTTCTTTAGGCAAACTGACATGTTTCTCCATCAAGATTGGAATTTTTGAAGGTCTCCAAGGATGTGTCTTTAAGGAATTAATGGATTCTAGATGAAATGTTATGCCATCCAAAAGAATAGAGCACTGAGTAAAAACCAAAAATTTTGCAAGTTCTGAACAGTGGAATCTATATTTTCTTAAAATGTGTGTAATTTCTGGGATGGCCTTGTTGGTTGTGAATGCTACAAATATTGTAAATTGTTTTGATATTTTATTGTCTTCTTCTCTGACTCATGTTATAGTTGCATGGACTTAAGTGCACCATATTGGAGTGCAGATAGTAACAGTTTGTCATTTGCCCTAGTGAATGTCTGGACAAATGTGTGCTGAATAGTGGCATACCAAGGGGAATATATTGCTCACACCAAGCAAAGTTTGGAAGAAAAATATTTTCATAATTCAGAATTTACATCATATAAATATTGATTTTTGAGTATTAATTTCTTACTGGTCCTGCATAGATTTGCGACTCTTGCAACTCGTATGGAGCAGTATATCCAGGGACAATCTAGGGATCTAGTTGATCAGGCTTACACGAAGTTTGTGAGTATATCAGATAGTGTCTTGGGATTTTGAATATTTTTATTCCCTATTTCTGTTACTTGTTGCTACAGTTTGATTGATGTTTGGCAGGTGAGTATCATGTTTGTGACTTTGGATAAAATTGCACAAACTGAACCAAAATATGCAGATGTTATTCTTTTAGAGAACTATGCTGCATTTCAAAATAGGTGATATTTCTTTATAAATCTTTTTGGCATCTCCTTTTTTCTGTTTTTCCTTTTTTTTTTTTTTTTTTTATCTCTCCACTTGTTTGCAGGGAGGAGGGTGTGGGGGAGGGAGCAGTTAGTTCACTTAGCTTACTAATTGGAAGATGGAATTTTTATATTAAATTTGATTTTCATCTCTGATGGTTTGATACAGCTTATATGATGTTGCAAATGTTGTCCCTACCTTAGCAAAATTTTATCAGCAGGCGAGTGAAGCCTATGAGCAGGCTTGTACACGTCACATCAATATGATAATTTATTATGTAAGGATTCATGTGGTCCTATCTTCTTTGGTCACTACACATTCTCTAACATTGTTATTGTTTGGTGAAACATATATTCTGATGGTGTTTTATCCTTGCAATATTTGCATTTTGCAGCAATTTGAGCGCCTTTTCCAGTTTGCTCGCAAGATTGAGGATTTGATGTACACAATAACACTGGAAGAGGTTGGTGTTTACCAATGCATATCATCTGCAGTTGATAAGTTAAAGATGGCTTGTGTATTTTCCAAAATGTTATTCTACATTTGTTTTAGGGCAGTTGTGATGGTTCATGTGTCAAGCATGTAGTTTCTTTTGGATATTTTGGTTGATTTGGTTAGCATATGAGTTTGGTACCCTCCCTTTAAGACATAGTAGGAGTATAATATGGCTTTCATGTGGAATAATGTTGAACAAAACAGATGGGCATCTCTGCTGCATTTTTTATTCCCTGCTTTGCTCTTTAGGGACTTGTGTCATCTTTATTGTAAGCAGGGCATGTACATTTGCAGGTTCCTATGCTCGTATTCTGGGTACACTCACTCTACGTATTGCTTCAGACCAATCCAAAGCAATAGAATTATGCATATGCTATTAGGTCCATTTACCAAAAACGATTTCAGGGAAATGCATGCTCTTTACTTCATATTTTATATGACAATCAAAATAATGGAGATGGAGGAAGGATATTTTCATTTTTGATCATTTCCTGTTGGACTTTGGTTGCCCTGAGGTCAGGGCAAGGGGGGTAGGTCAATATATGTCTCCTATAATCTCATTGCATTGTTTAGAAAGCAGTTGTTAATAATTAGGATACTGCAAGTCATGTTAATGTGGGGTTAGTAAAGGACTGCGATGAGTTGTGCAATATTGGGAGTATGAATATCTATTATGTTCCAGGTTGTTGACTTATTGAGCTCATTGGGTTTGGTTATCTTTTTTAGATCCCTTTTCAGCTTGGTTTGTCAAAGATGGATCTTCGGAAGATGTTAAAATCTAGTTTATCTGGCGTAAGTCATCCAACGCATACCCTTAAAATAGTGTCTTCATTGTTCTTAAGTGAGTGTGTTGCAATCAGCTTCTCTGCTTCAGGTTGACAAGTCCATTGGTGCAATGTACAAGAAACTACATAAGAATTTGACTTCAGAGGAATTGTTACCTTCTTTGTGGGATAAATGCAAGGTAAAGTCCTTGCTAAGTCTTAGGGATTTCAATTGAAAGCTTTTCTTCACACTTGGTTGTGCAGCTCATATGGTGTCTGAATGTTACAAATTATTTTTGTTTCTATGTTCTTCAAAGAATCTAACTGGCATGAGTGCAAGTAATTAGAGAAGTATTATGGGTCAAAGTTGGGGAGAGGGAACTTCAAAGACTCACACGATACCATCAGCTTGCCTAACATCTCAATTTCTGAAATTCTTGATATTAAGTAAAGGTTAAAAAAAGGAAAATGAGTTGGTATCACTGTATGTGCAATAATTGTGGAGTCTCTGTTGTGGTATATGACAAGTCTAGGATTTTCTTTTTCTACCATGAATCTGCTAATTGTTCCTTCATGTTTTTCTATTCTATTGGTTTTTATTTTTTTCGTTTCTGCTTTGTATACTTACTCAAAGAATTAATTTTCTTTTGTTCTTGCTCGTCATTTGTGCTGTCTGCAACAAAATAACGAAACAAAAGGGTAAATCCCAGTGTGAGTTAAGAAGTTCCAATTTCGGTATGCTTTAGTTGACTGACCACAAATAAGAACCTAACTGGAAGAGACATGGTGGGTATGAAATCAGACTCTTGGTTTGAGATAAGCTCCATGATATTGGAAGCCCATGTTTCACATCAAGATTAGCTCTTTTTTTATGTTTTCATGAAGAATGGAGTGGATGATTTTGCTTGTTGCATTGGTATGTTGCTTGTGGAAAGCTCAATGTTCTGAACTCTTCTTTCAAGCTCTATTGGTTTCCTCTGGGGATTTCCTGTGGACCATCCATGGAGCCAAAAATGTCTCACTGGTTATTTAAATTACTTCACCTTAATGTTACAGAAGGAATTTTTGGACAAGTATGAAAGTTTTGCACAACTGGTTTCAAAGATATACCCCAACGAGACCATCCTGTCTGTGAAAGAGATGAGAGATCTTCTGGCTTCCATGTAGACTTTGCAGAGCGTGCCTTTTTGCACAATGAGTTAGTTCCTTCTACAGAATTGTATTGATGTGCAGTAATTATTAATTTTTTTTGTTTGTTTTGAACAATTTTCTGATATTTGATTTAATGGATAAAATATACTAGTATATATTTCGAATGGTGTGAATAAAATTAGTTATTGGGAGGGCTTGGCGAGAATCCAATTTGATAATGTTATGCCTGTTATGCACAGCAAATACTGTTCTCTTTTTCAAAAAATAAATCACTTCATTTCCTGTCACCTGACTTTCTCCGAAAAGGAAAAAAGACCCCCCCCCCAAAAAAAAAAAAAAACGAAAATGTGGGGTGGGGTAATTACCTTAAGTTGTGGGGTCATTTGGTAAAAAGGAATTCCGGGACGGTGTCATGGCCTTTGATAGTTGATGCTCTATTTGGTTGCATCTTAAGATGCCCTACTTAAAGTACGAATTACGCGATGGAGGATATGCCGTTTCAGAATTAAGAGTAATTACAAAGTATGCAACTCTTAATTGCAGTTTTTATTTGCCTTCCCTCAATTATTGGTGCAATATAATATGTAGTCAAGTGTTTCCACCAGTGGTAAATGAAGACTCCCAATGCGGAGTATTCAATTTTTCTTCCCGAGAAAATCTTGAACTGGGTTTAATTTGATGGGAAGGGAAAAGAAAAGAAGGAAGAACGTATGATGAATGGGATATTCTGTCACAAGTCAACGCTGACTTTTGGTTCCAAACTTGAATTCCTAAAGTTCAGCTCGAAAAACTCAATTTACTCCTAATCCCCTGTAGGGTATATATAAACGGGAAATTCAAGTGCAATAATCTACCTAATTGTTTTGTTTTCTGTTCTTTGAGCCCTCTAAGATCTCTTGCTGTCCTGTTTGGAATCACTTGAAAAACGCCCGGACGAGCTTCACCTTCTGTTTGTAATGATAAATGAATATCTCGACTAATGTGCACTGCCAAATTGGGGTCTTCTTATGACGCTTATGTGGACCCATTAATCTAATAAAAATATTGCACGTATAACACTCCGTTATGTGAACGCCTACACATGGACACCAAGCTCGGTGATGGTTTACTCACTTTCAATTAGAGGGTGAAGTTAATTTTTGTTTCTTAGTGATTGCAGTTATCAATTATGAAAAATTAGTCCTCATTTTACAAATGAGAACACTTTAGAAATACAATTTTAAGATGTGATTAGTTAATTAGTGATTATATCCTTGGTTAATGAATGGGTATGAGTATGAGTATGAGTACGTCTCTATAGGATTATGGAAGGAGGATCTCAAAAAAATTTACAAATGGGTAACAAAATACTGGAAAAATGAAAACAGAGCAGATCAGTAGATCCAAATGTTCGTTTTTCTCTACCAACAACAACACACTGATGCATTATGACTTTCAATTTAAAAAAAAAAAAAACAAATAGATTGTATTTTTACAGGTGTGATTCCTTTCTTTTCTTGTTTTTCCCTTCTTTTCTGATGGGGAAAACATTGGTGAAGCAAGTATAAAGAGGCCAAAGAAAATGTGGACAACTTTGTTTTTGAGATTTTCAAAATCCCCCCCCCCCACCCCCGGCGCCAAAAATCATGCAATGTGCAAAAAGGATAATATGATACTTAAGAAGAATATAAGAGTGAGCAACAAACTTACTAAAAAGTGAACTTTATATTGGTTGCATATTGAGCAATTTTTTTTTTTGCATATATTACCGTCTTTGTTGCGCTAAGAGTATTTTTAAGTGAGAAACTAAAAATTTCAATCAAAAAATAATGTTTTTATAACAAATGAAACCACAATCTAGCTTTTTTTTTTCTCTCAATTTTACTCGGTTGCTGTAACAAGACTCTTTCTGATGAAGGGTCTCAGCTATAACTTCTGTGACGACAAAACTGTAGCCGGGAGATACCCCTGGCGTTGTCTACCTATCTTCCATGATGCCATTGCTACCAACAGAGAGCCTAGAGAGAAGGAATGTACTAGCCGAGCTAAAGAGCACAGACCCCGCCAAACAGGCAAGATCCAAACCAGTAACCAAAGGTATATCCTTGAATTTCTCTATGATTCCCACTTGAAGTATCATCATAATGGCGTGCCCGATCTTAGATTTTGCTTTTGAAATTGATTCCATTTCGACCCACGAGGGAAGCGACTGAAATTAGCGGAAAAATCATCCAAAAATTTGATTTAATTAGACAATGAAGGCAGGAAAGATATTCTCATTGGTTTGACTAAAACTCTAGTCAAAAACACTCACACCCATCTCTAGATAGAAGAGCCCATAGAAGTTTGACCGCGGTGGCCATGGTACTTGACCTCTCTGATTCTTTGACCCAACAAACATCACATAAAGCCCAACCCCAAAAACAAGCATGGCACTCCCCACCAAGAACATGTCTGCAAACGAATTTAACACATGCATTAACATGTGCATATAACATTATGGTATATGTTTACTAACAGCAAGAGATTCATTCCAAGAGAAAATCGTACCTATAGCTTCTATAAGCAGCTTGAGTACGTGTGCTTGGTCTAAACTTTGAGACAACGCACTGAAATATTGTAGATAAGACCCTAAAATGAGAAAGCAACCCTGCAAGATAGCATGGAACACAGTCAAATTTTGGATTTCAATGACTGTGTAAGAGGGAATGATTCATCAATGACCAATTAATGGGCCTCAAATGATTAGGTCAAGTATTGGCTTAAAACTAAAAACTTGAGTTTATCAAAGCTTGAAAATTATTTGGGCCCTCGAGGTTTTTTGAACTTTCTTTTTTTCTTTTTTCCTTTCATTTTCCTTTGAATTGTTACCTCCACGAAACACAATATCGAACCAAGCAAGGATCCGGCCACGCCAATTAATGTGAAGAATCGACAATCTATTGTAACCTGCACAAATTTTCGTAAAGTGGGGTGTAAATGACAAGCTGTGATCAGCCGCAAATTTAGGATGAAAGTTTTTGCATGTTAAGCGGGGAAAAAATGACTCCCATTCTCTGGTCCAAATGTCATTATGAAGATGCAAAAGACAAAAATCTGAAAGCAAAGAACGGCCTGAGAGCGACATATAAAAGGTTTGCTGAAATCAAATCATGAAAAATGAAACGAGTTGATATATCGCACTGGTTTATATAATAAAGTTCAACGAAACCTGCCTTCCTACATAATTACTATAAGCGTAGCATAGCCCCATTAACAAATGCTAATTGGAATCATTACCCATGCATGAATGACTTGGAGATATAACATGTAGGGCTGACCTTGTGGACGCTATCAGTTCGAATAAAGTAATATTTTAAATTTTTGCAAATTCCTTTTTTTAAGAAATCATTGAATGTACATGAGAACTACTGAAATATATAAATAAACAACTTAAAATGTAAAATTTTTTTTTTAAAAAAAAAAAAACGTAAAATTTGCCCGTAGAAGAAAATGCGAAGATTATTTTGAAAATTATAAGAAAGTGAATGCGAAGCAAAGCAACATACTTTGTGAATAAACATTTGGGCCTCAAGTTTCCGCGTCTCTTTCTTAACAGCTGGCTTCAAAACCTTAAGCAAAGCGTTGCCGACATCTGGGAGAAAAGAAGGGATGATATCTGGATCAACCGCGGGCTCTGCGGTGATCATCAAGCTGCTCTCCGAGGGAGCCCCCGATGCTTTCAAAGCCACCGACGACATTTTCCTCTTGTCGCCATCCCCTCCACCCAACCCGGCCTTGTTGCCTATGCATTTCACCGTCGAATTCGAGGAAGCATTTGTTTTTGTTGGAGGAAGAAGGGGCAGCAAAGCGCGAGATGAACTTAATACCCCTTGTGGTCGCCATCTGATTGATGAATTCGTTTACAAAACTTTTGAACTTTGATCTCCGAGGGACGGTGGCCTCTTCATATGTACACTCCCAGCATGGTTAAGTGAAAGATTCGAGGCATATTAGCTTAGCTTAGCGTCCCTACATGGGTTTGAAGTACTGTGTGGGGCCAAATGAGTTGTGAGCCGCACACGTGTCAAGATCTATCTCTGAGGAACAGTCTTATTCGCACGTGCCAATTTACGTACGTGGAACTTTGGAATTCCACCACGGCAACGTTCCGCGTTGCTGTATGGCTTTACTTTCAGAGTTGAACGCACACCACTTCTCCGTATTTCTCAATTACCTCTTTTTTTTTTTTTTTTTTACAATTTAACCGCGTAAACACAAAAATTATAAATTTTAATAATATATAAAAATTTTATATTATATAAAAAATATTTTATACAATATATAAAATATTAATATTATATAAAATATTTATATATAATATAAAAAATTATTTGTATTCACTAAAATTTATTAATTTTGTGTTTGTTCAAATTTTTTTTTAATTAAATATTTTTTTTGATTTCATATTATTTTGAAAAAAATTAAAAGAAGGGTTGTAAAAAAACAACTATAAAAATATAAAATAAAACTTTCTATGTCCGTTAAAATTTATTAAATTTGTGTCACGTAGTCGAATCCTCACAATTCTTTTAAAAAGTAAATCTTTTTAACAGGTCGACAAAAGCATACCCACAACCACATAACCCACCTACTACCAAATCTCCAATGCTTCCGGACCTTTGGCTGTAGCGACTCTGCAATTGACGTTCAAAACATGCGCACGCATATCTCTGGATCGACCGTCTACCGCAAAAATTGACTACCCACATCCACAAAATTTGATGGCCGGCTGATTGATGTGATCTCTCTATCTTTTTTTTTTTCCTTAAGTTTTGGCCGCTCTTGCCCTGCGGAGAGGAAGGTGCTTGGTTAACCTCAGGCATGTCAATATACATATATATGTGGGATTTGCATGGTTTGTCCACTCGTCTCAGGAGATTGTCGGCCGTTAAATTGTTTAAGCGGCTATTCCCACTTGGGTGTCTTGTCGACTACCCGTCGTTTCCAATTCATCCTTGGCTCCTCCGTCACCCTTCAGACGTTTCCGTTTGGAATTTTCAAAGTCCAAACCCACACTTCTCCACATTTTAAAGTCGAATTGGATCCTGACCCGAAATAATGTTCTATTCAATGGGTCATCATTTCCTATTACCGAACCAATTATTATTTTGATGAGTCAATTTTTATTTTTTTAAATAATAAATATTTAATATTATATAAAAATGAATGGAATATTATTAAAATAAAATTTAGGTATATATTCATAAATATTTCTAATAAAAACAAGATAATCATATAATTTTTTTTTTCAATAAAAAAATAATTTTTTAACATAAATTGGCCCAATTTAGGAGTTCAATGTGATGTCGAGCCATCTAAATCAATGAAATCAAATGATTTTTTTAAGTCTTTTTTTTTTGTTTGGTTATATAAGAGAACTGAATAGGTCCAAACTTCGGATCACCAGTTTATCAACCTAAATTTTAGATCGTCAATTTATTGGTTTAACTCGGTTCAATTTTTAAAATTATATTCTAAAAAATGATTCACTTTCCTAATAAATGACCAATGAAATATTTTTTGAGTATTTGATTAATCGACAACTAGAAATGTTACCCTCATATCTTGTTGCAAGTAATAACTAATTAATTAATCATTATTGACCTGTTTATTGAGAATTAAAAGTTAAAGGAAAAAATTAAAAATTCTTATTATTGAAGGATCTATATTTCAAAGTTGTTTTGATCAATAGATTCATGCAAATATATCCATATTTTACATTATTGGAATAACACTTAATATAAATAATTTAACTAATTATTATTATTATTATTAAAAAAATTTAATAATAAATCATAATAATTAATAATTTACTTTTAAATTAAATAACTAACTATCTTATTTGTGTAAAATTATTTAATTATATAAATATTAAAATAATTAAAAAATCAAAATTATAAAATTATTTAAAAAAATTTTGTAATCTCAAAATTTAAGGGCAACAATATAAATAAAAGAGATTTATGCATACATGAAAAAAAAAAAAAGTAATTAACAAAAACCTATTGGTCAATACTAATTATATTAGTATCAATGAAATTTTTTGACATATACATCAAAATATATGAAAAATAAATTATATAATTAAAACTTATTTGTATCTTTTAAATATAAAGACAATATTTCATAAATTTTATGCCTTATGTATGAAAATTTTTTCCTACATTTTTCTTTAAGTTTATAAAAGCCTATAATGAAATAACTGAAAGGAAAAATATCGCTAAAAGAAATAAGGGTTATAGTTATAAATCAAAATTGCTACTATTATAGTAAAAATCATTTGTAAAATTAAATATAATAGTTTTTAGTTTGTTAAATTTGCGAATACAGTAATAAATTTTACATTACAATTTTCTTAACTTATGAAAAAACACATGAAACTGTTATATAAATGTATTTTAAGCAACAATTTTAAATGAATATTGCAATACCTTTTATATTATGTGTGTAATGATTATAAAATATATACGTGACAATTTTATTAATTTAAAAAATATTTTATTATTTACTTGGAGAATGATTTTTCTACATTTAACTGTGGTTGTTAGAAAAAAATAAGTAACTAGTTTTTATAAAATACGTAGTAATTTTTAGTGAAATTTGAAAATATTTATCATATATTAAATAAAAGTATTTTTTTAGAATAACTAGTTGTTTTTAGATAAAATATATAACTATTTTTTAATAGAATAAATAAAAAGTTTGGTTTTTAGTATAATAAAGAATAATTCTTGGTAGATTCACTTGAATTAATTTTTAGTTTTTTATTAAATAAATAGTAAATTTAATATAATATGCACCATTATCTAACCAAATAAAGATTTTATTATAAAAAATATATAGTATAAAATAACAAATATTATAACAAATATAATTAAATAGTATAAATAATAATAAATAATTTAATTAATATTTAGTACACCTCATATAAAATTAAAAGGCATTCACAAATATTAAATGAAAATGTACAAAAATTATAAAATTTTTAATTTTGATAAAAAAATTATCATATAAAAGATAAATAAAATTTTTGATATAAATTTATAAATATTTAAAATAAATTAAAATAAAAAAGAAAAGAAAAAATACTTGAAATGCGTGGACTAGGATATGCCTACAAAAGATAAATGATTCATATGTTGTAAATCTTCATTTAGTGTACTAAAAGCATTGTCAGGCGAAATGGAGTACCAACAACAACTAGTCCATATAAATGAATCAATCAATGTAGCTAACAAATCTAAAACAATAGAAATCAAATAGACATAGTGGCGCTATTAAATTAGCATGGAGGTATGGGGGGAGCATTATGTAAAAAGTTGGTTTAGCAAAAGAAATGGAGGGGTGGTGGGGATGTGGGTGTAGCGCCCAAATGAAGCAGATGATGAGATGGCAGGGTGGGAACAGGAGGCATAATTCTTTTTTGGCTTTCCCAAACCATAATTAAAACCAAACTGCATCATCATCATCATCATCTAAATGTGGATGAAATCTACCTGATGACTGACTTCTGTCTGGTTTGATCATTTATCCTTTTATTCCTTTCTACTTAAAAAGAAAACACTAAACAGGAGGATAATACATGATTGCAATCTAATGAGAAGAAAACAAAAAAAATAGATCGAAGATCATGAAGTGAAGCACTAAGTAAAGAGCTGAGATAAGATGATGAAATCTTAGCATTTTGTGCTTTTGATGTCTTTCTTCTTCGATGGGCCTCTCTATCTCTCCCTGCTTAAACCAAGAGGAAAGAGCAAAAGAGAGCAAAGGTGGTCTTCAATTTCCAAAGTCACCCGTCGACCATGCGCATTATGATTATATTTTTATGAACGATGAAGCCGTATGAATCTTTACCAAATCCTCCAAATAAACCCTAGTAAATGGTGACTCCATCTTTCTTTTCATAATTCCCTGTGTACCCTCCCCGCTTCCCTCTTCCAAACAAATATTAAGCTTTAGCCAACATAATTTGAAACAAACTATAATAATAATAATAATAATAATAATAATAATAATAATAATAATAATAATAATAATAGTAATTTTTAACTCGTATAAAAGTAAAATTAACTGAAAAATTAAGGAAAAAAAAATATCCAACCTCTAAGGTTCGAGAACCCGAATTCCAATTTGTGAAAGGAAGTGAGGAAAAAATGGAAGGGATGGGATGCTGCTAAGATACAAGAGGCTGCAATTAGGTTTAGGGCAGGCAAACAAGAAGAGAGGAGAAGGAGGATGACGACCACGACGACTAGGTCTTCTAAGGGTTAGGCGGAGTGGAGTGGAGCAACGAATACAATTGATTTTGTCAATTTTAGGAGGCTTGAGGCAGCGACTAGGTTGGATGATCTAAAAACAGAATCAGAGATAAAGGTGAGAGTTTATGGTTTGCAAGTATGACCTTTGCGAGGAGAGACAAGAGGCAAACAACGATGAAAGCTAGTGACAATCTGTTGTGTGTGTGGGAGAGAAAGAGACAGAGATAGAGTGACGAACAATGGAGACAAAGCAGATGGGAAAGCACAACAGCAGTGACGAGGGTTCTGGAGAAGCATATGATATAAGAATACAATGATTTTTTTTTTTTTTCTAAAAAAGGAAAATTTGGAAGACAAAAATAAAAGAAGAACAATGCAACCCTGAAAAAATGGGTAGGGATTGAAAAAAATAATAATAAAGAAAGAGAGACAAAATGAACTTGCAGCATAATCCTGGAAAATATGTCATCAGCGAACACTTAAAAATGATAAACAAAAAGAAAATACTGTGTTGCGTTATATATGAATGCAAAAAGACATACGCCGTCTGAAAACCGCTCGCTCATGTACAACTAAATGCTACTCTAGCAAGCCCAAAGTCACAGACCTTAAGTCTGCAATTAGCATGTGCCCAGCATATTATTGGGTTTAAGGTCTCTATGGTACACCTTGGTGGCAACCACACAAATTAATTCTGAACAGGGGAAGCCTAAAGAAAAACAACATAGACACGTGATGATTGGGATGCCAACAAAAGGGAAACGACAGCTAATTTGTATCTTGGCAGCATGGTCCACTTAATTTCAACAATATGAGGATTCCGTAAAAGCCCAGGCAACATGACTTCTCTTAAGAGGTGAAAAGTACCGGAGTTGTGCCCAGAAACATCATTTTTTTTTTTTTTTTTTCTTTTACGACATTGTTTTCTCTCATATCAGTGTCCATTACTGCAAAAATAAATTTTTTGAAATCTTGGCAAAAATTCAAGAAATAATTGAGACATTAGTAACTCAGTTCAGGAGTGAAAGATAACTGAAAGTTACGACAAACTTACATAGCATGTCAAAGTTCCGCCTAGATTTAATCTTTTATAGCCCCAAATTTACATTCATGAAGATGTTGGTGCCCCTTTTGTACACCTATTTACCAAAAACATAAAAGAGAAAAAGAAGTATCAAATCAGCTGAGAAACAATGAAGGCATATTTTTCTTACAAGGAATTTCATTGAATGCCACAAGTGAAAATGTACAAAATGAGCATGCTCCTTAGTATGTGCTTGTGCGTACTACTTAATATGCACTTTTCCTATGATTAAATATAATATAATAAATATATATATATATATATAAATAGATTGGTTAGTATTTTCGATAATTTGATCCATGTAAGTTGGCAATTTATAGATTGTCAATTTTATAAAATTAACTCACCTTAATTAAAGATGATTTCAAAATTAATGGGACAAAATTGTATAAATTACCGACTTCAATTTATATACCTTTATCCTAATTGGATAAAAAAAAAAAAAAAAAAAAAGAGTCAAACCCTCGCCATCTCCGCTGGCTTGCTCTCTTTGGCATGTCCATTGCCGCACAATAGCTCTATTCTTCTCGCCTTTGTTCCACCACAAACCCATAATCAGGTAACCAAAGATCATCGTCATCAATAAAAGAATTCCATTGCTGCTGCTGTCGTTTTGTCTTGTGACTTGGATTTCATTTTTCGATTGAACCCAGGTCCCTCCTTTCCGTCCTGTACAGAAAGAGTTATTTCTCATTGAATCCATGATTGTTGGCACATCCATCTCAAGCTTTTGCTCATTTCCAAGGTGCCCAACTCGACCACAACCCTCTGAGCAATGTCGATTGAACCCAGTTTTAAATTTGAAAGCCTCCGCGCTTCCGTCCATAACTCGAGAAGAGAGAAGAGTGTGAGTTTAGCTTTAGCTTTGCCTTCTTACTGTTCTTTTTTTTTTTTTTTTCTTTTCTTTTCTTTTTCTGGTGTAAAAGATGCTGAAGACCGACGGGTTGAATCTGAATTTGGGCAGGTGTGAGTGTTTCAATTTGTGCAAAGAACTGGTTCCTTATGAAGATGCGTGGAATTGGCAGAAGAGCATTGTTAGACATAAAAAAGCGTTGATTAAAAGGAACGAATATTGCTCAGATACTCTGATTGTTTTGCAGCATCAGCCTGTGTACACGATGGGTACGGCTAGTTCTGTTGAGTTCTTGAATTTTGATATCAAGGATCCTCCTTTTCAGGTTTATAGAACCGAACGTGGAGGAGAGGTTACCTATCATGGGCCTGGCCAGGTACTTTATTCTATGTTAATGTTGCCCAGCTTTACATTTTGGAACATTGTCAATTGCCTAGCAATATGTATATCTTTGTGTACAATTGCCGTCAATGTGCATGTTTTTGTGAAAGAACACGACTTTAATCAAGGATTTTCGTGCACCCTGTGGTTATAAACTGGTGAAATTCGAAACTGGACATTGATAACTGTAATGTCTTGACACGTCTCATTAACCAGATGTGGATATGAGCTAACATGTAATTTGGAAAATCTTTTTGAGGTTTCCACTGGTTTTGATTCTTAAACGTGGAAGTGGACAAGCACATGATTATATTTGTGTGTGTGTGTGTGTGCGCGCGCGCGCGTGTGCGCACACCCTTCTGCAAGTATGGCCTGCTGTTAGTTTCAGTTATGCATGTCATGGTGGACTGTTGTGGGAATCAATTTCTGGACTCTCTTGGCTTCAGAGTTGTCCTATATGACTATATATGAGTAGTTTTGCCTAACTAGGAATGCTTGTTGCACTGTAGCTTGTTATGTACCCAATTATCAATCTGCGAAATCACAAGATGGATCTTCATTGGTACCTCAGGGCACTTGAGGAGGTGATCATTTGTGCTCTTTCCTCAACATTCTTGATCAAAGCTTCTCGAGTTGAGGGGTTAACTGGAGTTTGGGTTGGTAAGCTTTGGAATTCCACATTTTTCATTTCACTAGTTTCCACATGTGCAAGTGATAATTCTCAGTCCTGCAACTTGGGGAACATGAGTTGAACAATCTATGTCTCATATTAATACTCCTATTTCGATTAAAGGTCTGTCAACATGTGAGACCATGTAATTTGTTCAGTGAACACAGGTTCTGATCATGTCATTGTCCTCGCCACAATACAATCAAAGTAAATTTAATTGTTGTGTTAGCAACTGACTTGCATTCCTCTCTGTGTAAGATGTGAAATCTTGACATAGAATTAGGTAACTTGAAATATTGTTCTGTAAGAGCAAGCCAATACATTGCCAAGCATCTTAAACAAGCTTCTAACTAATTATATGAGGCATCCTTAATGGAAATTGTTGGTACCTGGCAATAACAAATTATGAATCATTATCTAGAGAATGCTTTTTTGATTTTGAGGATCTATTCTTGTACTTAATTTTGCTTTTTTATTGGCCAGAAGTACAATTCAACCATGGGCCATTGCAATTGATACAAAAATCTGCTACATACATAGACTGCTTGTTATTTGTTTGCATGGTTGATGCTTTGTTATGTTTCTCATAAAAGGAAATGGCACGAAATATACATGAAAACCTTTAATAAAGGGATGCAGGGATAAGAATAATTTTCGATCCTTCACTGATGATTTGTTTTGAAATTTTGCCTCAGGAAACCAGAAACTGGCAGCAATTGGGATAAAAGTATCCCAATGGATAGCATACCATGGTTTAGCGCTGAACGTCACCACTGATTTGTCACCATTTGATCAGATAATACCCTGTGGGATCAGAAACCGAAAGGTTGGAAGCATCAAGGGGTTGCTAGGAGTCCAGTTGTCCAACGGTTGTGAAAATGCAAATAAATCTCACAATTATGATGCCCAGTTGATGGAGTTTGTTTCCCAATCTTTGATCAAGGAGTTTTCTGAAATTTTTCAACTTTCTATCCTTCCCAAAAATATGTAGATTTTGGAGTTTTCTAGGATGAGTTTACAAAGATTGCTTTAACTAATTAGGATCTTATCTCAAATATTTGAACAAAAAATGTGTTTCTCAAAAGTATTCTTGAGTGATTTATAAATAAGGGTGTAAACTAATCAATACATTTGTTAAAAATTTGGTGACTTGATTTGATAAAAACTTGGTCAAAGTTCTGCATTGATACTTATTTAATAAACAAACCAAAGCTTAAATGAGGGTAAGTTTAACTCGTTAATCATGAATAATTTGTCGAGGAATTATATAAGATTTGTCTTAAATTTATTATAAAATTTTGTTTCGCATATTGTTAAATTATTTGAGTCATGGTTTTTATTTTTTGAAAATAATGAAAAAATGATATAAATTTTATTTTTTAAAAGTTTCGTAAATATAGATACTTTATATATTTGAATGTTATATTATATTTATAATTATAGATTAAAAGTAAATATATGTTTTTTTAATTAGTTAATTTTATTAAAATAATCATAATTATTAATTTAATTTTATTTATAAAAATAATTTTTATAATTTTAATTATTTTTATTATATTATAAAATTAAATAATTTATTTATATATAAAAAAAAAAAAAACTCAAAACTTAATTTGATAAAAGAAATATTTGATTTCACTTAATTTGATAATTAAATAAACCAAGCATGTACAAATTAAAACTCAACTCAACTCATCTTTAAAGTTCTATTTCTATGTGTTCACAATACAAATAATTTTGTTTAAGTTCTCAATATAACATTTAACAAGTTACAGTTTCACAAGCAAATCCCTCGTTTCTCTCTTAATATGTTTTATGAAGTATAAACATTTTGATCATTAAATAATTAATTGTTTAGAGTTTATTTAGTATTATTATCATTTTTTTATTTTTAATGTATTTTCAAACAAATAATAAAAATTATGTTTAGTAATTGATTTATTGATTTTTTTTTATATTTTGAAATTATTTCTTCTAAAAAAGATGACTTTTAAAAAATCACAAAAAGACAATTTCTAATTTTTAATTTTTGACTCTAAGTATTGCTTATCTTTTCAATTTCTCTCTACATAACTTATCTTTATCTATCTCATATTTCATTCTCTCTATATTTAATATTTCTCTTTCTATTTTGTCTTTCTCTCTACTTTATATTTCTTTTTTACCTTATCTTTCTATCTTTATTTCTTTTTCTTTCTACTTCATCTTCATTTTTATTTTATCTTTTTTTCTCTCTCTCTTTATATATATATATATATATATATATATATATATTACTTTAGATAATTTGTATTTGAAATAACATTGCATGAAAGTTATAATAATGATAAAATAATTAATATATTAATGATTTTATTATATGAATTTTTGTTGTACAAGTTATAAATTTTTTTGTATTAATATATAATTTTTTTTTTAATTTTTATTCAAAGTTAAAATATATTCTACTATATTAATTTATTATAAATAAATTATATATTAATATTAATTTTAAAAAAAAAAAATCTCATTTTGATATAAAAAATAAAGGTAAATAGCAAATATTATAATATGGACAATAAGTAATAAAATTTGAATATCAAACTAAAAAAATAGTAATAAAAATCTAACAACATAACTAAATAAACCCTTAGTTTATGTATTAAAGGCTCACTTAGTCTGCCCAATTGGCCTCTCTTTTGTTAAAACTATTCAAGAGACAACAAGTGTTCAAGGAATAGTAATATAATGGATTTGAATTTTTTGATGTGCCAAAAAAAATAAAATAAAATAAAAGATAGAAGATTTGACAATAGACTAAATGACTTAATTAAAGATGATAATGTTGAGAAATGTTGAAAAGAGAATATTGAGATGATGTGCTCTTACTATGTGTTTTGATGTGGCAATATAATTAAGTTGCATTGCTTAGTTAATCTTGATTATTATATACTTTTAATCATTTGATGAGTGTGTATAACTATTTATTTAGGTAAGTAAATCATTTTGATGATGTAATTGTGTGAATTTCAAATGATATATTCCTGTATGCACAAATATTTAAAAAGATATTTACAAAAGGAAACAAATCAAGGTCAAGGGTGTAATTGGAGTAATCCTTATGTTGGAATTAATTTTTAACTTGAAAAATTCAAATTATTTTCTACAAAAAAAGTTTGTAGTGGAGAAATTATGCCTATATTCAAAAAAAATCACATTGGACCCTTCAAAATTGATATTTAGCCCATTCATTTAGAATAAATCTGTTACAATAAAGTCAAATTTAGAAAAAAAAAAAAAGTGTTGTAAAAATTTCTAACCTATACAATTTCAAAAACTTCCAAAATTGGGAAACCTCATTGACAGAAATCTTTATTTTCTTTAATAGAAAAAGACTTAAAATTTAAGTTCTAATATTTTTGAAAGCTTTTCAAAGGTATTTGTTAAATAAAACAAATATGAAAATAATTTTGAAGTGAAGACAATTGATCATTTCAATTAGTTAGAAGTATTATAATTAGAAATAATTTTTTAGAAAATTTAGGACAACTAAACAAACATTTAGATTAATGTTTATATCATCTTCCATTGGTTAACCGTCTTTTCCAAGGCTATATAAATATCTTTATATAGCAACCAAGCAAAGTGTCAAATGGAGTGAAAGAAGAAAGCAATAAATAAGAACAAAGAATCAAAGAGAAGAAGAAGCTCTCAACTTCTTTCAATTTTTAAGTTGTATGATTAGAGAGAAGGAAAAAAGTGTTTTTTGTTTTTGTAAGAGTAAGTGTTGCTTTAAGTGAATGAGAGAATAACTTAAGGTTCTAAGTGTATATAACTAATGCTAATGGGTAAAAAATACCTTAACATTTTAAGTATGCAAAGCTAAAGTTAGTGAATAAAGAAAAATTTAAGGTTTTAAGTGTGGAAAACTAAAGTTTATATTGTGACAAAGGTTGAGGACCTCTTATGTTGTTCTCATATTGATTGGAGAGTTCAATAATTGACTGATTAATTCTTAAGGATTGAAGAGAGGATGTAGGATCAAGAGATTTAAATCTTTATAAATTGCCATGTCTCATTGCTCTCTCTCTCTTTCTCCTATTTTTTTCTTTTTTATTGATTTGCACAATCAAACACAATAAAAAGTTATCTTGTATTTATTTATCTTGCTCACAGTACACACATATTTATTGTTAATGTACATATTACATTTATTATTTTTATTGCAATTGTTTTAATTGCTTATACTACATAATTTATAGTGATGGGTAAAGAAAAATTTAAGGTTCCATATGTGTCAAACTAGAGTTTGTATTGTGACAAAGGTTAAAGACTTTTTGTATTGTTGTTCTCCTCTTAATTATGGAGTTCAATAGTTAAGTTGATAATTCTCAAAGAGGATTCCTTGAAAAAAGAATGTTGGATTAAGAGATCTAAACTTTTATAAATTTTCATGTCTCACTTCTTTCTCTCTCTCTCTCTCTCTCTTTCTATTTATTGCTTTGCACAATTAAACATGGTAACAAGTTATTTTATATTTATTTTACTTACATTACACACATATCCTTTACAAGTCAATCAAAAAGATATAAGATAATCTCCTGATAACTTATAAGGGGACTAACCAAGTCAAAGATACTAGAATCAATATTCTTAAGTGTGAATATGAATTATTTGAGATGAGTAATGATGAAACTATTACTAAAATGTATATAAGATTTACTAACATTATTAATGCTCTTAAAAATCTTAAAAAGATCTTAAGAATGTATAATTTGTCAAGAAGTTACTTAAATCACTTTTAGAATCATGGAGCTCGAGGGCAATCACTATCTTGTTGTTAAAGAATTCGAATACCTTACCATTGAACAAGTTAGTTGGTCATTACTCTTATATGAGATGACCTTTAAAAAAAGAGTCATAAAGAAGGAGAAAGATGTGACATTCAAGTTCTCTACCTTAATTAATAAACAAGCTAATGATAATGATGAGGAGGAGGAGGAGAAACACATACCATTCAATAAGCAATATTAAAAATAGCTTATGATATCAATTTGAGATTTTACAAAGCTCTTTAGGAGGAAGAAGCAATCTAAGAGAAGAGAAATCAAACGCTCAAATGAAAATAGTGAGCAATAAAAGAAAGAGATAGTTTGTTATGAATGTAACAAGCCTTGACACATTGCCATGGATTGCCCCAATAAGAAGAAAGCTAAAAAGCCTACCAAAAAGACTTATAAAGGCATGAGAAATGAATTGTTTGGACAAGTAACCAAAAATAAGGCTTTTGATGCTTATGTTAAATCTTTGGAGCAAAAAATTAAGACCTTGGAAAGCAAAATTGAGTCACTCATTCAAATAGGTGATGATTTGCAAAAAGTACACAATGAAATCATCATCAAAGTGTAAGATATAACTAAGATTAAGAAGGAAAACCTACTTCTCAAGAAAGAAAATGAAGACGTCCAAAATTCCCTCTCTAAGTATGAGAAAGGAAAGGAAATGATTGATTCATTGCTTAGCTCTCAAAGGCCACTTAATTATAAATCAAGATTAGGCTTTAATTATTTATATCATCCACACAAAACCAAAGCTGAAGCTATTGACATGAAAGCACAAACATCTACATCATTTAGAAGTTGAAATCATGTATTTATGTATGCTTATTCATCATGGCTACATAGACCATCTCGTAGTTTAACTAGAAATTCAACTTGACATTCTTATGCATCTTGGTAGCCATAATTCCATGCTCATAAGAGTCTAGCTAACAACCATTTTCATGTATCATGGCCTTACATGCACCATTTGAATAAAGTATCACATGGTCATTTATTCTTTAATAAGAAGCATTATGTTAGATGTTATATTTGTGGTGATTTTGCTTACGTGATTTGTGCTTGTAACATTAGGAAAAGCTTATATGGCATGAGACATTTTCATGGTGGTATAAATAACACCAAAGCAAACCTAAAAGGACCTAAAAAAATTTAGGTACCTAACATTAGATAAATTTCATATAGGTACATATTAAAAACTGGATGAAGAAAAATAAATGGTATTTGGATAGTGGATACTCTAGATATATAACTGATAATGCAAAAAACTTTCTTTGAAAGTAATTAATGGAGAAAAAGTTACATTTAGTGATAATGCCAAAGGTAAGATAATTGACATTGGAAAATTAGTAAGAAAAAATCTTCTACTATTAATAATATACTTTTAATAAAAAGCCTTAAGTTTAATTTGCTTAACATTAGTTAGCTTTATGATAGTGACTACAAAGTCTCATTTAACCTAAATGCATGTCATATTTTGGATTTTAAAATAGATAAGACCTTATTTTTTGTTAATTGATGTGACAATATTTATGTTATTGGCCTAAATTCTCTTATTAATCAAAAGGCCAAATGTTTTATATTTGTGAAAGAAGAAATATGGATATGGCATAGACATTTGAGACACATGAGCATGAAACTCCTATCAAAGCTAAATAACTAAATCTTATAGAAGGGTTAACCAAGTTAAAATTTGAGAAAAATAAACTTTATAACACTTATCAAATGGGCAAATAAGTAAAAAGTCACTTTAAAATCAAAAAGTTATTATCTACTTCTAAATCTCTTCAATTATTACATATGGTTATTTTTGGTTCATATAAAGTCTTCACTTTAGGTGGTCAGTATGATGCATTTATCATAGTATATTATTATATTATATTTGCATAGTTCTTGTTTCTTATCAAGTTAAAATTTGAGAAAAATAAACTTTATAACACTTATCAAATGGGCAAATAAGTAAAAAGTCACTTTAAAATCAAAAAGTTATTATCTACTTCTCAATCTCTTCAATTATTACATATGGTTATTTTTGGTTCATATAAAGTCTTCACTTTAGGTGGTCAGTATGATGCATTTATCATAGTATATGATTATATTATATTTGCATAGTTCTTGTTTCTTACACATAAGGGTAAGGGATTAAAAGCCTTTAACAGTCTTTATAAGTAATTGCAAATGAGAATGAATGTTCTATTACTTCAATTAGAAGTGACCATAGAGAGGAATGAGAGAATGAAGGCTTTGAAAAATTATATGATGCCTAATGAATTTCTCATAATTTTTTAGACCTAAGAACACTTCAACAAAATAGGATAACTAAATGTAAAAATAAAACTTTACAAGACATGACACAAACAATGAAAAATGAGTTCAACTTATTTCAATATTTTTAGGCTGAAGCTGTTTATATGGCATGTTATATGTTAAACCAGGTTTCAATACATACCTTATTCAAAAAGACCCCTTATAAATCATGGAATAGAGGAAAACCAGGAATTAATTATTTCAAGGTCTTTAGGTGTAAAATCTTGAACACTAAAGAAAATTTTAAAAAATGTGATTCAAAGGTTAACGAAGGTATTTTAGGATATTCTTTCTTTAGTAAAACTTATAGTGTTTTCAATAAAAGAGATCTGGTAATAGAAGAGTTCATGCATATTAATTTTGATGAAATAAGCTCTTTTAATCCAAATAAAAGAAAATGCATTAGAAAATATAGGAATAATTTCAATTGAATTACCAAGTAAAAAAGGTCAAACTAGTGGTGACAACACTGAAAAAGAATCAACTAAGCCAAGCAATTTGAATCTTGAAAACTTAGCTAGCTTGCAAAATGTGGCTCATAAGGTGTCAAGTGAATGGAAGCATGTTAGTAAATCATTCCAAGGTCAAATTAACAGTTAGACATTTGAACACCAACTTAGCACTTATCTCTCAGATAGAGCCCAAATGTATAAAAGAAGCCTTAAGTGATAAGCATTAGGTGCATACCAAGGAGGATGAGTTAAAATAATTTGGGAGGAATCAAGTATGAATCTTAGTTCTTAATCCTAGAGACCATTTTATTATAGGTATTGAGTGAGTGTTTTACAACAAATTAAATGAGAATAAGAAAATAGTTTGAAATAAGGCTAAACTAATGACCAAGGGATATAATCAATAAGAAGGAATAGATTATGATGAGGCCTTTGCACCTAAGGCTCGATTAGAAGTCATTTGCATCTTGCTAATATATACATCTTTAATGAATTTCACATTATATCAAATGGAAATGAAAAGTCCTTTTCTTAGTAGTTTTATTGTTGAAAAATTATAGATTGAACAACCTTTAGGTTTTGAAAACACTAAATTTTCTAATCATGTGTTTAAGCTCTCTAAAACTCTATATGGATTAAAATTAGTCCCCTAAACTTAGTATGAGTGACTTAGCTTCTTTATAATCTAAAAATGTTTCATAAAAGGTAAGATAAATACCCTATTATTCATAAAGGTAAAGGATACAAATTTATTAATTGTACAAATTTATATTGACAATATTATTTTTGATGCCACTAACAATTATCTATGTAAGAAATTCACTTTTTAAATGGAGAAGAATTCAAAATAAGTATGATGAGAGAACTTAGTTTCTTATTAGGCCTATAATTCAAGCAAAGTATGAATGGAATTAACATTAGCCAAACCAAATACACAAAAGAAATATTAAAAAAATTTGAAATGGAAGATTTAAAGCCTTGTGGTACATCGATGCCAATATTTAAAAAGGTTTATAAAGATCAAAATGGTAAGAAGGTGGATGAAAAACTATATCAAGGTATGATCAAAAGCCTTATTTACCTCAATACTAGTAGGCCTAACATCATTTTTATTGTATACTTATTTACTCCCTTTCTATCATTACCTAGAGAGTCACATTTAGTTGTATTAAAAAGGATATTTTATTATATTAAAGGGTCTACCAACTTAAGCCTTTAATACCATAAAGAAAAGATATTCAATGTTATCGATTACTTAAACTTTAATTAAGTCAATGATCAACTTGATAGGAAAAGTGCCATTAGTATTTGTTAACTCTTAAGTTATGCATTAGTGTGATGGTTTAATTGAAAGCAAATTATGTACTATTTTTAATGACAAAAGTTGAATATCTTGTTATAGGTAACTGTTATTAATAACTCTTTTAGATCAAGCAAACCTTAGAAGATTTCAAGTTCCATTCTTTTGGAATCTTTATTTTTTGTGACAACACTAGTTTCATAAACCTTACAAAAAAAAAAAAAAAAAAAAACACCTTATTAATCATTTTAGAACCAAATAATAAATTTTAAATATCATTACATTCAAGACTATGAGTTGAAGGGGATGTTATTTTTTAGTTTGTGGGTACAAACAATCAATTTGTAGACATCTTTACAAAACCTTTAAGTAAGGATATATTCTTGATCATTAAAGAGTATTTAGGCATAATAGATGTACCTTAAGTTTTCATTTCGCATTCTCATGTATTCTTATATGTTATGTCTAATTGGTTAATGTTTAATATATATTTTTATTGTTTTTGGATGAATTTATGTGTAAAATACTTCTTGTGAAATATTCTATCTAAGAAAATATAATGTCTATTCTTATGATCAATCAAGTCAATTTCTTATCTTAGTCAATTAGGATAATTTCTTTACTCTATCGATCATAAAAAATTTTATAACAATTACATTACTTTTTGAAATTAATTGATCACATTTTTTAAATTCCTTTCTTATTCGAAACTTTCCAAAATAGTCAAACCCTAAAATCTCCCAAAAAGGCCAACAACCACCACTCATACCAAAGATTCATTAAATCTCTTTAAGGATCTCCAAAATCCTTTTTATTCAATTAAAATTTTCATTCTAGATCCTCAAATTAATTTACAAAACACAATAACCAATCTTCAATTTCATTAATTTTTCCTCCCCTAAAGCAAGACAAAGAGAAGGAGACAAGTGACCAGGAAGACCTTTCACCAAAAGGAAAAACAATACCCTTCACCAAAAGGAGTCAATACCTTTCACCAAAGGTGGAAGAGCAACCATCATCGAAGCCCAAAAAAGAGCCATAATCAAAGCCAAAAAAGCATGTCTCACCCTAGTCAAACATTGACCTAGCCTCCTTTTCTCTCCCTTGTTGAGTTAGATTCAACCTATCCCCCACCATTGTCGAATCTAATCATGCCATCAAAGTCATCATCATGCTCACCGAAAAAATCTTGCTCTTTTCCACCACCACCAACATTAGATCCTTCTTTGCACAATATTGACTTAGCTGAAATTCTTAAAGAAGAATTTAATAACTCCCAAGATGAAGCCAATTCTCCTATAAGGTACTTAACTTTCCACTTTATCTTTAAATTTGTTTATAAGAAATATATCAATGATTTTAAGTTAAGAGAAGTTTTAAATAACAAACCTATTGAGGATTCTTTGAAAAAGATTTTTATTGATCAAGACTTTCTATATGGATTTATTAAAAAAGATTGGTTAAAGTTTATCAATCTTAATTATGGGTATTATTAGAATTTGGTGAAATTATTTTTTGCCAACATGAAAGAGTGCTTTGATGAAAAGAGAATTTTATATGTAAATGGAATTAGTATGGTGATTACTCCTAAGGTTATTACTAATATTCTATTTATTGCTCATATTGGTAGAGATGTCAATTTTGATTAAGATTGGATTATTGATAAATTTACCACTATTGAGCCATTAAATGTTGTTTGATGACCAAGTTGATGATGATGGAACTATCTTGTTAGATGAATTTGTTGAGAATATTCTTGCAAGTCACAAGCTAAAGAGAGCTAGCTTACTACTTGTCAAGTCTCATGTCATGCAAAGGATAATAACTGATACAATCTCTCTAAGATATTGCCACGTAGATCACTTATCTTCCACTATGAGTTAACCTATGTGATTAAATAAGAGCCATTCAACCTTCCGAAGCACATCATGAAAGTGATTGGTTATGTATTTTCATAAAAATTTATGTATCTTATAGTATGGTATTGTTTAAAATCTTTAAACAAATATTTGTGTTGAATGGAGATGAATGACTCATCAATGTATTAAGCTTGAAATTAAAAAGTGCTCGAACTTTACCTTAAATGGATCATGTGATAATTGATAGAATTTACCAAAAGATGCTACTGAGGACAACTAAAAGATCTACAAAAGGGAGAAAGTTGCATGCTTCAAAGATCACTAAAATTTAACTTGCAATCAAAAGCCTACAAGAAAATATAATGGACATTTGTATAGCATTAAATGAGATTAATGCTGCATAACAAACTTTTTAAGATAAATTATATTTTTGACTTGAGATGGTTCATCATCATGCTTCCTCCTACAAGTAGTAAAGGTCCTTCCATTTTTTATGATGTCAAAGGGAGAGATATAATAATGCAATGTAGTTGATCTAAAGATAAAAAGAGAGATATAGCTAGAGATAAAGGAGAAGGGATATTCAAAGGAGAAATATTGCTAGAGAGACAGAATTTTCTCTTCCAAATTTTTTTACCTCCTCCTTTGACCAACTTGCTTGAACAACTTGCATTTTATTTTATTTTTTTATTTTAATATTTGGATACTTGTTGTTTTTGTCTTTATTTGGATATTCAAATTAGTTTCTATCTATTCTATTCATGTTATGCTATGTTTATTTGCTTGCTTTGATACTTATATTTGTAAATAAGTTTATTGTGCTAATAATCATGTTCTTACTATTCTATGAGAAGCATGGTTTTAAGGGAATCATTTGCACTCATATGAATTAATTATGTTTTCATTATCAAAAAGGGGGAGATCATTGAGAAATGTTGAAGGAGAAAATGTTAAAAATGTTGAGATTATGTGCTCTCACCGTGTGTTTTATTGTGTCAACATAATTAGGTTTTATTGTTTAGTTAACCTTGAGTATTTTATGCTTTTAACCATTTAACGAGTGTGTGCAACCATTTATTTAGGCAAGAAAATCATTCTAATGACGTAGATATGTGAATTTGAAATGATATATTCCTATGTGCAATAATATTTCAAAAGATATTTACAAAGGGAAGCAAATCAAGATTAAGAATGTAGGTGGAGCAAACCTTGTGTTAGAATTATTTTTTAGTTTGAAGAATTCAAATTGGTCTCTACAAGAAAAGTCCATAATGGAGAAATTTTGAAACCTTCAAAGTTGATATTCAGCCCATTCATTTGGAGCATAGTTATTAGAATAAAGTCAAATTTGAAAAAGAATGTGCTGAAAAAATTTCCAGCCTATATAATTTTAAAAATTTTCCAAAATTGGAAAGCTTCCTTGATGGAAATCTTTATTTCCTTCAAGAGATGAAGACTTTGAGTCTAAATTCTGATATTTTTAGAAATTCTTCAAAGGTATTTGCTAGATAACATACTAGTGATCAAGACAATTAATAATATCAATTAGTCAAAGGCATCCGAATTGGAAATTATTCTCCAAAAAAATTCAAGATAATTAGCCTAACATTTAGAACAATGTTTAAATTTTCTTCCAATAGCTAGTAGTCTCTTTCAAGGCTATACAAATGTCTTGATGTAGTAACCAAGCAAAGTTTTAAATGGAGTGAGTAGGAGAGCAATATACATTAACAAAGAATCAAGGAGAAGAAGAAGCTCTCATCTTCTTTTCAATATTTAAGTTGTTTGATTAGAGAGAAAGAAAAGAGTGTGTGTGTGTGTGTGTTTTTTTTTTTTTTAAAGCAAGCATTGATCAAAGTGAATGAGAGAATAGTTTGAGGTTTTAAGTGTGTAGAACTAGAACTAGTGGATAAAGGAAAGCTCCAGATTCTTAGTATGTAAAACTAAAGCATGTGTTATGGCAAAGGTCAAGGACTTTTTATGTTATTGTTCTCCTCTTAGTATTGCATTATTATTTTTATTGCAATTGTTTTAATTGTTCATGTTACATAATTTATTGCCATGTGTCCTTTATCAACCTAATTTACCCCTCTCTTAGGTATCTTTGGGACCAACAAATACTTGTCTAAGGAATTCGGTTATATTTTTTACTTCGGATTGCAAATACATAGAATTCTATTCTTCCCATTCTTGACTTTGTTTTAGTAAGCACGAGACTCATTTCATTGCTTCCTGCATCAAGTTATTCTTGACGGAGTTACAAGCTACTTAATAAACATGATTAGGTAGTAAACATAGCTGTAAACTACCACAAGCACCCCAGTAGGTCCATATGAAAAGTGATGCCATGGTTGAGCCAAGACACTTAGGTCTAAAGTGGCTTCTTCTTAAATTGGTACTCTCATGTAACATTTTACCTAATTTGTTGTGAAAGTGTGAATGAACACCAAAAACATGAATGCAAGACACCATTGTTGAGAAAAAATTAATAAAGATAGAAAGGTTGCAAAAAGAGCAAAAAAAAGGGAGTTGAGTAGTTGTTGGAATTTTCAGCTTGAGAAGTGTTCATATGTCTTGTCGTTGGAAGGGCAAACAATGTCCAATTGAGCTGAAACTTAAAAAGCTAATAGATGACGTCTTGTTCTTGATTGTAAACGGTGGAGATTGTGTTTTAAGCATTGTAAGTCTAGTTTTTTTTTTTTTTTTTTTTTCCAGTTTCTTAGGTCTACATTTTGAACAATTTTTTCTACACGCAATTTTGATCAATCACGTAATTGGAGGATTATTTATGGTTCAATTGAATTGATTTTTAAGCAATATTTGTTTTCTCATTTGTGACAATTTAATAAATGAACATTGATCCGACGTTTAATTGACCTAAATTCTAGTCAACTGGTATGGCACATTTGAAGATTCATTTTAAATGGTCAAATTGTTGTTTTGAGATTTATTTGTTGAGTTGTGACTACTAATCTATTTTAATGAACTCATTAGTTTCTCATTAACCTCTCATTAGTTTCAAATCAATTTATTTACTATATTTGCAGTTGTATGCTTCTATTGCACTTATTTGGTAATTATAGTAGAGTTAATTTTGCACTTTTTCATTTAAAAATTGGTGTTTTCTTGTATGATTACTTTAACTGTTATATTTATTATTCAATCATTTCTTCGTGGATTCAAACAAGCGAAAAAATTCTCCTGATCTATTTATACTCCGCTGCCGCTTCTCCCATCACTTCCTGCATCAGGATACCTCTTGACAGGGTTACGAGCTACCTAATAAACATGATTTGGTTGTAGAAAATGTGAAACCCAACACGACCGCGTTGATGTATGGATGTCACCCTATAAGTAATGGGATGCCTTTTTAGCTACACTCAGGTCCAAAGTGGCTTCTTCCCAGATTGGTGCTCTCATGCAACATTCTACCTGATTCGCTGTGCAAGTATTGACCGAACGCCAAAAACATGAGAATGCAATAAACAAAATTCATCATAGATGTCAATAATTCTCCGCAACAGGTTTAGATGGAAAAAGCCTCAAAAGAAATGTCAACAATGACCATAGGCAGACCACGCCAAGGACTTGGAAGGTAACTATCATAGCAACCAAGGAATTGTATCTGTCCAACAACAGTGCAGATTTAGGAAGCCCGTTCATGCTCAACATCACCCTCTCAATAAAATGAGTAGCTTTTGTTAGTTGATATATCCTATACACCTGTGAAAACAGCAAAACATTTAGTTTTGATCTTAGAAAGAAGGACTGCAATGAATTGCCATAAAAGAATGAATTAGCATGTGTACCTCAAAAACAATAGTGGCTAGAGGCCAACACGATGATCCACGCTTCTCTAGACAAGTCTCAAATGCAAGTTGAGAAATGCAGCCTGCTAAAAATGGAACTACAGCAACCAACGCTGGCAGACCAAGCACTGGCGAAGTGACATATAAAATGACTAGTGGGGCAATAAACTTAAGGCCCATGGCAAAGAAGGCTGATGTCAAGTATCCTCTAAGACCTGTAATAAGACCCCACCTCTTTGGGCTAAATTGAAGATAAGGCCTCTGTGTTCTGTCAGTTACAAGCAGAAAGGTTGCAAGACCAAGATAGAACATGGCTTCAGAAGTAAATGACGAAACAATCTCTGCAAAAATTTTTGGCACATACAGGCTTACTTGATTTCCTTTCCCAAATTAAAACACAGCATCGCCACATCTTTCATATCCAGCAAATTAAATCCCATAAATTTCAAACTTTGACACAGGCTACTAACAGGAGCAGATCAGTTTTGACTTCTAAGAATAACCATCTGGGTTTGATTTGAAAGCCCTAAATAGAAGGGACTTTCTCATGCAACATTTGCAACTAACAGCTCCAACCTCATGTCGAAACCACAGAGTGGATGGCTGGTGCCATAAAATCATTTGGAAAGCCATATAGTAGCACAAATGAATTTGACATAAACAATTGCATGGCCAACATTAACACTAGTATAGGTTTTAGGTCCTCCAAGATCTACTTGTAACTTTTATGCAGCCCAGTTCAGCAGGATAAAATTCCAACCAATGTCTTAAAAATAACCATCAAACGATAAGCTATAAAAATTGGGGACTAGGAATTCAAGCTCCCCATCTCTCTTCAACTCTGTTAAGAGAAAACACAGAACACCGATGACATTTTCTGGGCAAGTCAAAATTGACACAAACAGAACAATCAAACCGAAATAAGCAAGCACATTACCCGAGATTACGAGCAAGTCAAGCAGAGGCCCCAATTATTTGGCATGCTTCGACCATAAATAGCAGAAAACAAATGCATCCAAGTTCAATTAATACCTGTGAGAATCACGTCCTGGAAGACAGCCTCAATAGCAGGGCCAAGACAGACCTGAGGAACAATCACTGAAGATATCAACACAGCAGGTCCCAAAATCCAAAGAAATGAGCCTTGCTTTTCCTTAAAAGGAGCTGACACTAATTTCCTTTCCTCCACCGACTGGTGAGTCAACCCATAAAACGAAACGCAGCCAGATTTGCCACTAAATGACTCCACCCCATCATAACTAGCCGAAATTGCAGGCACTCCCGAGCCTTGCCTTTGCGGGAGCCTCAAGTCCGTGTCCACGCCAGAGTTGGCAGTAGAAGCGTTGACTAGAAACGCTCTTTTCACGCTTGATAAAGAAAATACATATTTCGGGGCAATCCCGAGCTGAAATATTCGGTCTTTCACTCCAATGTGGCGCCTGGAAACCTACAACTTTGTCAAAATCGGAGCCAGAAACAGAGTTCGCTTAGGTAACGTATATGCTAATTTATAAAAAAAAAAAACCAACAAGAGAGAGAAATGCAGAGAAGATCAATTCCACTGGAGAATTTTGAAATAAAATGAGATTACAATTCGATGGTGCAAGAGACGATGAGACGATAATCTGAGTTTCGGAGTAGCTATCGCACCAAAAACTGAGTGCGATTCCATTTTCGGTGGAGAAAATTTTGCAGGGTTTTAGCAAACTGTCGCCACCCGGTGAGGCAGGGTTTAGAGAGTTATAAGAGTGATTGGGCTTAAACCCTAATCCTATAACGAGGCCGAATCAGGAACAAGTGGAACTTCGAAAATTGACGAAGACCAGAAGCCAATTTCGTAGAAGGCTAACGATTGAAACCGGCTTACATGTTACGCTGTGATTGGTCGCATTTCTGGAACGCGTTATAGGTAATTTACTCTGTAGTCCAGAGTTGAATTTTCCACCACGGGGGCCCAAATGACATTGAGCAATAACTAGTAAAAGAAGATGGCCCATGGTCGTTTTTGATCCTTTTTGGACAAGTTGGCCCATGGTTAACTGAAACTCTCTTCTTCTTAGGTCCTTTTCTTTTTTTTTTTTTTTATTGATTTTTACTAAATCATAGCATTAGCTTAACTAATCCGTAGCATTAGCATGTTTCATTCTGTTTGTTTTAGTTCAGGTTGATTCTCACTTTTTAGGCATACATGCATGTAG
This sequence comes from Rhizophora apiculata, assembly GCA_037832385.1. Classification (NCBI taxonomy): domain Eukaryota; kingdom Viridiplantae; phylum Streptophyta; class Magnoliopsida; order Malpighiales; family Rhizophoraceae; genus Rhizophora; species Rhizophora apiculata. The sequence goes on along the minus strand of CM075430.1, from coordinate 5,864,996 downwards.
GGGCCGCAATTTATTTGACATCATCAATGTATCGGTGGTAACATAATGAATAAAAGAGCGGAGGCGTAGATGGGATAAACGTTCTGTCATTTTTTGTTAATGTTAAAATTCAATTAGTTCTGATATTATTCCTAAAGTTAAAATTTAATAGTTTCAATATCATTATTTATTAATTATATGACTTATGTTCACTTTTTTAGTCTCTAAATCAAATTAACTTCAATATCACTAGTAAACCACACAATTAATATAAACATAACATATTGTAATACTAGCCACATATTATATAAAAATTCATATATGATAGATTAGGTATATTTTAAATTTAATACTAAAATTACACCAAATATACTCAAGTTTCTAAATTTTACTTGAATTTTAACATTTAATCATAATGACTTTAGATTAATTTTATCAAAATTAATCTTATATTGTCTAGACAATTGACAAATCAATCAATACAAAAAAAAACAAAAAAACAAAAAACAAAAAACATCTCGAAAAATGTTTAAGCAAGTAAATTTCTCTAAAAAAACATCTAATTTGTGGATTTTAAGAGTATGTGATCGTATTTTTAACACACGATTCAATATTGATTTATTGTGGATAAATTAAAAAAATATTTGCAAGTTTAATTAATTTTAGTTTTTTGTTGGCTCAAGAATTATTATACTAAAAGTGACCAAAATAGGTCAAACTATTGACAATGCTCTTTTTTTCCGCCGTCCACCCATTTGAGCAGCCGGGTTAGTAGAAAAGAGGAGCAATTTGATTATTACAAATTTTATATTGCCCCAAAGTGATGTGACAGAGTAACTACCCGACATTGACCAAAACAAAATATGCAAATTTCACGCATTTATGATGCATCTGTCTGACATGTACGCCCTAAACCAACGCAAACATGACCTCTAGAGAGTCTGTCATCACCATTATTTCGAATTAAACACTTGGCTGCCTCGACAGACTCAACCCGGTGTTCTCCTTCCACCTACCATGCCACAAAATCTCGTTCTATGTACGTGCCTCTCACAAACTGTTTTTTCTTTTCTTTTTTTCATCAAAAAGAAAATATAATTTTGTAGATTTATAATCAATGTTGAAAGAAAAAAATGTTATTTTATTCTTAAATTTGACTGTTTAAGGTTTGTAAGTCATTTTACGTTTTTGTTTTTGTTTTTGTTTTTTTTTTTGGTTGGCAAGAGATAGAAACCCTAATATTATATTTTTTTTTGATGGAAATTTCCACAATTTGTGAAGCAATAACCCTCATAAATTCATTAATTTTAACTGTTATCTATTGTTAGGGGCCTGTGTGTTGCATTAATAATTTTTTAGATCCTACAAGGTGGGAGGTCTGTGATTTTATGTGATTTTGAACCCAATAAAACTTTCTTATTAGTTCAAACAAAAAGCATTAATTACCTAAAAATTCTCAATATTTGAGTCCACATCAATTTAGACTTCAATCATTTCAACTTTACACATAAGATTTTAATACTTAATTGATTTACAATTCCAATCCTTTGTCCATCTATTGTTAGAGTAAAAGAAAAATCCCTTGGATCCCACCATTTTTATCTATGAATGCAAGATAACGTTTCAAAATGAATTTATTTCCCCTCGTTTTTTTTTTTTTTTTTTTAAAATTGGAGCTAAATTGTATCCTTTATGATACGGAGAATTAATGAGATAAAAAAAATACTAACTCGTTTTTTTTTTTTTTACTCCGATGTCTATGGCAAGAATAATTCTTATAGATGGTTAATGGCGGTTAGTTTGACCCAATTATCCTTGAGACACCCTTCATCAACTGTTTTCAAGAGAGTGCTCTTTTTTATTTTTTGGGTAAATATATTATTTCCTTATACTACTCTACATATACTCTCATTAAATTTCTTGTCCTAGTTATGTTAATACTTAAATTTGACTATAAATACACATTAATTATGGTAAAATTTTATAAATTTTTACTTAAATATAATTTTTTTTTGTTGAATTAATTGTTAAAGTGTCAATATTAAGTTAAGACTGACTAACATCGCATAGCCTCTCTTTGTTTTTCAGGTCATTAATCTCTTCAAGTTAAAACGTCCAGATTCGAGCACTTTTCAATCTAATCCAAGATCTAGTCTCTGACTATTCCGATTTGATCTCATCAAGATTCAACTTAATCAATTTAGAATGATGAGACTAGCAACAAATTTTGTCAATTTTCTAATGAAAGGAGGATAGATGATTGGAATTATAATGAAATTAAACGTTGGGGTTTTAGGTATATCGGCTTTAAACGTTTAGCCTTGAAATGAAATGTAGATCAAACATTAAGAATTTTTATGTAGTCAACAAAACAATAAATAAAATTTCCCTGTTAGTCTAAGAGAAAATAGTGAATTCACGTCGTATCCTCTCATTTCCGTCGAAAATGTCCAAAATATGTATAGTAATAAACCAATCTTATCGTCCCAAAGGACAAAAAGGAAAAGATATTCGACATTGATCCCTAATCAATTTATTTTGATCTCGTCTTTTGTCGGAGCGGGGTTGCCGCAGTAATAGAAACCGTTGTCATTCCCATAATTTAATCTCATCTTACAGTGAATATTTGGGAGAAGCAGGAAGTTGAAGTCCCAACCTTCCTCAGACCACAGAGGAGGCCGAGATGGTTTGAACTTGTACTTACACACCAAGCACACTTCGCACACGACTTGGAGGAATGATATGCAGTATTTAATGACGAAAAACAAAAGGATTACACGGTTTTCAATACCGCGCACTGGATCTCTGCTTTTTCCGTGAGCAAAGCAAATGGCCACAATTGCGGTCAAGCCCACGTTAGACAAAGCATGCACCTGTATGTCGTTGAGTAAGAAAGCCAGAACAAAATTAGGGTTGAGAAGACGAAAATATACAAAACAAGCAAAAACACGAGAGCCAAAAACATGTTTCCAAATGTTTAAACAATGTTATAGTGCAAAATAGGTACCAACATTCGTTGAGAAAAAGGAATTTAGTAATGCATGGGTGGTTCCGGGTCAAAGTTTTACAAACCGGCCACTCCCCACGAGTATAAGGTTTTTTTGTCATAAAATCATTTAAAGCACAGACACAGCCTTTTGCACGTGGAAAACGATTTCTTTTTTCTCCCGAATTAATAGAGAGAGAAAATTATACAGAGATCCTCGTCTTTTTCGCACCACCGCGGTGCAACCCCAAAAACAAATCACCTTTTTTAATTTCGTCAACCATGATGGCTGGCCACGATAAAAGGAGGAATAGACAGCGTGGATATCCACTTCCATTCAAGCACACAAAAAATAAAAGGCCCTTGGAGTCTAACCCATCGAGTTGGTGGAGCACCATCGGCAGCAGCATGGCTTCTATTCCTTCTTCTACTCTAATAGCTATACCTTCCATGCGATCTCAATTCCTATCGCTAAGAAAGCAGCCGTCTAAACCTCTTAGTCGGTTCATCTCCGTTCGCCCGATCACTGCCTCTGCGTCAGGAGCAACCGTTTCGTCCGGGACTGAATCCACCAAACTACCGATCAAGGAAGTACCCGGTGATTATGGCCTCCCGATCGTTGGCGCCATCCAAGATCGAAATGATTACTTCTACGGGGAAGGGGGCCGGGAAGAATTCTTCAAGAACAAAATCAACAAGTACCAGTCGACGGTGCTCAAGACCAACATGCCTCCTGGCCCTCTTATTGCTCGCAATCCACAAGTCGTGGCTCTGCTGGACGGCAAGAGCTTCCCTGTTCTCTTTGACGTGACGAAAGTTGAAAAGAGGGATCTTTTTACCGGCACTTACATGCCTTCTGTACAACTCACCGGGGGTCACCGAGTGCTCTCTTATCTCGATCCATCCGAGACCAATCACACCAAACTCAAGCAGCTTCTTTTCTATCTCCTCAAGTCAAGCCGCGATCGCGTAATTCCGCAGTTCAACTCCACTTACAATGAGCTGTTCGAAACTGTGGAGCAGGAGATAGCAAGCAAAGGGACATCCAGCTTCAGCGATGCCAATGATCAAGCGGCTTTTAACTTCTTGGCACGGGCGCTTTACAGCACGAACCCGCCCGATACCAAACTGGGGCAGGACGCCCCAACTCTGATTTCGAAATGGACTCTGTTTCAACTTGCTCCCCTACTCACTCTGGGACTTCCAAGGGTGGTGGAGGAGCCACTAATCCACACCAATCGTCTCCCTCCCCTTCTGGTCAAGAATGACTACCAGCGGCTCTACGATTTCTTCGACTCTGCCGCGGGGCCCGTGCTCGACGAAGCTGAGAGGCTTGGCATCTCGCGGGAAGAAGCCTGCCACAACATCCTTTTCGCCACTTGCTTTAATTCCTTCGGCGGACTCAAGGTCTTCTTCCCAACCATTCTCAAGTGGCTGGGCCGCGCCGAAGCCAAACTCCTCGCGGATTTAGCTCAAGAGATCAGGTCGGTCATCAACTCCAATGGCGGAAAAATCAGCATGGCCTCCATGGAACAGATGCCGCTGATGAAATCCGTGGTGTACGAAGCTTTCCGCATCGAACCGCCGGTGCCCCTACAATGGGGCAAAGCAAAGCGCGACTTGGTGATTGAGAGCCACGACGCAGCGTTTCAGGTTAAAAAGGGGCAGATGCTGTTCGGGTACCAGCCGTTCGCGACCCGGGACCCGAAAATATTCGAGAGAGCCGAGGAATTCGTGGCGGATCGGTTCGTGGGGGAGGAGGGAGAGAAGATGTTGAAGAACGTGCTGTGGTCCAACGGCCCGGAGACAGAGAGCCCGACAGTCGAAAACAAGCAGTGCGCCGGAAAAGATTTCGTTGTGCTGGCGTCCAGGCTATTTGTGGTGGAGCTGTTTTTGAGATATGATTCCTTCGAGATAGAACTTGAAAAGTCGCCCATTGGTGCGTCCGTCACATTCACCTCGTTGAAGACAGCAAGCTCTTAGAGTTTGAGAAACCACACCTATTTCTGTTTCTTTTTCATCTTTGATTTTTACCTCTCTTGGAGGAAAATACACATTAAACATTCTCCCTTTCACGTGTGTCCCTAAATGAATAAAATAAATAAGAATAAAGGTGCTATATTGTTGCATAATTCCAACCTGTGATAGATTGAATAAATAAAGAGGTGCCACGATGTTTCAAGAATATATAAATTGACGGGTGAATGAACTTTTTCGAGTCCTACTCTTTGTATGTTGTAAAGACTTTTTCCAATTCCTGAACAGAGATTTACTACAATATATCGTAGTCCTGGGGAAGTGGTAGTGTCTTCAAAAGCTTAAACAGGAGTTCATCGACTTGCGTTTCTGACGTTTCCAAGATGTACAAGAAATCAAACATCGACCTCTACTTTAATGAGCAGCACACGCACATTTTAGCCATAAATGCCACATAATGCAAGCATGTGAATTGTAACAACCTTAAAGCAGCAGGCCTGCAGAAACATAGATAGAATCATTACTCTCAACAGGTCAGGTCATTATAGAAACGCGTTATTGCTAGTTGACAGTTTAAACTTGTAGAATAGTAAAATAATTACCTCAATGTTCCTGTTAATTAAAAAGCTCACTCTAAACAAAAACCAAATCAAGATAATAGGGTCGTTCGTGTCTCATTAATATATGTTAGATCGAAAATAAGATTATATTGTATAAATGAAAGAATTATTTGTAATCTTTATAATTGTACAAATAAGATTATAAAAATAATTTATGAGATAAAATAAAATATATTTAACTGTAAATTGTATTAAAAAATTAATTTTTTAAAAAATATATATAATTTTAAAATTATTTATTAAAATATTTTTTATTTTTTATAATAAAATTATAAATAAATATCTATTATCTCTTCTAAATGAAAGAAAATTTTTTGATATATATAATAGTTTAAAAATATTTAGTTAATAAATTGTTTCTTAAATATACTAATAAATATAATTTATCTTTTATTTTTATATACTTAAAATATAAAATTATATACTTCATATTTTTATATTTTATATTATTTTTTTAATATTTATTTTACGTTGTTAAATTTTAATAAAAAAAGTATGGCACATTCTTATAGTTTTTTTTTCACTTATTTTTGATTTATTTTATGACTTATAAAATAATAATTGTTATTATTATTTTAATTATTATTTAATTTACAACATATTTATTAAATAAGATATTAATTGCTCTGAATTATGAGAATACCATAAATACATGACTTGAGAATCAAAAAAGTCAAATTCAATTGCAGTTCTTAAATTACTTTAATGATATTGGTCAAAAATTCCTTTTATCGGACCGAAAATCCAGTTCTGTCTTGCGTATTCACGTAAAGGTTTATGCCAAAACAATGTCATAAAGATCTTGCACAATCCCTCGCACAAAGATTGTTACGTTTGTTGCTGTCGTTTCTTTATTCTTAATAGCACCAATTTTTAAGGTTGTCATTAATAACACTGATTTCCTCCCGCTGTTGACTGATAAGCAAATAAAACAATTTAACATAATCTAATATAATCTAATAGTATCTAATATCTAACGATGAATTATTAAAAACTTATTTTTCAATCAATTAATAAAGTTCAAGGAAAAAACCCAATTTGCTTGTCATTAATTCCTTAATTCTGGGTGATAAAATTCCTTCACAAAGAATTTATTACAATTAGTAACGTATGGAATAAAATTCACTCAACTCCTCTCATTGAAACAAGTATAAAGGTTGTAGAATTTGAAGAGCTTTGTGAGTTGGATGTGGGGTTTCCCCCTGCCTTATCTATCCTTTCAGTCACTTGGACCTCTTTAAGTTTTCCTGACTGCCTTCCATCCCATCGGTAACTGACTCTCCCAAGTTCTTCTCTATTTGCTTACTCGGAAAAATCTTTAAAATGTATACATTGCTTTTTATTATTTAAAAAGTTCAATTAAATTACCTTCTTTAATTTTTTTTAATTTTCCGAGATCTTACGATTGATTTCATTAAGTGAGGCGAAGTGATAACTGAGAAATACGAGTGCCCTTCTCGCTTCAATTTGTCAAGTTCCATAGTTTTATTCTATTTTCTTTGGTTGACAAAACGATATGCTCAAGTATTGGGAAATTCAATTTAGTTTTACTCTCTCATTGTATTGCTATAGGTTCTAAATTTAAGACATTGTGGATTAATAATCAAATCAATTTAAACAAATTTTGATTAAAAAAATATATAAAACCTATATAATGTCTAGATTGAGTATGATGGTAAATAAAATTGCTTAATTCTTCTCAATAATTATGTTAATTATTACAATTTAGTTATGGACTTCAATATCTATGGGGGTTACGACACGTGCATTTAAAACTTTAATATTGATTGTCAACCCAATTATCTATTGAAGCTCACAATTAATAGGAGCTGTAACGGTATGAAATTCAAAGCATGAAAATTGGTTATGGATAGGACAATACTTTAGTGGCAACCGTTCCGCAGAGGCATTTGTTTGACTCTTTAGCTCCATTTATTTAGATCATCTTTTCTTTATACAAAACACAGTAGGTAAACCGATGAATGTCGTCAATTCTGGAATACTAAAAATCATATTACATATCACATAAACCAATACTATAATCATCAACTCACAATTCTAACTATTACTTGTCATCTTCAAAATTCCGAAAATTCCTTTACCTTCCCCCCCCCCCCCAAAAAGAATCTCAAATGAAGACGCAGCATCTACATATCAAAAAATTAATATTATTACATAGATAGATTGTGCTCTATTAATGTCATAAGAAGAAAAACTAATTTCATAAAAGATATTCCGTATATGCATGATTCGAATAATTTTTAGTACGAAACATTTAGATCAATTGTATTTTATTGGGTCAAATAAAAACTTGGGTCTCCAATTTTGTCAATTTTATCAATTTAGGTTGCATACTTTAATTTTAATTAATTTAGATTGTAAAGTTTTAAAATTTGATCAATTTAAATTATGTCTTTTAATTTTGGTCAATATGAGTCCTAAACTTTTAAAATTTAGTCAATTTAAATCTATTTATAATCACCGTTACTATTGTTCCATTAATGTTAATGTGCCAAATAACATACCAATTTACACTAATGAACAAAATTTCTATTGTTGATTTAAGTTGTTTTATATCATGCAAAATAAATTCATTTATATTTTGATAAAAAAATAAAAGAGAAAATTATTTTCAAAAATTTCTTACTTGTAAATGATTTTAGCAAACTCTTATTATGTTTAAAATTTCTTACAATATTTGATCCCCTTTTTTTAGTTATAACCCAAATAACAAAATGTGAAAGCTCATAAGTTAAATGAAGTTATTTTTAAAATTTTACAATTTGAATTAACGATACAAATGTTTATGTGTTAATGTGAATTGTTATATTATCTATTATTTCAATATTAACAAATAAATAGAGAAAGATAAAAAATAAAAATTATTATTAATAAATTTAAATTAAATGAATATTGAAAATTCATATTTTAAATTAACTAAAATTAAAATATGTAATTTAAATTGATTTGATATTAAAAATTTATAATTTAAATTTACTAAAATTAAAATATATAATATAAATTAATAAAATTGATAAAGTTGTAAAGTTTAATTTATATTTGACTAAATTTTATATTTATATAATTTTAATAATTTTTTATTATATTATAATTTAAAAACAAAAAATTAATTAATTTTATAAATTTTATATCAAAAAAAAAATCTCTTTGAGAATTTTGCCTCGCGGCTGCTAAAGTCATGACCTAAAACTCCATCTGAAAAAAACAAAAGAGCACAAAAGAAAAGGTCACGCCTAAACCCCAGGGCAAGTTGCAGACTTGAAGCGATTGCCGTTTTCCTTGACAAAAGATACGCTAGCTGGCAGATGCGTTTATGGCCGGAGGATGGGCTACAAGTACGTTGGCTATAGCGAAATTGAACTATTTATGAGAAGGATTTCGAGATTTGTGACAAATAAAAAATAATAATTATTATTATTATAATTATTTTTAGACAGGATTAGATTCTATGAAGTGAGTGTTTCGTTATAATAATTATTATTATAATTATTTTTTAGATAAAATTAAATTTTGTAAAGTGAGTGTCTAGTTTTTAAAATTTGTAATAAATAAAAAAAAATAATTATAATTATTTTTAAATAAATTAAATTTTATAAAGTGAGTGTTTTCTATTAGATAATTTTTTTTATTTTTTAATTAAATTATTTTTTTCAACAATTCAATAATTCCTTCAATGAGAAAAATGTTTAAGATGTAATTGTCTGCATCGGTAATTAAGTGCTATAAAATGATTTTTTCCTTTCCTTTCGACCAGTAACTATGATAAATTGACATTATCATAAATTGATATAGTAAATTATCTAGAATTTCATTTTATATTTTGACAAAAATAAATAAAAATAAAATTTTTGATGAAAAATTAAGAATTAAAAATAAAAAATTTATAAAAATAAAATTAATCTTTTCAAAAAATTAATGTTTTATAATCACTTCAAAAAAATTAATTTATAATAAATTATAAATTTTAGTAAATATTATTATTGAGAATGAAAAAAATTATAATATATTAAAAATTTATAAATTTAAATTTAATTTAATATTTTATTATTAAAAAAATAATTATTTTTATTAATTTAAAAATAATAAAATATAATTATTAAATCATATAAATTAAAAAAATTATATCATTTTACTACTTTTTAAAATAAATTTATTCTTAAAATTGACTAATTATAAATTTTAGAAATTGTTTCATAAGAGGATGTTAGAATTTCCATATAATATCTTCAACAAAAAGATTAGTCCATTGAATAAAAATTTGAGTGTAGTTCAATTTTCATGTTTAATGATACATCAGTCCAAGGTAGCATGCGATTAAACATTAGCCTCTCTTGTAAATATAATGTTGGGTAGCTAGCTTTATACATTCACACTTTTTCCTAATTTCCTTTTCAAGCAAGAGATATAAAAGATATAATGTATTTTAGACTTTGTTGGTAAGCCAAAGATGATAAGTAATAAGATTAATGCATGTAAAAACATTATGTGACCTAGAAAAGTGAGGAGATAATTTTATTGATGAGTGAATAATGATAGACAACTATCAATATGGTTTAAGCTTGATGTAAACCTAATATTCTATTGAAAACTCATGCTTAGTATGGTACATATCAATGTGTTGCTTTTATATAGACTTGGGTTGCAACAAGATTGTTTTTCAGAAGTTAAAGCAACTTGTCCTTATCTTGTAAGTCTTTATCAACTTAATCTATGTAAAAAATATCCAACTGTATACGTTGTAAGAGTAAGTGACGCTTGGTTATAAACAACATCAATTGGGGACTTCTTGGATGAAGAGTTATAAGTGGTATTATACCACCACTTACCTTAAGGAAGTCATTTTACCCAATCTTTAGCTTGTTACTCGTAAAGTAACAAAAGTAGTTTTTTAAGTACTTGTTAACTATCTTAGTCTAGACAATACTCATATTCAATCATGTTTCTTGCAAACTAAACAACTCCTTCCAGAAATTATTAGTGAAAACTTTATCTTGATTGTTAACAATAGATTTCAGAATACCATATAGTTTCACAATATTTTCAACAAAAACTCATATAATAGTAATAACAATATAAGGATGACTAATAATACAAAAATAAATATACTTAGTCAAATGATCCACAACACCAAAAATAATATATTTGCTTTGAGATAATGGAAGTTCTTTAATAAAGTCAATAGAGAGATCTATCCAAACTTCTTCTAAAATTGATACAAGTTAAAGAAGACGTAAATATACTATAGATTTAGTCTTGTGAAGTTGACAAACATCACATTTAATTACAAATCTTTTTATTTCATTTTTCATACCCTTCTAATAAAATTCCTAACAAATATGCATATAGGTATGAAAAAATTTTAAATATCCAACAGTTAGGAATGTATGAAATTTTTGCAAGATTGTGTCCTCATAATAAGGATGAGGAATAAGTACCAATTTGCCCTTATAGTACAAATATGTAGAATTCTAAGTGTAATAGATGATTAAATTAAGATCTTTATGCAATTTCTTAATGATTTATCAAGTTTTAAAATCATCTCACCACTCATTTCTAATTTGTGCAAAGGTGTTACAAGTATAAATAAAGATTTTCACCAACTTAACATGCTTTAGGATGCATGATAGTGCATTAGCTATAAGAGTTTTGCTTTTCTTCTTATAAACAATCTCATAATTATATCTTAGCGATTTATATATTTACTTCTACTGTTTTATGAAAAAGATTCATTATTTTAATAAATATTTCTTACTTTTGTGATTAGTCCAATTCAAAAATACTCATAATTAAATAAGTATGCCATTTTGTAACTACATGAATTATAACTAACATCTTTTTATCATATGTAGATATAATGAGATGTTTTGGTGATAAAACTCTACTGGTAAAGGTAATAGGGTAACCTTCTTATGTCAATTTGCACCAATCTTAACTGTAGAAGTATCAAATTTAATAATAAATACCTTATTAAAATCAGGTAAAGTAAGAACAAGTATAATGGTTATAACATGTTTGAGGTGATCAAATGCTTCCTCCACTTTGTCATTCCAATTAAATGAATTTTTTTTTAAAAAAGTTGTTAAATTAGCATTAATCTTTCCACAATTATAAATAAACTTGTGATAATAGCTAATAAGTCCTAAAAAGCCATGTAGTGTTTTAATTGTTTTTGGGACTGGCCTACTACACCCTCCTTAGAAACAACATGACTAAGATATTCCATTGTTTGATTAGCAACATTACACTTTGACTTCTTAACAAATAAAAAATACTTACTCAAGGTAGTAAGTATAATTTATATATGTGACAGATAAACTTTAAGAGAAAAACTATATACCAAAATATCATAAAAAAAATATTAGAGTAAACTTATGCGAATCTAGTTGAAATATATCATTCATTAAACTTTTTAATGTTGAGGAAGTATTAGTAAGTCTAAAAGGCATAACCAAGAACTTGCAATAGCCATCATGTGTCTCAAAAGCTATCTTATGAATATCCTTCTGAAAGACCCAAATATGATGATAATTTGATCTTAAATTGAGGTTAGTTAATAGCTAGGTACCTTGCAACTCATTTAGTAGCTCATCAAATATAGAAATAAGATATTTATCCTTCATAATAATGTGATTGAGTGCCTGATAGTCCATGTACATCCTCCAAGATCCATCTTTCTTCTTTATTAGGAGAATAAGAGAGAAGTATAGGTTAACACTAAGCCTAATAATACCAATTTCTAATATCCTCTTCACAATTTTCTTAATTTCTTTCTTTTGGAAATATGAATAGTGATAAAATTGAACTTTAATAGGTGCACTCCTAGATAATAATGGAATATGATAATTATATGTCCTTCTTAAGGGTAAATCTATAAGCTCAACATTTGAATTAGAGAACTCACTCAATAATACATTAACCTCTTTCTCCTTCGAAGAATGAGATTCTGCTACCTCTACACTATACTGATGCACAAAGAACCCTTATCCTACTTTCCATAAGAGTCTTTCTAATCGATAACTAGTGATAGTAGTAATTTTACCATTACGACTTCCTTATAACTCTATTATGTGTCCATTAGACAAACTTTATTTTTAGTTTGGGGAAATTCCAAGTAATGTCTTATAAAGTTCATAATCAATCAATACCAAAATTAACTGACCTTATAATATACACAATCTGATTTTATAATAAGAGTTTTAGCTTCATGTACTTTCCTTTTACATGTCAATCAATACCAAGAATAATCTTATAATCTTCTAAAGGTAATAAAAAAAGATCAACATGAACAATTTGACCTTGTAACAAGGGTTTTAACCTTTTGTACTTTATTTAGCATGTCAAATTCCTCCCATTTTTAACATTCATAACAAATTTCTCATAATTCTCTATTGAGAAAATAAGTTTTTTTTGGGCAATATTCTTATTTATAAAATTATTGGTATTACCCAAATCAACTAGTACCATTATTATTTTGTCCCTTGAGAAATCTATCTATTTTCTTAGTTTGTGGATTAGAATATCCTACCAAAGTATGAACTATGATCTCATCTATTTATTCAACATATATGTAACACCCTCTGGACATGTGATCATTTGCCTTATTAATTTCCTTATCTAGCTTAATCATTAAAAGCTTTTCTTACTTATATAAAAGCTTTTTATGCCACTTCTTATTACAATGTTAGCATAATCCTTTTGCCATTTGCTCTTTCGATTATTCTGGAATCAAACATCTAGTGTTAAAGGGCAAATGGAAGAGGATGAGTCGATATTACCATCAGTAGGTTTGTTGACTTTTTTAGCAATTGGGTGATGAATTTTAGTGCTCATATTCTCTTCTTATAGGCAAGCAAAGAAGATAACCGCTACCATTTTTCATGGTTTTCAAGCTTTGACTTCATGTTAGATGTCAAGAATAAACCATTTAATGGACATTTCCATTAATTATCTTTTTAACCAATTTTTAGCTTGATTAGTAAATCACTTAAATCAATTCTAATATTCTAAGATGGTTGACATTTGATGAATTTTTGTGAGCTCTCCATAAATGTCATGATATTTTGAAGGCTTAAAGGGCATAAGAAGGTCTTTGGTAAAATCAACCTAAGTAAGAGAATTTCAACACAATTTTCAAACCAATCATACCATTAGATAACATTATCCTTTAATTAAATAGAGGTAATTTGTATCTTAGAGTCTTTTGTTGTATGTTGGAAATGAAAATATTTTTTAACCTTGGAAATTTAACCTATGGGATCACTCCAATGGACTCCACTAGTTCTTTTTATTTATTGGTAAATCTAAAAGTATTACCTCTTAACTTGTTATGTGCTAGAATAAGATTATCCATTTGAGCTTCTTAAGAAACTATTGTATAAAAGTTACTAATTCTTCAATATGAAATATTCTAATGTTAAAATTAGATGAGTTGTGTGAATATATAATGTAATACTACAAATAGGTGATATCAAGATTTTTCTTTTGTTGTTAGGTAAGTGGCATAAACAAAGGTTTTTTTCTTTTTTTCTGATGGTGATGGTAAAAATGGTAGAGATATGGAATAGAAGCAAAATCCTTAAGACCATGACTTTAATACTAGATGATAAGGAACTAGGAATTGAAAATAAGAAAATTATGAAAATAAAGGATAAGAATTGATCTTTTTAAGGGGATCAATCTCTAATGATCACTTCAAAGATATCACCCTCCAATAAACTAAAGTTTTAATAAATATTAAAAGTTATAAGATATTACAAATATATAGAATTGAGTTTAACTTGATAGTTTGCTATTATAAAAATAATTATACTTATTAATTTAGAAATAATAAAAGACAATTATTAAATTGTATAAATTAAGAAAAATTAGTTTTAAATCACATAAATTAAGGAAATTGCATCACCTTTGTTTTATATAAAGGGATTTTTTTTGCTAAAAAAAAAAAGGAAATACTTAATATACAAAACTACTTTTGCTTCTTTTCCAAGGAAACCAAAAGCACCCATAAGCCTCACTTGAATGACAATAATGTATGTGTGACATCCCTAGTCATTACTTACTCTCCCTTTACCCTAAGAACTTTGACTTATTAGGAAATGAAATATTTAAAAAAAAAAATAAAAAAGAAATGAGTAAAGAAAATTTACATAATTTAAAATTTTAATGTTCTTACATCTATAGTTGTCTTAGAGTTTCATTATTTTAAGAGTTACAAAATTACATAAAAAGCATGCCCTTTTATACAATGAGATAAAGCAAATCTCATATGCAAATAAATTACATTTTTATCTTTATAGAATATTAATCAAACTTTACTCTTACAACAATCTTTCACTTAGAGACTAATTATCAAATTAGCAACTATTACAATATAACTAAAGCCATCTTATAATTTAAAATCTTAGTGCAACACCTCTTCAACAATTAGTTATAGAGGCTAATCGAGGTTGCATATGACCTTAATTTCTTTTCTTTCTAATACAATTCCTTCACAACCAACTTTGCCTTATATCTTCTATTGTCATCATGTCCTTCTCTGATTCGATAAACTCATTTGTTGTTCAATGTCTTTTTACCTTTTGGTAATTAAGTTAACTTACATGTATAATTTTTCCACAATGAACTCGTTCCTTTTGGTATGGCTAACTTGTATTGTTTCATCAAAGTATTCTGAATCATATTTGTCAGTCAACAGTAAATAAAAGAATTAATATGGAATTTAAATATTCTACTAGATTTTATTTGTACTACTAATGTAGAAGACTTTGATTGTGTTAGGATGTTTCAAAATTTATTGACACTTGCCTACCCATATTGCTTTCTAAAATTTCCTCAAACTCAGTATGTTCCCATTTTCTAGTATGTTTCCCTACACTATCAAATTCTATATGTTTGTTTTTATAAATAATATTTTTGTTAGATATGATATCTTTATTTTTAATGATTTTTCCATTTTGATCATCCTAGAGATGATGTCTAAATTTATCAATTTCATTACCAAAGAAAAAACTTATTTATCATCTTCTTCTTAAAATCTAATTTATTATTCCTTTCATTAAAATCTACATGCATATAAGAGGTATAATTAAAGATTTTCAAGTGTAAAAGATTTACCCATTTACATGTCTAAGTTTCCTTTGGTAGTTCTCCATCTAAGGGAACAAATGGTTCTTAGTTAATCAAATAGGCTGTAATGTTGACATTATCAACCTTAAATGTCTTTAATAATCTAACATGTATTCTCATGCTTTTGACATACTCATTCAAGGTTCTTTTATGTGCTCAACAATACCATTATGTTATGAAGTATTCAAAACTATTTTCTCCATCTGAATCCCATCAGCTGTATAAAAATTTTTGAATTCACTATTGTCATACTAATTACCATTATTAGATCTAAAGCATTTTATTTTTGTACTAGATTCATGTTTTATCTAATTTTTCCACTTTTTAAAAGTCATAAACATATCAAATTTATATTTTTAAAAAATAAACTTATACCTTCCAAACGAAGTCATTAATAAAGGTAACATAATAAAGTGGGTCACCTAGTGATGCTACTGGAAAAGGACCCTAAACATTAATATGCACAAGCTCTAACTTGTGCACCTTGGGTGTCCTTCCAACTTTGGAGAAACTAATTTTTTTCTATTTCTTAAAAATATTATCCTCACAAATACTAACATCCATAGTTTTTATACCTCATAACTTGTTTCTAAATACAAATACCTTCATTCCTTTTTCACTCACATGTCTGAGCCTACAATGCCAAATCCTAAAATCAATCCCTAACTTAATAACTACCATTGAATCCTTTAAACTCAAGGTTTTATAGAGTTTTCTAGTCTTGTCTTCTCTTACTATTATCATTGCTCCTTTAGTGATTTTCCATGACCCACCAATAATAGTTATAGAATGTCCTTGTTAATCAAGCTATCCTATAGAGATCAAATTTCTTTTAAATCACAAGATGTGACTAATGTTTTTTAACTTCCACATATATCTATTTGATGTCTTAAAGTGAACATTACCCTTCCTTACTATATTCAATGGTTTATCATTAGTAAGATGAATTTTTCCAAAATTACCATTAACCTAAATTTGCATGTAATTTCTATGTGATATTAAATGAAAAGATGCCCCAAAGTCTAGAATCTAAAACTCCATTGGCTTGTTAACACTTAAAATCAAAGTGTTTAGGATATATTCAATTGTTGTGGCCATAAAATTTTTATCATGAATTTTCTACTTTAGCTGTTTGCAATCTTTCTTAAAATGGCCATTACAACCATAATTCTAGCATGCAGCTTCAGATTTTAATTTACTTTTATAATAAGTATATTTTTATATAGAAATAAATTACATATTTATTCAAATATAATATTAAGTAGACGCCGTTCCTACATGACCCTCCATTACAAACAAAAAAATGAAAAATACAATAGTAATCAATCTATAAAGACAGAAAACTTTTCCTGACGGCGGCCATTTAATTTTTGAGGAGATTTCTAATATGATGGTGCCATAAGGCAGCAATTGGAGTTCAAGGTAGACATGACTTGTCACGGAGTTTAAGGTTTCTGGGTCATCTTGGTCTTCTATAGAACTATCATTGCAGTTGATGTTCTCCGGGTTCGAGAACGTGGAGGGCTGTGGTTTTTGGATCACCAAGGGAGACATTACTTAGCTTAAGCTTAAGTAATAGCTGAAAAAATGGACAAGGGATAAATAGGAGATACCAGTTTGGCCGTGCCCTGATGTATTTATAAAGGAAATATGAGGCACAAAATTAGATTCTTGGTCGGTGGCTTGCCGAGATTTCGAGGTGTCTGGTCTGGTCTGATCAGGGAAGTGCATTTGACAGCAGACTAAATAACCTGACTTGAGATGACACTCGTCTAAAGTAATTCAGTTATATTTTTTGCTTCAGATTACTAAGATATAGAATTCTACCCTCTCCGTTATTGACTTTGTTTTAGAAAGCCCAAGGCTCATTTCACCGCTTCCTGCATCAGGTTATTTCTTGACAGAGTCGTGAGCTACTTAATAAACATGATTAGGTAGTAGACAATGTGAAACCCAACACAACCGTCTTGGTGTAGGGACGTCGCCCTCTATAAGCAGTGGGATGCTATTTTAGCTGTAAACTGCCACAAGCGCCCTGGTATGCCCATATGAAAAGTGATGTAATGGTTGACGCAAGGCACTCAGGTCCAAAGTGGCTTCTTCTCAAATTGGTGCTCTCATGCAACATTCTACCTGATTTGCTGTGCAAGTGTTGATTGAACGCCAAAAACATGACAATGCAATAAACAAAATTCGTCATAGATGTCAATAATTCTCTGCAACAGGTCTAGATGGAAAGAGCCTCAAAAGAAATGTCGACAATGACCAGAGTCATACCACACAAAGGACTTGGAAGGTAACTATCATAGCAACCAAGGCATTGTTATCTTTCCAACAACCGTGCAGATATAGGAAGCCCATTCATGCTCAACATCACCTTCTCGATAAAATGAGTAGCTTTTATCAGTTGATATATCCTATACACTTGTGAAAACAACAAAACATTTAGTCTTGACCCAGTCATTCACGCTACGTTGTGACTTGATCATCCCTATTACTTCACAAGTGACAGGCCTGTCGATTCACTGCAGTATAAATGCCTACGTTCACTCAGATATAGATGCCTAAGAATGGATCTCTATTTTGCATGAACGTGAATGACTGGATCAAGCTTCCATACAATGTGAAAACCTGATCGAATGGCTTACATCCTCGGTCGCAAGTGCACAGGGTCTCACAGACTCATTTTCCTCCAAGAGTTGTAATCAACAATTGCCTCGCAAGACAATGAAATTACACCAGGTTCTGCCACGGAAAACAGGGTCAAACTCTTCCATGCGTTTTGGAGTTACAAGAGGACAACAGGTAAAACTCAACTAGGAATATCGCAAACTCAAAACCAGTAGCTAACAGTTTAATTGCTGACAAGTAAAGCTATTCCAAAATTTTACTGTACAAAGTACATTCCTTTTCTCAGTGCATCTCCTCACATTTCAAGTATTACACTGAAGAATGGCATAAGATATCTTTCATAGATGACAAGCAACAAGCTGGAAAAGAAAAAAGGAAGTCCCGAAAGCAAGCACAAGGAGAGCTTCAGGCGCCAGAAAAAAAGGCCAAATTGATGAACAGAAAAGCTACCATAAAGGTATCCACATGATCAGGATGAAGCCAAGCAGCCAGATTTTCATGTCACAATCATCGGATTACAAGCAAATTGCCTCATGAAAGCGAGCTCTGTTCACTTAACCATGGATCCTGAACAGAAACAGGCGAACCGTGTTTTCCCCTTTCCATCGAAATCTCACTACCCCTTTCCATCGAATTCTCACTGCTGCTGGCTTGAGCCTTAAGCACTAACAAGCCCCTACATCCCGATTCAACTTTCTTAACAGTCGAGTTTAGTGGCCTTTCGCAGAGATTGGATGAAGAACAAGAAGAAGAAGAGCAAGGGGATACCTCTGCTGAAGCTGTCGCATTACTTCCCTGTGCAGAACCACATCTTCCAAGCCTTATATGCTCTAGCTCTAGCTCAGTAGCAACTTCCTTCATTGAAGGTCTCGAGTCTTTATCAAATGCAAGGCATCTGAATGCCAATTCTGCCACCCTTTGTACCGAATGAAGGGTCCAAGCATCACGATGCGCATTGATCAATGGATCAATAATCTCATCTAAACGGCCCTTTCCAATCCTGGCAGTAGCAAGAGCAGCCAAATTCACTTCATTCGGAGGCCTAGAAAAATCCAACACTTTCAATGACGTTATGACCTCAGCAAGAAGCACCCCAAAGCTATAGACATCACTTTTATCTGAAAGATGGAAATGTTGATGGTACTGGGGGTCAAGGTAACCTGGAGTTCCTTGTGGAGCGGTTGAGATATGGGATATTTCTGTCCTGCCAAGTCTGGAAAGACCAAAATCTGCGACTTTGGATCTGAGGTTGTAGTCTAAAAGTATGTTGCTTGACTTGATGTCTCTATGATAGATTGGAGGGTCGTTGGAGTGGAGATGTGCTATAGCTTGAGCAGTTTCAGTTGCGATGGCAAGGCGAACCAGCCAGGCAAGTCCATCACCTCTCTCTCTTTGTAGGTGCTGGCAGAGCGTTCCATTGGGCATGAACTCATAGACAAGTATTTGTTCATCATTTTCAAAGGAACAACCTAGGAGCTGGACCAAGTTGGGGTGACTCACAGAGGAAATGAGATTGATTTCGTTCCTTACTTGCTCGATGCTATCAGTATCTCTCTGTTTTATTCTTTTAATGGCAACCCACAAATCACTGTGGAGTTTACCTGAATAAACCGTTGCATAGGCCCCAGTTCCGAGCCTGTACTTATCAGAAAAACCATTTGTGGCCTTCTCGATTTCTTTGTAGGGATAGACGGGAATGCTGATGTCTATGGCTTCGGCAAGGCGGTATTTTGTGTAGCTCTCAACTTTTAAAGTTGAACGCCTCCAAATGCAATAGCAAAGTAGCCCAAGACTGAGCATCAAAGCTGCTCCAGCGCCAATAGCTGAGGAAGTAGGAATCGTAGGTAAAGCATTGCAACTTGTGTTTTGACAAACAGAATTTTAATTATGCTTTCTGGAACTACTATGCACGAAACTAATTCAAGTCACATGAACAATCAAGCAAGAAATTTGTCTTAATTTCATTTGAGGGTTTAAGTTGCTAATGTAGGATTAAGTTTCACTTCCTTCCCATTATGCCAATATACATATATATATATCTACCGAGCCTAGCCTAACTTGAAGACATTGTTAATTGGTGAAGAGGATCACACAAGGACATGAGAAATCATATCATCATTTAAGTAACACCATCCCTTTCAATGATTGATTCTCAAAGTCAGTCTCCATCTCGTGCCACATGCAGCCAACCATCAAATTTGTCACATTGCACATTAACGGGGTTTCTTTCTTGTATAAGCTAGTATTGTTGAGAAGAATGATTACCTCCAATTAAAACAGCGAGTCTAATGCCCCCTCTACAGTGGCCAAACAAATACCTTACAGCATTGCACCCTGGAGAGGATCAAACAAAGGACATGAAAAGGAATGGCATTTGGCAAAGAATACAAAAACAATATCTACAATAAATTCGAATATCTAATTTTCCATTTCAGTTATAAAGCTTCAATTTGAGGATATCAATTATTGCAAAGTAGAATACAGGGAAGTGTGCAACGTATTTACTCCGAGTCTCGTTCGAGTATGGCATGTGCATAAGCGTAATTGTTGTCCGTCCTTTACTGGGTTCGATGTAGTTTCCATTTTTTGGCCCAAAAAATAAAATTTTATGTATGGTCTTCTGTGGTTGAGCACCTTGACTTTCGAATCGAGTGTGAAGAAAATGACTAGACAAGAGTGATGGCAATAATTTCTACAAACAATTTAGAATGCATTAATGATTTCATGACCTATTCATTCAGTGATGTGTACCTCAAGTGATCAAAAGTGCGACCACACACTCCTCCACTCTTCGTTCCCTCACATTTTCGTTTTTCTTGTTTTATTTAAACAAAAACAATGAGCACGTGTACGCTCAATTTCCCATATAAGGGATATCTTAATCTAAATTAATCGATTTGGACATTAATGACATCTTTTTTTAAATGTTTTGGTGAATCAATATTATGTGTTTCTTTAATTTTTTTTCCAAAAAAAAAAAAAGGAGCAGGTATACCGCTGTGTGCACTGTAACCTATAGGGAAAATTTTCAATGATATGGTTAGGTTTGACTAAATTTACAAACCAGGCATGCTTGGATTCTTACACTAGGCAAGCTTTGACGTTTTATTTCTCGTTGTCAAGGGATGCAATGCATTATGACAGATAGCGATAGATACGGCCTAGCCCAATCGATTTCCTTCACTAGACTTTCGATGATCGGACCAACGTAACTTAAGATGCCTTGAAACGGCCGCTTGACACAAGAACGAAAATGTCACAGCTTGTTGCCGTTGCACAACAGAGTGCCTTTCAGCATCACGCGTTTGACTTTAATTGAGTATTTTTTATTATTTCCAAAGCCACAAAAAAAAAAAAAAAAAAAAAAAAAAAAACGAAATTGTGGAAGTGTGATACAGCTTTTTACTGCTTAACATCTATACAGAGGAGAGCAAAATCGATTTTGTAATAAGATGATTTTGAGATCAAACAATTGGATGAAGAAAATTTAGTAGATGGGTAGTCTGTTGAGGAAAGTTATGAGCTAGTTTAGCTGAGTTTTTTTTTTTTCTCTTCTTAAAAGAAAAAGTTTTAAATGTCTAGTTTGGCTCAGAGTTGACCACAGTAATATTTGTGAGATGGAACTTATTCACAGCCTAATAATAATGGTGTTACTTAATATCGCAAAATTAAGTTCCGGGAACGTAAAATTACCTCTCCGGCAGCCCGCACCGTTTGCATATCCATCACCAACAAATTGATCTCTGCACTGGCACCGGAATCCCCGACCCGCCGGCGTAGTAATTTTTGAACAATTGGCATCTTTGGAACATTTACAATCCCCTGGAATCCACCACTCCAGCTCCATGATCTGAACATCCAACGACATCTCCGGGAAAAACTCTGCCGATATGGATGACAGAAAATACTGACACTGCCGGTTAATATTAGGCCAAGCACCGTCATAAAAGAAACCGTCGGCTGTTTGATTTTGAAAGCAGCTTATGGTGCTGTTTGGGCAGTTAAACGACTCAAAGCGAGTTCTCACATTTATGATAGGCAAACTACACGTCGAAACCTTTGCGCAGTTGCCTAAAAGAATTGCGTTTGTGGATTTTGGCGCATAGTTACTGCTAAAAAGGTGTCGGAAAAATCGGACGGGCCGGTTGCATTTGGCTTCAACCTTGATCTTTATGCTGTCCTGACTAACGTCTTGGACCTGAAACTCTCTGAGCAATATTTCACCATTTGAGCTGCAATTCAAAGGGATGGGGCAATCATGGGAGAATCCAAATGGGTAGTGAAGTTTTCGGGTGCCACATACTTGGTTGCACGCCCTGGCACGGGATGCATCAATGGTGATTAATGAAACAGGAAGGACTGACAATAACAAGAAGAGGAAATTCTGTGACTTTGACATCATATTTGAATCGGATAATCATAAACACGGTCCGAAGAGAGACTGATGTATAATACTGAATTCAACTGCACAAGGCCTGGCTATTTTGCAGGGCTTGGAGACTGAAATTGTTGGAAGATTGAAACTAATTTTTGGTCTGGCTTTGAGGAATAAAGGTTAGGACTGGGACTCTAATGACGATGTAATCCGAGTTATCATCCACCAATTGCCGGGTATAACAAGCTCAGGTCTGGTGTGGATTGAAAATGAAGTGATAGAAAGACCATCAATTGCCGGGTAAACAAGCTCAGGACTGGGACCCCCTTTTTCGTGTTTCCATTGATGGAAAAGAAAAAAAAGATACTCCGCTGCGTAACGGACCATCTCCACGGTTAATTGACCAAACAATTCTCCATCGTCGTCGTCGTCGTCGTCGTCATCATCATCATCATCATTATTATTTTACTGCAAGTGGTTGAGGGTGCCGTAAATTTACAATGCATCTATTGAGACAATACGGTCGTCGCAGGTGCCACACATTTGGGCCCCCCGGCTCATCCGCTGAGGAGGAATGGCTTAATGCGCCTTCTTTATTATATTTACCTGCTTTTGGTCCTCGTAGACAGGGTGTGCTGGCTCCTAATTGATTTTGGGAAAGGTCAAAGTTTTGAGTTGTTTTAAGAATCCCAAAAATTAAATGTTGAGACTTTACTAACCTTATCTGTTGACGGAGTCCTGGGGTGGGGCCATTCTGGCCCCTTCAGCAACATCCACATATTTCCCGTGAAGAATACGCATATCATGTTACATTTCTTTTAAAACAATATCATTATTAAATATTAGTTTTTTAAATTTTTAAATAAAATTTATTTATATAAATAATATTATAAATAATATAAATCAATTCTTATAAATTGAAGTTATTAACTTTTATTATAATTATATATTTTAAAATATTTAAATTAAGTTTAAAATTATAATTTTTAACAGTATAATAATATTTATAAATATTTTGTTATTAATTAAATTAAATTATAGTTGAGTTTTAAATAAAAATATTATTTAAAAATATTTTAATATAATTAATTGAAAAATTTTAATATTTTTTCATATAATCTAATTAAAATATATTAATTATTATAGATAAATGATAATAATAATTTCTTATAATTTCATTATAATATCATGATATGGTAAATTATTTATTATGAGTTATTATAATTATATTTTATTTGTTCAAACCACTTTTTTCCATATATTACATTACTTACAGTTTACCATACAATATTCATAAATTATATATAATTTTATAATAATTCACACTAATATCTCATAAAAATTTTCTTATTATTTTTAAAATAATAATATGCATATAATTATAAAATAATAAGAAATATATAATATTTATTAGAAATATATTTGTGAGTTTAAATCATCATTATATCATATATTATTAATTATCATTAGGATACATTCTTTACATAATGATGGTTGTGAATTTTTATATTGATCTACTATCATGAAATCAATTAATTTTTTATAAACATTCTTTATTTCTAAATTTTTCTTTAATGGCAAAATATTTCAATTCTTATAAGTTTGGTATTCTTTAAGTATTTGTCCTTCTTAGATAAGAATATTGCTAATTATCATATAAAATTTTAGTACCTTGATAATGATGTTAATAACCTTAAATCTTAAAGTAAAATTTTATAGTCATAATGCTTAAATTATAACATTAAATTATGTTATAAACTTTGCTTTATAATAGATGGAGTAATGATAAACAATTTTCCATCATTCATAATCTTACTCTTTTTCCTAATAAGAATAGAAAAACAAAAGTAGATTTCTACTATCAATGCATCTGGTAAATTTTAAAATTAAATATCTAATTACATCTAAATGGTTAGATTTTCTATAAATGAGAATGTAATTTTCTGATCCTTATAAGTACCTTAATACTTTCCTTGCAATTTTTTTAGTAATCCATTTTATGATTACTTTTACATTTGTCTAACATTTTAATTGTGAAATTGATATTTAATCTAGTACAAGCTAGTAAATATATTAAGTTACCAACAATAAAGGTATATGAAATTAATTCTACTTGTTTATATTCTACATCATTCTTAAAATATTGCATATGATTAAATTTGTTAGCTTTTTAAATAAAAATAAACTTAGATGAACACTCTTTCATATTAAATTTTTCTAAAATTTTCTTAATATGGTCTTTCTAAAACAATCTTAATTGACATTATGATCTATCATGAAACATTTATAATCCTACCACATAAGATGTTTCGTTTATATCTTTAATTATAAAATTTTTTTAGTGAAAATCTTTAATCTCATGCATTTTACTTAAAACATTAATAACAAATGACATATAAAATTAGAAAATAAATTTACTCTCATTAATCTTTTAGTATATAAATTGATCAATGATGTTCTTTTTTTAAATCCAAGAAATGTTATAATATCATTGAACTCAATATATCATTATAAGGAAACTTGTTTCGATTTGTATATTAACTTTTTGAATCTACACATTATTTGATCTTTAACTTTAAAAAAAGAGAAAAAAAAAAAAGTCTTTAAGTTGATTCATGTAAACTTCCTCTTCAATAATTTTATTAAGAAAGGCAGTTTTCACATATATAGTGTATCTTTGAGTTATATTGAGTAACTAATACCATAATTACATTTAATACTTTTATAATTGTGAAAATAAAATTGAATTCTTATAAATCCAATATTAAAATTTTGGCTCTTGTAAATAAACTACACTATCATCTTTAATAGTTGATTTCTTTTCTTTTTGAGATCTTCTTAATACTATTTCTTGTGATTTATTTATATTAATCAATCATGAGTTAATTTTTTTGAATAATACCTCCATATTTTTTTATATCCACATTTTGAGATTCATTATTCTTATTAACTTCACCATTTTTAATGAATCCATCTTTGAACTATGATTCATACCCTTTAGACTTATTTAGGTAACCAATAAAGTAACCACTAATGATTTAAAAGTGTAATTTTTTTTTTTCACATGAATTACTGTTTCCATTAAGTAATCCCAAACATCTAAGTGCCTTAAATTAAGTTTCTTTCTTGTTGATAATTTAATAAGAGTTTTTGGAACAACATTACTAGGAATTTTATTTAACAAATAGTTACAATTTGAGTATATATATATATATCTAAAAAGATTTAAATAAGGAGGAGTTACTTATTTTGCTTTTGATTGTATCTATTAATGTCCAATTATACCCTTTTATCATACTTTATGCTCACATATTTTACTATATGTTATAATTTTTTAAGGAATTTCATAAATGGACCTAGATATTGTCTTAAATTATTATATTTTCTATAATATTCATTATTGTTATAAGATTTTACAAATTTTACCTTTTATCTAATTACTTCTAACCTCTTTTGTATATAGCTCAAAAAAATCCAATGATTGAGATTTTTATTAAGAAAATAAACAAAAATATAACGTGAAAAATTATCTATAATGATGATGAAATACAATTCTTCACTAAGGCTGAAGTGCCAAAAGGTCCATAAATATTGGTGTGTATAATTTTGAAAAGCTATGTGCTTTTGTGGCTTTTTTCATATTGTGTTTGATTTGTTTACATTTTGTATAATCTATATATGTTTTGTGATCAATAAAATCTAAATTCGAAAAAATTTCATTATTGACCAATCTCATTAATTTTTCTTTGGATATATAATCCAAACATTTATTTCATAATTAAGTAAAATTTTCATTTATAGTGTTATGCTTAATTCTAATATTAAGAGACATGGTAAGCAAGGATTTTTACAAATTTTATCATGTTTTAGTTGATATAAAATACCAATAAGAATACATTAAAAAAATGTTCATAATTTCATATCAACTGAAATAATAAATCATAATAAATCTTTGTATTGTTATGAATGCATGAATAGTAGCATTAAAATCAAGCCACCAAATGAAATTTCAATTATATTTGATTTGAAACATACAAAGGTATTTAAGTTACCTTTCTTTTTCAAACCAAACCTTACATTTTAGGTTTTTTTTTTTATATGTTGTCTAACTTTCCTAACAAAAGTGATACATATTGCTCTTTCATTTCCTTTTTTCAACTTGAGGAGTATAAGTAAATGCTTTCATTTCTTAAATTTGTTGACTTTCTCTTTCCTTATCACTTCAACTTTTTTATCCATGAGATTAACAAAGTAACTCACTTAATTTTTTCTTTTTCTCGTTTTCACCCAAATGAGCATATTAACTAATTCATTAGCATTCCACATTTTTTTTTATAGTGTTATAATGAATTTGAAACAACAAATATTTAAGAGGTAGTTAGTTCAAAATGAACTATATCAAAAAAAAAAATCATCCACCATTAATCTCAAGGTATTAAGTCTTATTATAAAATTAATCATTTCAATAATGTAATCTTGCATAATTTATGATTTAATAAACTTTATGGTCATAAGTTTTACCATAAGAACACCAATGAGTGATTTATCCATAAAATAGAATTTTTTTTTTCCACAAATTATACATATTATTTTTTATTTTCTATTTGTGAAATAGTTTTCTTAATATTGTTGGCAACAATCACTTATATGAACATAAGACTTGACTTATTATTTCATTTTTATGTTTATGATGCAACTTTTTTTCCTTACTACTTAAATTTATAATAATAATGAACTTACTAACTAATAATATAAGTCAAAATTTAAGACACCCAAGTAAACATGGACTTGTCTGTTATTTTAAGAAGTTTAACAACTAACTATTAAAACATGGAAGTGAACTAAGTTAGTTATATAACCGTAAATACTCATAATTAATTATAAGTGGAATAAAATAATGAAAGTATATTGTAGTTTTCCTTTGGATAATCCTACATTATACTATTATAAGTAATACAATTAATTTTAATAAGTAATTAAATATTTTGAATCAAATGTATTTGATATCTTTTAAAAAAATAAATATATTTAACTAAAGCATTAATATATCTCTTAATTATGTCACTAATAATGAAATAATAATTTATATTTGGTAAATAATGAAATTTCAATAATTAATGACATCAATTTATTCAATTATTTTTTATTAATAGAGATTTCATTAAAATTATAAATAAATGACTTATTTAAGTATGTCATTAAATATACTAGTTTGGTTACTTTGATGACTAACAAACCTTAACAATAATGCACACATATCAATTCAAACATTATAGTTTACTTATTTTGGTGACAATTAAATTATAATCATAACATATGCATGATGTTAAACATGTTAGTTTGGTCACTTTGATAACTAACAAACTATAACTTTAATACATACATATGAAAATACAACCAAATATTTGTTAACCAAGATCACAACATTTAGGTCCATAGGTCATTATATTTAAGGCTATGAATAGCATTAATGCATGATGCCTATATGCACATAGACATACTTATAACTACGTAATATATATCATAAGCTAATTTTTAAACCAACATAAGTGCCAAAGGAAAGAAATTAAAACAGGTTTTATGACTCCTACTTTATGACTAATGAGCAAAATAAATGTTCATTTATTTATTTATTTATTTAAATAATAAAAGAATCAATTTTGCCCATTCCTTTAGTAAACAAAGAATTTCAAATTTCTCAGTCTATAATTTTTCATGGGTTGTCACACATCACGATCTAAACTTAACAATGTAATTTTTTTTTTTTTTATTTCATGTAAGAGTTGAACAAAACCAACCTCAATTTTGAAGAATAAAACATAAAATTTTATTATTATCCTTCAATAAAAAATAATTATAAATCAAGTAAATATATTTTTTTATCATTAAATATAAAATATTTGAAAAATATATGCTTTGATATGGTATATTAATCTTCTTATTAAAAATATCATTTTTTAATATTAATATTTTAAATCTTAAAAATTAATATATTTATATAAATAATATTATAAATAATATATATATATTAGTAAAAATTAAAATTATTAATGTATTTAAAGAATTAGTTTTAATTTGATCATTATTTTTTTTCTTAATATTTATTATAATAATAAATTTTTAAATAAAATTTTTGTGTGTATTAAAGAAAGAAATGATTAATTATATATATAATTGTATGAATTAAATTAAATATTTTTATTAATATTTAAATTAAATTTAAAATTATAATTTTTAATAATATAATAATATATAAAATAATTTTTTATTAATTAAGTTATATTATAATTAATTTTTTAATAAAATATTAATTAAAAAATATTTTAATATGACTAGCGGTAACATTTTAACACATCACACGTCATGTTCTAACATATCACACATCATGTGCAATAGGTCGAAGGAGATAAACCCAACATGCGTACTACTGCAAGGCATCGCCTCAACTTCTTGATGGGCTGGAGAAATCGCGGTTTCCCGAAGGACCCCATCTTTGTACTTTGCGTGAGTATAGATGATAAAATGTCAACTTTTGTTGCGCAATTAAAGAAGTGAGAAAATTAGAACACCGAGCGTTGCGGCGAAGCAAAATAGTACGGTCTGCATTTTTATAAAAAGTGTTCATAAATAGAACATCTCACACAAATTTTGTCATCGCAGAGTGGTTTTACCGAATGCATTTAATTAAGCTGACTAGACATCACCGTTTGATTAATACTGCAAATGATAAAGAGAATTTTTCGGTTTCAGCTCATTAAGTCATGACGCAAGAATGTCATAATAAACATATTTTTAGTTTTAAATCTTTTTTTTTTTTATAAAAATTAAGGCTCTAAATGTTTAAATAATTTCAATTAAGTTTTAAATATTTTAATTTATTTAATTGAGTACAATTAATAATGCAAGACAGTCAACTGTTAATACATTAGTCAAAATACATCATCAGAGTCGTATTTTTGACTTGAAACCAACGCCAAATGCCCAAAGGCTACCACAGGCACCCTTTTTTGTCTCAAATTGTCATTCTCCTTTATTTTCTTTTCATACCAGACTTTCATTTTAAGAAAAAAAAAAAAACACTTTTAATAATGTAGATTAATTATTTTATTATTTTTTATTTGATTAAGATATAAAATTAATGATCTGATTGTTTCTTTGTTATTGATCATATTTAATTAAAAAATTAAAATATTTAAGACTTAATTGAATCTGTTCAAATATCTAAGAATACCTTTAAAAAAATTGAAAAATTTAATAAAAACACATGTGCTTATCCCCAATCAAAGTTTCTTTTGTGGTTAAAGACAGTTGCGTGCAAAATTAGGATCATTGTGGCTTGGCTCAGTCTCTAAGGCGTGGTAGGAAAATCTTTCACGGCAACGATCAATGGACGCGATGGTCACGGGCACAACGCAAGCAGCACGAAGTGCGTCATCCCCACCTAACCTGACATCATTTTTTTTTTCCCTCCCCTCTTTATTTGTTTGTTATTTTTATGAGGGGCAGAGAAACATTATTATCCCATTTTTTTTTATTATATATATATAAAAAAAAAAACGTAAAATTGTTTTGCCGTCACGGTAAGCATCGTTATCAATCCAGATCGACAGATCGGATCAGTGAAATGAATCTTTGACTGTTTCAGATTTTGAAAATTTTGAAGAAGATTTGTAATTTGAATTGACTCATAAAACTGTCCACTTAGTCGACTTAATGACTTAAAGAACCTGAATTTTTAATTTTTGTAATTGTTTTTATATTAAAATTGTGTACTTAAAAATATTTCATCAACAATAATATTTAAATTCAAAGTTAAAATATTTTTAAAAAATAAATTAAAAATCATAATTTAATAAAAAAAACTACTTTATTTATAACATATCACAAAATATATTTCTATTTTATTTTACAATTTATCATAAAATATCAAGTAAATAACTTAAATTTTATTCTTGTGATCATGAAAAATGTTTACATTCAATTAGAACTCATAAAATCATATTAGGTATAAAGAAGACACGAGAAAAATATAAATATTATAAAAATATTAAACATTATTGTCCCACTAGTTTAACTAATGATTCACTAATTGACTAAGTGACTCAAGACTTGACCAATATAGAGTTTTTACTAAATGCGTTAATCATACAACTTTATATTTATTTGCAAATATGTCAATTCTTTGCCAATAATGTGTTTACTTTTTTGAGGGCTGTTACGACAATAATTATGTTATTAGGTTTGAAAGGAAAACTGTCATCTTCAATTCACCATCGTAATGTTGACTATCTAATTTGTCTTAGTCGGATTATATTAATGGGAGTCTTAATCGAATTGTTGAAATATTGTTTCAGCAAATATTTTCAATTGCGGAGTTTGGACCGTAAGGCCAATAATGGGAATGATAAGTCACGACATTGCTTATGCCAAATAAAGTGCCTAAAATTGAGGTCCATCAAAGAGAAAAAAAAAAAAAAAAAAGCCTGAAATTGGGGAGGTAGACCTCTTGTAAACTCTGTGATTAGCTATATAACCGGACTGTAACTATAATTGAGAACAGAAAATGGAAGCTAAAAGGTACAAGGGGAAAAAGAACCAAAGTAGCATGATATATATATATATATATATATAAATGAAGGATGTTTAGATGATCTTAACATAATAGGTCATACTATCTTTAACAAGAGAGTAATCCAATTCTCTTTTGCAAATTGACTATTTTAGCATTCTCCCATTAGTTGCTTCGATCCCGTTGTGACAAGAGATAACACAATTTTATACGAATCTCAATTTGTGAAGAATCCTAATGTGAAAATTATTCAATAAAACCAAATGTTTATGTCCATCTGCAAGGTCTTGAGATGTCCATATTAGCAAAAGCCAAGCCCCACATTAGCATTATTTTTGACTTTTTTTTTTTTATGTCTGCCATTTTTAGAACATTTTTGGACAGTTGGCTTAAGACACACGCAAGAAACTTGCTTACGGCCAGCTAATAGCTGTAAAACACGCAACACAAGCAAATTATACCCAAACAAAAAAAAAAAAAAGACGGAAGATGGACCGCCAAGTTATTTGTCTTACACAAAATACAAAGAGACGTTTACGATAAACAAAAAACAAAAAGAGGTATAGCAAGGAAAATTGCACATGGAGCAAGACAGTAAGTTTTTTTTTTTTTTCTGAAATTCATGAAAATTTTATTTATAGCTGTTTCAACGTAAGTAGCCCTCAATATTGAAGGCAGCAAATTGAATTTCCACATTATCCACGGATACAAAATTGTTATCTTTCTACAAAAATTGTTCTGTTTGCTTCTCTTACAAAACCTTGGCAGCGTAACAGTCTAAGTCCCACGTTCATGAATAGAAAGTCCCATGTTCATTCTGTACAACACACAAACGGGTTGGCCATGTGCAACAACTTCATATTCACACCAGCACCAACAGCAATACAGTGTCAAAATTCTGCTCAGAGCATCCCGCTGCATCAAGGAACCATGTAGGAAGACAGGGTTTTGCATCCTCAAAGCCAAGCTAGAAAGGCCTCCGTCGTAGCAATCCTTCAGTTAGCCATGACATCTGCAAAAAAGTTGCATTCATGTGATTGATATAAAAAGGAGATGTAACCTTTGTTGTAAATTTGTGTATTTTTAAAAATTAATTATTATATTTTTAGATTTAGTCAATTAATCATTTTATGATTGTCCTATTAGTAATTTTATATTTATTAAATTAGTCATTATATAATTATTAAACTAACTATTATTTATTCATTACTCACAGTTATCAATTATAATAGTATTAACTATTTATTATCATTAAAATTTATATTAAATATTTTTATAATTTATAAAATATTAAATTATAATTAATATAAATTAATCTCTTTTTCATATTCTTATAAGATAGAAGATAATAAATAATAAAGACACTATTCATAATAATCTATGACTTATTATTAAGTTAATTAAAGATGAAATTATTCTATTAACTCACTATTTAAGGTGCATATTAATGAAAAATTTATTATATTTTGAGAGAATAGTTATTATAACTTGTTACATTAAAACAATTTATCTATTGAGAAAAAACTATTTTTAAAGACAGTGCTTAACATGCTTTAAACTTGATATCATTTTGTTAATTTACTTGTATTATAGTATTATATTATTTTATTAATTGATTTTTATATTTTATGAATAATTTCTCTTATTTCTATTACATGCATATTCAAATATTTCACAATAGCTAATTAAATATTTTGACTCTATACAACCTTCTAAAGTTGTTAATACTTTATTGTCTTTCTAGTTAGAGGCCACTATGCATAGTTTGAGCTACATATTTTTTTGACTTGGCTTCTACTTGTCATGGATTTGAATTTCATGTGAATTTTTAGTAACTAAGGGATAAAATTCAAGTTTTTAATTTTCTACGAAATTGGGATATTAAAATTCTAGGCATGACTGGTCACATGCTTATATTTAGCAAAACATCTTAATGTGATGAGCCAATACAAGAGTTGATGAATGAATGCTTGCCATGTGGCAAGCCTAAGATGTAAAATATTCGAAATTGTTTTAAGTACAACTTGTTGTCATGAATCAAGATTGACATGTGTTTTACGTTATGTGAACATAAGTTTTTATGCAATTTAAGCAAAGATGCATAATTATTATATGATAAATAAAATGGCAATTATTTTGGATGTCTTTATATTGTTGGCATCTTACTCACTTAATTATGCCATGAAATAAGGGTCAATGAGTATTTGTTTGAAATTTAATTTTAATGGGATATTTTTTTGGCTACTAACAATTCCTACACCATATAATGCTTCTATGGATAGACCTTAGGTTTGATAGTCATTGAATTTTGCAATATTGTTTACTATATTGTTGTGTTGATCTTATGGTATACAATCAACAAAAAATGTTTTAGACAAGATGCAATTGTGATAACTAATTGACACTTATAAGGTAATAGATTGAGGCTTTTGGCAAGAGTGAGTTGGTTTACCTTCAACGGACATTAGTTTGGGTCATAAGCTTTATGCTTACACCTAACTATGATATGTTATAGTGGATTTTTGTTGTACTAGAAAACTATAATGATGTTAATTCAATTGTTGATTAAGATGAGGTATTTTACTTTTAAAGGCAAAGTAGTGACTTGAAAGTTTGATAAATAAACAAGTATTACTCGATATATATTGAATCTAAGTTTATAATTATAAACATAAATAGTGTTGAGACAAATTGGCTAATATATTTTTTTTTATATTATGGATATTCCATTATAGGTAAAATTAACACTATAAGTATTGATATATTGTAATAGTTAAGTTTTTATTACTCAAGTCAAAATTAAATCATATAATAGAAAGAATAGACATATTTGTCTAATTTATGAGTTGATAAAGTAAATTGTCGAGTGATAGAATGATTACTTGATTTTGTATAGTGAAAAATGAATTAAGATGATCCTTTGACTAATTACTAAGTAGAAAGTGAATGTCAAATTACATAGAAAGAAATGAAACTAATGCATTTAAAGTATGGTCAAAAGTAATGAGAATAAAAAAGACACGCCTATTAAAGAGAGAAAATTGATTAATTTTCTCGTTTAATAATTTTTCCGTCGCATCTACTGAAGTCATTACCTCACCTTCGTCACAAAAAAAATAAAAAAAGCACAAAAGGCACGCCTAAACGCCAAAACAAGTTGCGGACTTTAAATGGTTATTGTTTGGGCTTTATTAGGGGGCCCGAATCTAGCTCGGTCCGACTCTTATAATTAGGTCTCTTATGATTTGGAGCCACGGGATTGATATAGTTTTCCTTGACAAAAAGTACGCTAAGGGGCAGAGGCGTTGATGGCTGAGGGGCTGGGCTACAAAGTTCGTTCACAACAGCGAAATTGATCTATTTATTGGAAGCTTTACGAGATTTGTGACAAATATAAAAAAAAAAAAAAATTGCCTCAATTTTAGAACTCAACTGCCTGTAAATAAGTAATTGAACATGATACCAGAGAGATTTTGGCTTCAACCCGACTATAATTGAGTTCTACATGGCAAAAGGGTGGGGATTAGGTACGATTTTATTGCTATTTTAGATGTTTTCTCTCATTAAATTTTTTATTTTTTCCACGTACATTTAATTCGTTCGTTGTTGCGCCACTCGCGCATCCAGAGGTTTAACACCTCGCACGAAAAAACGGGGAACTAAGACTGCTTGGCAAGAAGAAAAAGGAGTACGAAGGAAAGGAAAAATAAGGAAAAAGAAATGATTAGAAAACCTCTTTCTAACGCACATATCTTTCAACGTGTTAGGGTTCTTGTAAGGAGAGTAGGTTTTTTGCGAATTAGAAGAAAACAATTATGAAATAAGATGTATTTTAGAAAGAAAAAGATCAAGTATTTAAGCAAAACTGCATAATTAGGTATATTAGAAAATATTTGGATTTTGGGCTTTTAAGCCCACTTAGCCTATTGCTAACGTGGAACCACATCAACCTAATTTTTATGCACACATCAACATTTTTCCCGCGTCAGCATACCATGTCAACGTCTGTGATATATTTTGTTAATGGAACTTCATGGTGTATTAGATTTGTTACAAAATAATTTAATTATGATATATTTGTTACTTTTTAAAGACTATGTTAGATTTGTAAAAATATGTAGTGATTTTTTTTTTTTTAATATTAACCCATAACTAAAAGCAAAGACCTTATGTGATTAAGGCCTTAAGGAATTATTGATTCTTTGTTTACAGAGACACGGGAATTGGGGATTTAGATTTATTGATTTTTTATTTTGATTGTTTGGCTCTTATGAATTTGTAAAACCAATAAAGCAGTACGGCCAAAATTGTAAATTCTTACAATTCCTCGTGTTGACGAAAGACAAAGGAGGCTATTACGTAACTAATTAAAACAAAAATTGCAGCCATTTATATGTTATATGCTTATGCTAGATAATTATAGTCTAGTCCAAACACATATAATCACGTGCATGACTAAAATTTAAAGGTCACTTTCACTTAACGACCCATGAATTCAAATTGTGTGACCATTATTGTTAATGAATAATGGGTTGTAATTTTATATGTATGTATAATTTTTATAGTTTATTAATTACTAAAGATATCAAATTAGAATATCTAAATGACTTATATGCATTATTGTTATAGTTTATTAGTTACCAAACTGACTAAATTAGTATGTTTAATAATATGTAAAAATAAACATTTATTTATAATTTTAATGAAATATCTATGAATAAAAAATAATTAAATAAATTGATATTATCAATCATTAAAATTTATGAATTTAATTATAAATAAAATATTATTTTAAAATTAATAATATAATTAAAGATATATTAATATTTTTATTAAATATATATATTTATTTAAGATATTAAATATATTTAATTGAAAATATGTAATTTATTTATTAAAGATAATATATAATATTTGTTTAAAATAGTGTATTATAGGATTTCTTAAAAGAGAACTACTATGTATTTTAGTTTTTGATGATTAAATTTAATTTTTGCTTAATTATAAGCATTTATGGCAATGTACTTATTTTAATTTACTTGTATATTTTAATTATTATTTTATTCAATAAATTAAATTTCTCTTAATTGTTTGAACAAGTCAATTTCTAATTTATAGATTTAAGTAGAGTGAAAAAGAAAAGTTACATCAGTAAATATGGAAATACAATAACATATTGAATTTTATAGTTCTAAAAGTGAATGTTACTAATAATATTAAAAAAATTATTTCAAAAATAAAAAGTATAAAAAAAATATTTGTAATTTGCAAAAATATAGTTTTATTTTGCAAATAAGTCACTTGTGACAATACTAAAAAAATTATTTTACAAATAGAAAAGTATAAAAAAATATTTGTAATTTGCAAAAATATAATTTCATTTTGCAAATAAGTCACTTATTGGTACTCCTATGACAAAAATTACAACTACAAAATATATAAAGTCGCAAATTATGTAATAACATATTATTAAAATGACTAACATTATTAAAAGGCTTAAGACTTTAGGATTAATGATAACAGACTCTTTTCTAGTACAATGTTGTTTTGAACTTACTACTTCTTAAGTATAGGCTATTTCAAATTAAATACAACATTATAATAGGAAAGTGAAATGTTAATGAATTGATTAGTATGTTCATTTGGGAGAAAATGAAATTGAAAAATGAAATGAGTTACTCTATTAATTTTATAAGCAAGAAAGCTAAAAAGAAATGAAAATAAAAGTTGACCAATTTAAGAAAAAACAAGTGTGCTTATACTCCTTAGGCTAAAAAAAGGAATGAAAGGATAATAAATGTTACTTTTGTAACAAAGATTGAATGCTAGAAGATACATTATCTAAAATATAAAGTTTGTTAAAAAAACAAATTGCATAACTTAGTATGTTGTGAATCAAAATTGATTAATATTCCTCATAAAACTTGCTGACTTAATTTTAGTGTTACTACTCTTATATTTAATATGATACAAATGGTTTATTATGATATGATTGTTTCAATTTATATAAAAATATAATAATTATTAGTTCATATATTCTTATTGGTAATTTATATAAATTGAAATTAATGATTTTTATGCAGAATTTTTACTTACTGTGCATCATAATATTAAAATTAAGTATAAGAATGTAAAAGAAAATTTACCAAAGATTAGTTAATAATGATATTTTTTTTAAAATTTACATTTCACAAATCTCAAAACATATATATATATATATATATTGTCTTAATTATAAGTAAATCAAATATAGCATAAAAGAAATCACAAAAAGAACTAAGTTTCTTGAAATTATATACACTAATATTTATGAATCTTTTGATATTCCAACCTTTTGATAAAGAAAATAATCTTATCACCTTTATATATGACTTTTATGTTATAGTTACATTTATTTGCTTTATGAAACAACTTAATTATTGGATGCCATCAAGATATATATAAAGAAGATTAAAAGACAATTAGACAAAAAAGTGAAAATCATAATATTTGATAAAGGTAATGAATATTATGAACTAAAGTAGTGTTTAGGCCCATTTGTGAAATTCTTAAAAGTGAAAACATATGTGCACAATATACTATGTTAAATATACCTTGACAAAATAGTTTGATAGAATAATATAATAAGATATTAATAGATATGGTTAGGAGTATAATGAAAAACTTCTCTCTATCTTAATTTTGTGAATGTATGTACTTAAAATTACAAATTATTTGTTAAATAAAAATCTTAGTAAGATAGTTCAAAATACTTCTCTTAGAATATGAACAAAAAGAAAACATAGTCTAAGGTACCCCTATATTTGGGGTTACCTAATAAAAATGACAACGTAAATGAAAATTAGACTTTCAAATGATTAATAGTTACTTTATCTGTTACTTATAAAATTTTAAAGGGTATATATTTTACTACTCAAATTATAATTTGATAAAAACTAAAAAATTTAATATTCATTGAGAATGGTGAAGTTAAAAATAATAGTGAATGTTAAAATATGGACATAAAAGAAAAATAGTAGATATTCTTTTGTACCAACAATAGTATATAAGTTCATTGTGACACTAAATATTATTTCAAAAATTGAAAAAAATTTAGATGTAGAGACAATCCTTAAAGAAAGTAATTGACAACTGATTAATGTAAATAAATTATAAAGGGTAGCATTAAAAAGATATTAATAAGAAAAGAGATTAACTATTTCAGATAATTATATAATTTATTTACAAAAATTAGATTTTAATATTGGAATCAATAAAGACCTAGTTTCATTTTTATATACCATAGAAAGTTCTAAATTATACAAAGACAATTTTTCTTATTTCAAAGAAATATTCATTAAGAATAGTTATAACATTAGTGGCTTAAAATGACTTAGAAGTACACAAAATAAATGTAAAAATTGACCTTTTAAATGAACATCTTAAAGAGAAAGTTCATATGGATCAATCAAAAGGTTTTTCCATAGAAGGTAAAGATCAAACAATGTATAAACCTAAAAGGTCAATATGTATATTGAAACAAACTTCCTAATATTGGTATATTCAATTTAATGATATCATAACTTATTTTGAATTTGAGAAAACAATGTTGATTGGTGTACTTACTAAAAAATTAATGGGAGCATGTTCCTTTGTTAAGTATTATATGTTGATACCATTTGTTTACTACTAATAATTTAATCTAATGCAAGATTAAGGAATTTTTCTTGAAGAATTTTGAAATGAAAAATGTGGGAGAGACATTTTTTGTGATAAGAATATAAATGTTCTATAATAGATTATAAGGACTATTAGGATTATCTAAAAAGGATATATTAAGAAAATTCTGAAAAATTTAATATCAGTAGGTATTTATCTAAGTTGTTACCATAAAAAAAGTAATAAATTAAATATCATGCAATATTTTAATAATAATGTAAAATGTAACGAATTAGAATCAATCTCATATACCTTTATTATTGATAGTTTGGTGTATCTGCAAATCTGCATTAGACCAAATATTAGTCTTACGATAAGAATACTAGGCAAATATTAAAGTAATTAGGAAGCTGCAAAAAAAGTATTAAAATACCAACAAGAAATAAAGAATTACATACTTTTATATAATATTTGGATTCAACTTTTACTAGAGACATTAATAGTAAAAAGTTCATTCTTAGCTATTTATTCCCGTTAGGAGGAGTAGTATTATAAAATAATAAAAAACTATCTATTATTACTTCATCTATAATAAACGCAAACTTTATAATATGATTTATAATTATAATTTATCTATTATGATTGTAGAATATTATTTCAAGACTTAGGGTTTGTCAACGACATTACCAAAAATATTCTTCTCCAAGAATGACAAATATTTAAAAAGATACCAAATTTAATGAAAATTAAAATATTTTGTTGATAACAAGAAAATTAAAAAATAAAAGGTGTCTATTAAGTACAAATAGATTTAATCTTATGTTTACAGATTAATATGAATGTTTACAACCAATATTATGTAGATAACATGTTTACATAATAAGCATTCATGATAATCAATGATATATAATGTAATGAAATTTTAAACTCACTGATATGTTTCTGAAATATATTATATATGTTATATTATATTATGATTGTATATACATAATTGTTTTAAAATTAATATAAAAGTTTTTATAAGATATTATTGTGAATTATTATAAAATTATATTTTTATATATAATTTATGGATCTTATATGGTGAATTGGAAATATTATTATACAAAAAAAGAGTATTTTAAATAAATGAGAAATAATTGATATAATTTATACTAAATAATTTATCATATTGTGATATTTTGATGAAATTAAAAAAAATTATTTATTATCATCATATGCATATAATGATGAATATATTAAATTTTAATTAAAAGAAAAAAAATGTTAGAAAACTCAGAGTTAATAATGTTAGAATATTTTTAAATAATATTTTTTATTAAAAATTTAATTATAATATTACCTAATTATATATATATATATATATATATATATATATATATATATATATATATATTATGTTAATTAAGGTGTAAAATTTTAAATTTAATTTAAAATATTATTAGACATTTTTAATTTAAACAATCAAATTATAGCGGTTCTCTTCTCTTTTTTAATATATACAAAAAAATTTCATCTAAATTTTATTATTATGACAAAGGTCAAAAGAAATAAAAAATTTATTAAATTAAGGTAAATTATCCAATTGCATCAATGATTTTGATTTTTATAAATTTATGTATATTATTTATATATAAAAAAAATCCAATTTTAAGAACTGAAAAATTAATGCTTTATGATTATAAATTTATTAATAATCTAACAAACGAAACCAACCAATCGTTATTCCAAATCTCATTTTTCTAGAATATGTAGTTATTTAAGGAATAATCTCGATAAGCTTGGCTTTGCATGATTTGAAGATTTTGAGACCCAAAGAAACTGTGCACAATGGAGACAAGAATGAGCAGAAATTCGTAAGATCCGAATTGATTACCTGCTCTCCTATACTTCAAATTAACCAAAAGAAATATGGGAACGGTGAAGCAGCGATAGGCCATAGCAGCCATAATGCTTGTAATTTAAAGTAGGTTTGCTTGTCATTTTATTAGTATTATTATTGCTTTTGCGTTTTACATAACTTTGAACTTCATGTCACGGTTAGTACCAACTTCAAGTAGTTGGTGTCAAAAAACAAAAAAAAATTTGATGTTTTTCTTTCTCAAAAAGAAAAGGAATTTCTTAGTAAAGAAGTTACAAATTCCCATTATTCTTGTAAATTATAATTGGGATGATGCAGCTTTCGTGTGGACAAAGAAGTTACAAATTTAGTTTAATTTTGTGCCAAGCACAAGTGCCATACCTCAATCATGCACTTGCTGACATAGCAAATTTTGTCTTGGCAATGCATGAAATCCCTTTTGATACATCAGGAAAGTAAAGGAAAAATAATTGAAGAATGAACTCGGTGGTTGGCATTTCAATTTCTCAAAC
Source organism: Rhizophora apiculata (assembly GCA_037832385.1). NCBI lineage: Eukaryota > Viridiplantae > Streptophyta > Magnoliopsida > Malpighiales > Rhizophoraceae > Rhizophora > Rhizophora apiculata. Next base: position 5,823,702 of record CM075430.1, on the reverse strand, counting down.
AGCAGTGCGCGGCAAAATGATAAACTACCCAAAGAAAACCTCTTCAAAAGAACTTACTCGGGTTCACTTTGGGGATTTCTAATTTGAGTTATTTAAGATATTACATCAAATTAACTTTATTTTAAATATAAGTGGAAAATTTTTTTTAAGTGAAATTCAGTTAAAATAAAAAAATAATCAAATAAATTTATATAATGTAGAATTTTGTATGTACTATTCTTAAAAAAAAAATATTGTTAGTAAGAATAGCAAGTATTTATGATTCCTACTTTTTTTTTTTTCCACATATTTTTGTACAATTTGGCCCCCTTTATTTGAAAATAGTTTTTTCTTGACATTATTACTACCAGCATAAAAAGGATTAATTACTTAAAAAAAAAAAAAACACCCTGACATATAGACATAGTTTAAAACCAAATCACAACGTTTAAAACGTTACAATACTTCTAATATTTGAAAAATTATAATTTGACCCCTTCATTTACTTTCAATTTTGCATTGACGGTAAGATGTTATTTGGCTCACGTTTCACCTTTTTGTGTGAAAAACCTGGCAAAAGTTGTTCTTTTGTGTCAAACAAGGAACTAGATAACTTTAAACAGTAAGGTGGCTGCATTGGGGACACTTACAAAAACAAAACAGTGCAACGTGAGAATCTTTGTGGGGATATGGAGAGCTGCTGCTCCTGCCAGTAACCATCGGATTTCTTGTTTCTATAACATACATATCTATAAGAAAGTTTGTACCGTGACAAAATTTTCTACTTATGTAATAAAGCCCTCTAGGTCTTAAAAGCTGGAGGTCTAGTTTTAATGCTTACATATGGATTTAATTTAAAACTGATCCTGCACTTTGGGCTCTTTAAGCAATTAATCCAAAAAAGAGCAAAGAACAATAGGTTACATATTTATACAGACTGTTCCAAAAATAGCACTAAAATGGTAAAATGTATCTCACCACAAGACTACAATGACCCATTCCCCAATTTTACCAAAAAGTCTCGTTTTATTCATTAGTGATTTTTAAGTTCACGCGATATGCAGATTTTTACATTTATACTAAAAGAAATCAGCTATTAATTTACTTGTTTTTACAAAGACCTTGCTATTAATGAAGAAGAGAAATTATCATGACAAATATAGGTATTGCAAATCAAACAAGAAGAATCTACAAGAACATAATGGATCTATGCAATCAATTTATCAATGAACGTGTTGAAACTGAAAGAACAATCTATCAAGAATTCAAAATTATATTGTCTCCTTTTCTTTATCTTTTCTAAGGATGGAGAGTCGAAGACATTTGCAGCCGTTCGTTCAGGTCTAGTAGGAAAAACGTGAAGTTAATATTTGATAAATATCTGTAACAAAGAAGCATTTGTTACGTATTTTGAGGGAAGTTGGAATTCTTAAAGAGTAATAGTTAACAAGTTACAAAAAAATTTTGTGTTAGACTTAAGCAATAGTGGTTGTTTGAAATCAAAATCAGGTTGTGATTTATTAAAATTTTTAATTGATGAAATAAAATAATTATTAAAAACATAAAATTATTTTAAACTCTACTTTTCAAGAATCATGCCACCTAACTTTTTATTCCAAAAAATTCCAAAAAAAATTATAAAAAATTCAAAAAAAAAATAAGATAAAAAAAAATTCCCAAATTCAAAAATAATTTGAAAAGTTTGAAAACTTTTGAATGTTTAGAAAATTGAAAATTCTAAAAATTTTAAAACTCATAAATAAAAAACCCAAAAACTTAAAAAAAAAAAAAAAAAGGTAAAAGTTCCAACAATTGAAAATTTGAAAAATATTTAGATATTTTAAAATTTTTTTCAATTTTAAAATTTTGGTTTTTTCAGAATTTACTTTTAGTTTTTTTTTATCTAGTTTTAGAGTTTTTATTTATGAGTTTTTTTAATTTTCAGAATTATTTGAATTATAAGTTTTCTAAACATTTTGAATTTTTTTTAACTGCTTTTAGATTTTTATGAATTTTCAGATATTATTTTGACTTTTTTCTATTGTTATTTTTTTATTCTTTTTCAAATTTATATTTTTTATTTAAATTTGTTGCATTTTTTTTTCAAATGTTTTTAAAACTTTATTTTTTTTTTTTTACAAAAATTATAACATTATAAAAAAGAATGACATGATATTTGATTCTAACACTGAAAACACACTGGCGTGATGCATTTAATGAAAAATTATTGACCAAGAAAATATGCGATGAAATTAAAAAAAAAAATAAAAAGAAAAAAACTGTTATAGACGAAAACTAAAAAATAGCGAAATGTAGGGATAAAATTAAGCTTTTTGTCTTATTTTGGTAGGTCAAAAAAAAAAAAAAAAGGTTAACTTATAAGGACACGTGTCAGCATCTGACATCCCCTGGCTGGTCCGTCGTTGATTTGCGCGCTATTTATATGCAAAAATATACAACAACCGTCAACAACACTCCCGCCTTTACTTTTATCTCTTTCACATTTCCTCGTCCTTCATTCTCTCAATTTCGCCTTTGACAATCATAATTTCTCTTCCGTTTTCGACATTTCGTAATTATTTCTCCGTTAGATTAAGTGGTTGTCTTTTATATTTGAGAGAGAGAGAGAGAGAGAGAGAGAGAGAGACAGAGAGGTGGAGGAGGAGGAGGAGGAATAGGCACGATGTATATTGACAGCGCACAATCTAGCAGCATACCCAGATCCAAGTACGGCGACAATATGCTGCGTTTGGATACCAACGGGTCATCGAAGGGCAATGATGACGCATTTTCAATCCGCAACAGCAGCGCCTCTGCTGTCAGCCCTGTCTTTTTCGACCCTAATCACCCAAGCTGCGAGGGGTCTCCCATGATGATGTCGCCGTGGAACCAAACCGTCCCTTTTATCAGTTCCTATTTTAATCATTTCGACGAGGACATTCCACAGAATGGGCTCATTGGCTCGCTTGTTCGCAAAGAGGGTCATATTTATTCCTTGGCCGCAAGCAGAGGCCTTCTTTACACGGGTTCCGATAGCAAAAACATTCGCGTGTGGAAGGATCTCAAGGAGTATTACGGGTTCACGTCCAGCAGCGGTCTGGTCAAGGCTATCATCATCTCCGGCGACAAGATCTTCACCGGCCACCAGGACGGCAAAATACGTGTCTGGAAGGTGGTCCCAAAGGCGCCAAACGTGCACAAGAGATATGGAACTCTGCCCACTTTAAAGGACATTTTCAAGAGCTCTGTCAAACCCAGCAATTATATTCAAGTTCGAAACCGGCGCAGCGCTCTCTGGATCAAGCATTCCGACGCCGTTTCGTGCTTGTGCCTGAACGAAGACCGCACCCTCCTGTACTCTGCTTCATGGGACCGGACTTTCAAAGTTTGGAGAATTTCCGATTCCAAGTGCCTCGACTCGATCAACGCTCACGACGACGCCGTGAATTCCATGGCGGCCGGCTTCGATGGGCTGGTGATCACCGGCTCCGCCGATGGAACCGTAAAAGTGTGGAAACGACAGCAACAGGGGAGAACGACAAAGCACTCTTTGGCGCAAACGTTGTTGAAACAGGAGACTGCGGTGACGGCATTGGCCGTGAACACCTCAGGTTCGGTCGTGTACTGCGGATCCAGTGATGGGAACGTAAATTATTGGGAAAGTGTAAAGCAGTTGTCCCATGGTGGGGTTCTCAGGGGCCACAAGCTAGCGGTTCTGTGCCTCGCGGCTGCAGGAAATCTGGTGTTCAGCGGATCGGCGGATAAGAGTATTTGTGTGTGGAGAAGAGAAGAGACGACCCACACTTGCTTGTCCTCGTTGACGGGGCACACTGGGCCCGTCAAGTGCTTGGCTGTAGAGGAGGATCGTGACCCAACCAAGAATGATCGACGGTGGGTGTTGTATAGCGGGAGTCTGGACAGGTCTGTGAAGGTGTGGAGCGTGTCTGAGATGGCACCCGACATTTATCAGATGGCCATGATGCAACGGCAGCAGCAATACCAGCAGATGATGGCCTCTGATGCGGACTCTTTGCCGTCTGATGGTACCAACAGAGCGGGCCAACATTGGATGTCCTGTGGACATTTGGACATGAATTCCGCAAAAATGGCGTGGTGCCATTTGTAATCAGGGATGATTTTAAAATAGTTTTCTCGTGGGATTGATTGTTGGTGACAGTTTGGGCTCTTGGGTAATCGGGAAGTTTTGGGTTGCACGCTCTATTAGGTAAGGAGAAATATTACGAAGATTGTACTATATAGGGGGAATTGTAATGTTTATTTCCATATAAATTAGAATTGAATGGATAAATTGACAACTGAGGTACTTTTACAAAATGAATATTCCTTTCTCGTGAATTGTATCATCCAATTTAAACGATGATTTTGCGAATAGAAAGTCTTTGTGTGTTTGTTGGGCGGATGTGGGGGGGAGGGGTTGTGCAATTTTCATTGTCATCCATTTCCATCCTGTATTCAATTGTCTGCTACTCTGCTTTCAATTGGTGCACCGGGGCAGAAATTAGACACTCAACACTTCGTTTATTTTCATGCTTATACGCAATAAACAGGGAAGATAAAAAATAGAAAAATAGTTTCGCAAGAAATAATGCTGCCAATGCAAATTACTGGGTGCAAACATTTGGCCATTGGCTGCGTTTTCTTGCTCGAGAGAAGGGTAAGAGACATAGATGGGCAAAATGACAATCATTGCAACCAGACGCGAAGATACAGCCACCAAAACTGCTGAAGCATGTTCCCTCCCTCCCCACCCGCCAACACCCCCGCCCCCCGCCCCGCCCCACCCCACCTCACCCCGGGGCCCGCGGGGAGGAAACTTGGTTGTGCCACACATTATGAGTGATTGGACATGCAAACACTAAAATGGGCAGAATAAATCGTGCCAAATAAAGATATCCGGTTTTCATTGATATGGGCTTTTTATCGCAGGATGTAACATTTATGATATACTGTGTATCAGATACAAAGTCATGCTTTGATGCTCTATCGTCTTTAGTAATAGAATGCCATGTGACCAATAACAGGACTACAACATGGAAAGCTAACTTATTGTAGGACAGAACCACTTCAAGGCTGTACACGAAATGAAAGAAAACTTTACAGCCGCCGATGTTGGTTTGATTTTGTAACTGCCAATTACGGCAGTATCAACTCAGTGAGAAAATTTTCGAGAGTGGCTTTTCCTTATTTCAGCTTGTGTCTGTGAGCTGACATCAGGCAAATGGCCACTTCTATTACCAACTGTATTCAAATCCAACCCGAAGGGAACTGCCAAATCTCCTCCTTCAAGCATTCTAAGGACCTGGAGATTATGGAAAAGTTAACAATCTTTGCTTTCCAAAGTGGAATGAGTCTGAATGTCAACAGAAGATGTTAGAGTTAAAAGGGTAATGTGGCAAACCTTCGACATTGGAGGTCTAACTTCTGGATTACGAGAGAGACACAAGGCAGCAGCTCGAGCCATGGCCTGTATTTGATAGGAAAATTCATGGAGTTGTTCCAGGATCAAACATGGATCCAATAGTTGATAGATACTTGTCAAGACATGGGTTGGTTCTAACATAGCAAGAGGGTGGAACCAGTCGGACAAGGAATGCTGTCCCTTGTGAAATTGCAATTCACCAATTCTTCGACCAGTCATTAGCTCTAATAAAACAACCCCAAATGCATATACATCAACTCTTTCTGTAATTTTTGTACCATCAACATACTCTGGTGCAAGGAACCTGGATTTAGACAAAAGTAACAAAAGTATTTGCCAGTCAAAATCTGTTGGACCTCACATTGCTTATATCTTTTATGCCATTCCAGAGCCTATAGAGACAGGAATTGCTGTGAAAGCTTACTGAATTTCAGCTTGACAGAGGTACCATGGTATTCCAAGATAATTTTCCACAAGAAGAAAAAGGGAGTAAGAAGTACCCTGGAGTTCCAATGACTTGCACTGGAGCACTGATATTCCACTCAGATTGCCACCTAGCAAGCCCAAAATCAGCTACCTGAAAAAATTGAAAAATAAGTGTCAAAAATCACAAATGTCCCAACAATTAAGCAGCGCATGCATCTTGTTGATGTTTGCATAAGCAAGGAGCATCAAACTCATAATAAATAGTATTAAATCAATGTCTCAAGAAAATTAACCAAATATAGAATAGACTAATTTGGGAGTTAACTATAAGTGAGCATTGTGATACAGGCTAGATAGCATGCTGTTACACTTGAAGAGCATGGTTCATGCCCCAAATGTACCTATATCAAAATCTAGTGCTTCTGAGAAACTTAAAAGATCATTTGAATTACCAGAGGCTCAAAATCATGCGTTACAAGGATATTATTTGGCCGCATGTCTCTGTGTACTATACACCCCACTCTACAATCTTCATGAAGATATCGCAAGCCTCGTGCTGTCCCAGTAGCTATTTTCATCCGTGATTGCCAATCTAGACATGATCCTTCATTTTCTGTTACCATAGATGTGCAGTCTAAGTGATAGTCAAATTGAGACAAATATAAAAGCTTCAGTTATTAATCGTTCATGTAGGGTATGAGAACAAGAAACAATAGATAATTGCTTTCTAAATAATAGAAAAGACAATAGGACTACCGTGCAAATGAAAGTCCAAGGAACCATTGCATATGTATTCATAAACCAATATTCTGTTCTTTCTGTCAATGCAATATCCAATTAGCAACACAACATTCCTGTGCTGGGCGCAACTCAATACCCTGACTTCTCGTGAAAAATCATCATCATCCCCATAAGCATTTGACTTCAACAGCTTCACAGCAACCACCTGTCCATCCCTTAATACCCCTTTGTAAACATTTCCAAAACCACCTCTTGCCAAAAAATTCATGTCTGAGAATCCTCCTGTAGCTTCCTGTAGCTCCTCATAAGAGAACTGCCTTGGAGGTTTTCCAAAAACTGGTGCTTTGTTTTGACATAATGAGCACAAAGGAGGAGGCATTGAATAAGTTCTGCCCGAAGAAACAGGGCTCCTAATGCTTGAGCTTAAAATGTAATCATTTTGATAGCTCTGACTGAGCCCAATTGTACCAGTCTTAATATCTTGGTCATATTGCACAAACTTATCAAGTAGGGTGCGAGAAGTAGGGAACCTGTTCTTATATTTATTTCTGCCTTTCTGAGTTTCAAGAGTCTTTTTGTCATCTTTGTCGTTCTGGGGAATCCAAAATACACTCTTGTGATTGCTAGCCACAGACGAAATTGGATTTGTTGTCAAAGGAATAAGCCTTTCCTTATCCGAGTCTAGAGTTGCATTTCGGTCATTAACAACATTTTGATCATCTATTGGCATGCTTTTTCGTCTATGGAGCCCTTCAAAAAGAGGATTCTGTTTGTATGGTAGAAAGGCAGGCATCACAGTATTAGAACTTAATGATAGACCTGTTCCGGTTCTTGAGTAAGAGGTGTTTGGCTCTTCAGGGCTGCTGGCAGGAGTGGAATGTTTTAACATCCCGTGTCCTTGCAACTTTTGGGCTTCCTTGTCTGGTGTAGAGGCAGCAGAGAAGTATGGGGTTTGGATTCCATCTGAGCATCCCAAATTAAGCCTTAAAACTTTTGCTTGAGGACCTTTCATTGACACAATATTGCAGCGAAGTTCTGCCATGCAATGTTTTAACTCTTTCTTTAATTTTCTGTTGAGCAAAATATCACAAGGTTGTTAATCACAATGAAATATAAACCTTCTTCGCAATATTGAGACAGTAAAAATTAGAAAGATACCACCAAGTTCCATTACAAGATGGAAGAGCAAAGGTTCGGTCTACTACAACAATTATTAAGATATGAATACAGTAGGACTCACTATGCAACTAGCTTAAGAGCATATAGAGCAGAATTATAAAGTAATATTACTTTTTTGACATTGATGATGACAGATTAAAGAATGAATGTGTCATCTATATGTGATTCCCCTAATCCAAGCTGATTGATGTAGAATGAGGGAAGGTTAATAGTTGTCTCATCTCTCATAGACAGAGACAGTAGTGATACTGGAGCAGAGAAGTGGTCAGGTATCTGCCAAAAGAAATCTGTTTCTATCAATTCCACAAGAAACATGATTGAGAAACTAGGATCAGAAACCTGTGTGCACTTGTTATAGTACAGGCATGCGGATCTGAAAGCCAAATTTATGTGCATCAATAACCTCTTTAACTTTACTTTTATTTATTTATTTATTTTTTTTTTTTGGTACATAACTTTGCTGCTCTTGGTATAAGTAACTACTCTTTATCAAGCTGTTCTTGGCACAAATTAGTCAGTCACGACATTAATGTATCGAAAAAGAACAACCTATGTAATCTTTAGTTATAAAATTGACAAATAACAAAAATGAAATAAGAGAAAGTAGGACAGCTCACTGGCACATAATTGTTCAACAACCTTCTATTTTTAACTAGCACAGCTATGTTCGAATGACCAACATGTCAAATAATAAAGAATATATGTTGTGCATGACCAACCAATGTCTGTATCCATTGCACAGAAATGAGAAATAATACATTTTTATATTTAATTACTTGTCCAAGACAACCCATTTGGCTTCGTTGCGCTTTGCTTCAGCTGCTACAGCAATGCCTGTTGTGCTTGAGACTACCTTAACCCGAACTCCAACCTGCATGTTACATACATTATTATTCATCTTGACGAGATTAGAGAAGGGAATTCGGTGCTAGACGACAAATAATGGGGGTGTTTTCTTCTTTTGTGTAGTCTTTTTCTTGCGTTAATGTACCCAACTCTCCTAGAGCATCAAGGAGCCCTGCTCTGCACCGAATAGAAAATTGGAGGTGGGTGAAAAAAAAGAAAAAGAAAAAAACCTTAATGATATTAATTATATTTTAAGTTTAATAGTCTAAAAGTTTTTTTTAACTTCTATACCGTAAAATCTTTTCTTTAACAGTTATTTGCGTGTTTTTATTTTATTTTATTTTTTTTTAACTTTTTTTTGTCCAACGGAGTTGAAAAATAGAGTGTTGTATATAAATAAGATATAATTTCGAATTACAGACTTGTCATGCCAAGCGCAAAACTTGATAATTGTTGTCAATCATTTTACAGGACAAACATATTAAGAAAAAGTAAAATTGAGAAGAAAATAACGAGGCAATGATTAATAATATTCTATTATATGCGACTTACAATTTTAGCCCTCACATAGGGTCAACAATATGATCACTGAAGTTACCTTTGTGTGGGTGTCATCATACGTAGTGATTAATAATATATTAGCAAACTATCAGCGATAAAGCATCCGAAATTGAACGCCAGCATGACATTGCAGGAGACCCTGATTAATCTACAAACTGCTGTCTGGAAACACATGCCATTCCCAATCAATCATTCACTAGTTAAATTGTCAAATCTGGGTGCAAGGTGTAAAAACTAAAAAGAAAAGCACAAAGCAACACCCAATTGTCACATAACAATTTTCATAATTTTTCCTTTTGGTTAAATTTCGACTTTTTTTTTTCTTTGCACATGTTGACAACTTGAAGAGAAATGGGGGATGGGACAAAAGTGTCCATGTAAAATCATATTGCACGCAGGGTAAATGGGTAAATTCCAACTGACCTCAATTTGGTTATGAAACTGAAGCACCATCCGGGAACATGACTCGGAGATTTCGCAAACCCGATCCGGCGAACTTTCCCGTTGACTCTTCCCACAATCTCCGGCAAACCTCGGAAAGTTCCAGAAACTTTTACCTGTGATCCATTAAACACACATTACAACTACAAAGATCAACTCACAAAATCTAATTGGACTTAAGTAACGAAGTGGCAAATCAATAATCCGTAGTGTGTGTATATATATATATGTATGATTTGGAGTGGATATTTGCATAAACACCATTTTTTTGGTCGGAGAAGACGGCGAGCAAGGTAACGCAATCGCCGGGATGGACGACGTGAGTGAGAGCCCAGGCCAAAGCAGTCTTCGAGATCACATTCTCTGCCTTGACGGCGACCACCACTTTGTCGGCCGACGTATGTGCGGCGCCGCGTTGCTTAATGCTCGGTTCAATTTTATCCGGAAACATTGACTTCCGTTGGGTTTCAGTAGCTCGGAGAAAGATGGAGCAATAATAGGTAGAATTTGGCTCTTTTTTTCTTTTTTTATGAGTTATTACGTGTATATATATATATATATATCTGCGTGAGTTCGAGGCGCCCCCATCAATCATTATCGGTGGCCATTTCTAGTTTCCTAAACGCAACGGTGTGTCTGGATGAGGTGGCAATTTTGGAAATTTAGAACCATGGTTAAGTTACTACAGTTACTTTTTCATGAGTTAAAAAGTCCTGATCTGGAATTTTTATTAGCTGCTTATTATTTATGTCTATTCCGAAATTTAGTTTTTTTTTTTTCATTGTTCTTGAAACAGTTTCCCTTCCTTTTATTTTATTCTTTTTCCCACAATTTAATTGGGCCCCATTTTGATATCTGTAGTGGAATTTCTATAAAAAAGAAAAAGAGTTCCTATTCATGGATTAATTGCACATGCACCTACGCTGTCTAGCAATTTTATTTTGCAATTTAATATAAAAAATCAGCTAAGAGTTGTGACAATTGCACATGACCATGACAATCCTGGTTTTATAAAACTCTCATACATGTTGAACAAATATTATTTGCATTGAAAAAATATTTGTGGGACTCATAATAAAAATGTTACAATTTAATTTTTTGGTGTACTCAATTTTTTTTTATTTCATTAATATTAAATGAGACTCAAATTTAAAATATCTAAATTTATAAATAAATATAAAATTATTAAATTAAACCTCACGGTATTTAATAGATTATACATGACAATTAAACTCCAATGCAGAGCACGATCTTTCTTGCACAGCCATGAGCCAAAAATGTGTATGATGCGTCTTTGTGACATAAAGTTTTCGTAATTAAAGAAATTAAAGTAGTACGTACGCATGGAATCAATGGACAAATTATTGACCAGAGGAGTCGTTTTAGTACATGAGATGTAAGAAGCGTTATCATCCTCAAATAATTTAATGGGACCTTCTGGGCCCTACTGGGCCCTATTAGCTCTGTCACTCTACAAAAGAGACAAATGAACAAAGCTTTCGCTGATTGAATTGGACTTGAAAATTTGAATCCGCCACCATATCTAATTTAAGAATTATCTCAAGATTTTGAATGCTAACAAATAAAAAAAAAAAAACAAAAAGAAAAAGAAAAGTGACAATACTGTGGCAGAGACATGCAGTGTGCATGGATTTCCATAAAGAGAGGATAAATTGAAACAGAATGTACTGCCATAAATATTTGTCTGACCAGAAAATGCGTCTTGTCAAACTTGCCTTTTTACGTGGGGTGAGCACCACTAATTTTTGTTCCCTCGCCGGGGGAACAGCTTCAGGAGCAGTCAGGAATCAAACACCTCCCAACGAGAAAAACTCGCCGTTGATGACGTTGGACGTATGTTTATGATCTGGACGGTCAAGATTTCGCGATGACAACGGATCGTTTACAATGCCACGCCAATGGGAACCTAGGCGACGTGGCAATGTCACGAGCATACACCTTGAGCATGTGATTGTAGTAATGATATGCACATGATGTCCCCTTGCCCAGCTAGGACCACTTAAATATCTAGTTTTCATCGAGGGGTTCGTGCTTGATTGAGTTTACTCGGGAGGTGTCGTGAGAACTGTTGTGGTTCGCATCAATCAAATGGCATCTCCAGTTGTGGGGGTTGGAAGGTCTTTCTATTATTATTATTATTTTTTTCTTTCTTTTTCCTCTCGAGTTCGAGTTCTGGAAAGACTAATTAACATTAGACCCGCCAAAAGTGTGTGTTGGACTGCATTTACGATGGTGAAAATTTTTTATTTAGAGTTCGTCTTTCTCTGAATATAAAATAATTAAAATTAAATTTTTTTTATATTTTTAATTAAATTAATTAATTAAATAAAATTAAATAAAATATATATTAAAAAAATTTTTAAAATTATCAATAATATCTTTTTAAAAAAAATTTAAAAATATTTTGATTATATAGATAAAATTTAAAAAAAAATATTAATTTAGATAATATAATAAAAAATATATATTCTATTAAATAATTTAAATATTTTTTTTATTATTTGTAAATTTAATAGATTTTTTATTAAATTAAATCGTATCTATTATTTTTTATTATAATTAAATTTTTCTTATCAATTTTAATATCTATTTTTATTTAAATTATTAATGAATAATTATTTTTAATTAATTATAAATAATTTTTTTTAATCATAACTAATCTTAATAAATAAATAATATTTTAAGAGATGAGTTAAGATGATAATGTACTAAATTCATGTCTCTATATTATTTATAGAAAATAATTGTAGAAATCAATGAATTTATTTTAGAATAAAAATTTATATTGAAATGTGTAATTAAGTTTTTCAAAATTTTGCATTGATCAAGAATAATGTTATAATTAAGCTTGGAGATCTGATCTCACGGCTAGCTTTCCTCCACATCAACCGGGCTGAGGACAAATTACATTTCCCTCTGGATATGGGAAGCTAGAAGACTAGGATTGGAATCTGAAATTCTTGTGTACTTCATAACATTTGGAATTTTTTTTTTTAATATATTGCCTAACGTATCATGATTAGATGATATAACAATTAAACTGTCTAAATCTTCTTTGAATTTGACCTCTTAGGAAAACCTCTAGAATCAGCTGAAGAAATTTTTGTTTATGACTGAAATTCAATGCGTCTCTCGAAATCAAAGTGGCACCAAAGTATAGCAACAGAGAACTACAGACGATAAAAGATTTACTTTGGGGCGCTTCAGAGTTGGAAGTTCAAACTGAAGATAAGAGAAAAGTTTTAACAATTATACACGCAGGCACGTCTCAACCTTAAACTGGACAAACATATCATATAGGCAGATCAGTCTCCGCGAGTTAGCACTTATTTGATGGCATAAATAACTAGAACCCCTTTGAAATTAATTAGGCATACAGGTGAGATGGAAGGCGTGGATTCAGAAGAACCTCCAGAGGAGTCTTTTTGAGGTTAACTAATCCAATGCTCTCGGTCATATCCACTTTATCACCCAACGGGATTGCAAAATGAAACCCATGCAGGAAATTAGCAAGAATTAGTTGCAAGACTTGAAGAGCAAAAGAGATTCCAGGGCACATTCTCCTACCACTGCCAAATGGTATAAACTCAAAGTTCTGACCTCGGAAATCCAAATCTTTGTGGGCTGCCAAAAACCTTTCCGGTTGAAACTCGTCAGGATTTGACCATACACGTGGATCCCGGTGAATCTTATGGACATTAACAAAAAGTTTTCTGCCTGCCGGAATTGAGTAGTCACCTACAATGCAGCCTTCCATGGACTCATGCGGCAGTGAAAGTGGTGCAGCAGGATAAAGGCGTAACGTTTCCTTGATGATGGCTTGGAGATATTTCAAATTTTTTGAGTCGGATTCTTCTACTTGCCTGTCTCTACCGACATGGGTGTCCAACTCAATTTGGGCCTTGTTCAACGCATCAGGGCGATTGAGCAACAAGGATACAGCCCATGTAAGAGTGACTGATGTCGTATCCGAAGCCGCCATAATAAGAGCCTGCAAATTGATCAACAAGAAAACCCGTGCAGTGCTATGATTGTTGGACATCATGTGGATTGGGTCTGTTAGCTCCCACCAGTGGGAAAAACCCATTTATTGGGTTAAAGTCAATTGATGGATCATCTACTAACATTTAATTTGATTTAAAAGTTTATCCAATTATAACAACTAAAACATTAATTCCCTTTTATGATTGATTTAATTGATTGAAAACTCAATACTACAAAAATTTTACATGTTTATGATACCTAATTATGAATTTAATGTGAAAATAATAATTAATAATATATTATATTTAAATAAAAAATATTAAAATTTTACATAAAAATTATGAAAAAAAATCACATTATAACTCATGACTTATAAAATTTATTATTTTGAGAAATTTTATATTATACTATTTAAAAAATTTTAAAAAATAAATTATTTTATTTGATATTTATATATTTATTTTTTATAAATTTATAAATTAAGTATAGTAAAATATATTATTTTTAAAAATTTTGATTATAATTAAAATAGTATTATAAAAATTAATTAATATAAATTTGATTATAATTAAAAAAATTATTTATTTATAAATTTATATCTTAATTATAGTATAATTACAAAATTTTTTGATAAAAAAATAAAAAATTATTTTTAAATTTTTTTTTAAGAGAAAAAAATTTGAAGAATAATAAAAATTTTTTAAATTTATATTTTTTTCTTAAAAAAGATAAAAATTATTTTAAAATTTTTTTAAAATAAAATATTATAAAATTTATTATTATTATTTTTTTAAAAATAAATATTTTTTTTTAATTTTTTAAATAATATTTAAAAATAATTATCTTAAAATTAGTTATTATATATATAAATTAACATTCACATATTTTTCAACTATTAACTCAACCCCTATGCCATTGTGTTAAAAAAAAAAAAAAAAAAGAGAAAAACAAAGGACTAAGCCCACCCCCTCGGTTCAAAAGTGACTGCAATTATTTTCATGTCTTCGCAAAAGCCATCCGACGGGGGATCTTGACGACAAAATAAAGTAGCAAATAGAAGAAGATAGGCAATGGTAATTACCAGGCAAGTAGCTTTGTTGACGGTGTCGGAATCTTGACCTGAAGCAACCTCTGCATCGTCAAGAATATTTAGCATCAAGTCCATGAAGTCCTTCTCTCTCTTCATAGCGCCAGAAACTTTCTTCTGTTTGTGCTCTTTCAACCATTCATCAACAATGAAGTCCAATTCCTTGGCAATCTTTTTCATGGCCTTCTCGTGTCCCCCAATATCCAAGAACCTTAAAAATGGTAGCCCATCAGCCACCACAAATCTTCCTGCCAGGTCGAGAGAGTCCCTCACCGTTTGTTTCCATCGTCCGGCCTTCCATTCTGCCTCGTCTGTTGTCGTATATCTGACAGATTTCCCAACAATTATCCTTAAGATCACGTTTAAGGTTATGTCCCCAAACCATCTCTTCAACTCTACTACCACTTGCTTGTTTGAATTATTTTGGTTCCTCTCCCATAATGAATATAACTCCTTTACGGATGTTCTAACCTCGGATTCCCGTATGGTTTTGAACGTGTTGAGCCGACGGTTGGATAGAAGCTCGAGCGTGGCTATCTTGCGCACTTGACGCCAATAAGGGCCGTAAGGGGCGAAACCGACCATGGCGCCATCATAGGTCAAAAGCTCCGTGGCAAGAGTTTTTGGACGATTGGCAAAGGCTTTGTCGTTTGTGTTGAAGCACTCCTTTGCCAACTCCCAGTTGCTTACTACCAGAGCTCGATGCACGCCCATCTTGATGGTGAAGATGGGCCCGTATTTGTCAGCCATGTCGCAAAGCACAAGGTGAGGCGGTTTCGGCCCTCCTAGGAGATGGAGGTGGCCAATTACAGGCCACGCGCCTCCGGCTTCTGGTGTGGTCTTCTTGATAGAATTTGATTGGATACTTCTCGATATCGGTCTGAGGAAGTAAAGAAAAACGAAGAAGCCTAACAAGGTGGCCGCTGCAATAGTTGGTAATGATACAGAGATGTCCATTGCTTGAGCTCTATTGTTGTTGAATGCTGGAGGCCTTAGATAGAAGAGTGACGCAGGTAGAAATAGTTGACGTTTGCTCGCCTTAAACAACAATAAATGAAGCTTCAGATCCGTATCTCCTTTGCCGTCATGTGTCCCGGAGGAAAAAGACACCTCTATTGAAGAAAGAGACAAAATGAATAATAAGAAAATAAGAGTAAGATGAAAATCTTGATGGGACATACAATGTTGAATGCTGGAGGCCTTAGATAGAAGAGTGACACATGTGGATATAGTTGGCTTGGAGAAAGAGACAAATTGGATTATAAGATAGGAGTAAATGAAAATCTTGATAGGACATATAAGGTACACACATTCGTTGAAATATCTCTCGGAAGGACAGAATTTCATTCATAAGTTTTAGACTATTTATTCATATGCGAATTTTTTTTAATTTTTTTTATTTTATAAAATATAAAACATATGCTTTTTTATAAATAAATGTAATAAGATTTGTTATTTTTTACGTGAGATATAAAATTTTTAAAATATATACTTATTGTTTTATCAGGATCTTCTAAAGGCAAGCCTTGGAATCGGTGGAATTCTTCTAGATCACAGAGGTGTGTTTTAAGCATCTTCTAAAGGTTATGATTGATGAAAGCCCACTGCAGTTGAAACCTTTAAGTTTCCAAGCTGCAATTTTTGGATACAAGTAGAGAATGTATTTTTAACCAAGGCAGCGCATCCCAATCTTGTAAGTTTTAAAGACAAAAAAGTACTCCTTACTAGACCAAGGAATTACAATTTTTACCCGTATAAAAGAGGTATTTTTGTGATTTTTTCTTTTTTATTTTTTTTTTATGTTTTGAACCGTGACAAGTTTTATGTTCATGACATCCTAAAAAAGGATACTAAAGCATATATGCAAGTCCCTTTACAGAGACCTCAACCGCCCCTCAAGATCAAAAAATAGTCTTGCCTATATGTCGGTAAAAAAAAAAAATACTAGTTTAACTAAAATGTATACTAGTTTAACTAAAATGTCTAGACTACTTATTGCCATACCAACCAAAAGAGCCAAAAAAAAAAAAAAAATGTCACTGACTTATAGCTTTGTACGAGGTTCTTAGGAAAAAGCTACTCTACTTTCCTAACTCTAAACATCGCGATCGTCCTCCCAATTATGAACTGCAATGAGAGGTATATAAAAACACCCCAAAGATTAGACGGTACATTCATAAAGTTAAAAAAAAAAATAAAATCCCACAGCTTATCCGACATCCCCTCTTGAAATACAACCCAAAAAGTAACAGATATGCAAGAGATCACTAGGACAGTTCCATAACAATAGCTCAAATCCCATGACATCCGCCTCCCCCCTTCCTGGGTCCCTGCTCAGCAATGGACCCTATGCATCCTATAGCCGAGGTTCAGAGTGTGCAAGAAACCAGTTACTGCCACATCACAAACTGCAACATCAACTTCCGCACCACACTATTCTATTGACTAAAAGATTTTCCATTGCCGAATTTTTGCATCTTCCCTAGAACTCTAATGCATCAAGAGTATTTCAGTACAACACAATCCACCAATAATTGAAGTGTAGATACCGAAGTCAAGAGACAACACTTTTCCGCGCATCCCCACTTGGGCCCAAGAAACCACACAATTTTCGCTTCAAGCCTTGAACCACACAATCACAATACTGGATCAAGATATCATCAGCATGTTTCATATAAAATAACCATCAAAAAACATATTTTATCTTTCCTCTTTAACCAAGTACGTATATCTTCATAAATTCTTCAGATGATCAGCGTCTTCCTGTTCCATCTACTCTACGAGCACACCAAAAACCTCGTGAAAACATCTTTTGTGATTCTTTTCTATTTCATGCAAGCTTTCCCTTTTCTTTGAATATCCAATGTTGTGAGCTGACCAGCTCAAGAGGAAAAGAAAAAAAAAAAAAAAGAAGAAACACTTGTTAGTCCCAAAAATATCTAAGTGGAAGCTGAATGAGATTGACAAAAAACACATGTCTATAATGTATATAATATGAAAAATAAAATGATTGTAACAAATACAAATTTAAAGTAATATGCCAATATGTTAACGCAATTACAATAATATTAATATTGACTAAAGACAAAAAAAAAAAAATGAAGCAAGTTCAATTCATAAAATTAACAATGAACTTGTATAATAAAAATAATTAAAATGTATGATGATAACAAACTTTTTGAGTGAGTGTATTTGTACAATAAAAATAATTGTGAGTAAAAAAAATATGATATATTTATAGAGTTTTGAAACTCTTGTTTCTATATCTTTTCCTTAAGACTACCATTTTGGCAATTGCAAATCTACTAGGGGACCAATTATAGTAATAACATGAATCTCGATTATAATTGCGCAAAATTCTATAATTTTATTATAACATACTCATACAAACATATTTCTCAAATTCTTAATTTATCAATTTCATAACTTTAAAAAGCTCCCAAAATTTTTTTAGAGTTTTATTTGCTCCTAACAATTTCTCTTTTAGGCAATGTTGATTTTTTGAACAAAAAAACTCAGTATAAACTTCTTGTTGAGAGTGCATATGGTTGTTGCATGGAGTGATATTTTAGACCAATGGAATGCTTAAGAACTCATTTGAAAAAACTAGCTATTAGAGAGACAACCCAAGTAACTGTTGATGTTGGATTTAAGCTTCTATATCAGGTTTGATCAAGATTCTCCGGCGATAAAACCTTCCTTGTGTGATAAGTCGCTTTGGTTTCTTGCATTAGACAAAATCTAGGTATGCTAGAAGTTCCCCATCATTAGAAACATCTCTTGCAACACTAATTGTACAAGAACTTTTTAGTTGTTTTTCATTTTGATTAGTGGTAGCTTTCTAATTCTTATTTTGCGACTTAGAATATTCAACTTTGATATGCCCTTTTTTGTTACAATAGTTACGGGTCTTATTTTTATTTTTCAATTTCAATGTCTCTTTTAGCACTTTCTTTTGTTGTGACATCCCTCAAACAATAAGGCTCTTTGCTAGAACCTCAAAACCAACCACAAGCTATTTAATTTTCTCCTTGGAGAATAGAGTATCATATACCTCATCTAGAGTGAAAGTATCATGACTATATAAAATAATATCTCTAAAAGTCAATTATGAAGAAGGTAGCAAACACAACAAAAATCAATGCTAAAATCTCCTTTATCATACTTAATCTCCATATTTTTTAAATTATATACTATTTCTTTACAAATAGTTAGGTGGTCCTTAATAGAGGTACCTTCTATCATTCAATAAAAGTACAAAAACACAAAATACGTGAATAGTAACAAAAACACCAAATTAGAAACTCATAAAATTTATGGGAAAAACCTCAAATCAAGGAAAAACAATGGGAAAAGAAGAGGAAATCCACTAATTGGAATAAAGAGTACAAAGAGATCATTTTAAATAGTTTATATATCTTTAACAAAATACATATGTATTTATATGGGTGTACAAAAAATCCTAAACTTGAATATAATTGGTCCATACTATGGACTCTTTGGATTAGATGGGATAAAATTTGATTCACCAAACTTTAATGGAGAGAGAGAGTACATAATGATTTATAAAATGTTAGCTTAAATTTGGAGACTACATCCACTCAAGTTTTTCCCTTAAGAGATCATTCTACTAACACTTCTTTTGTAGGATAAAAACAACCCTTTGGGGTCTCTTGTCCATGAACCACATAAAACTTTTGTGAAACATTCACAAAAATGCAATGATTCTTCACAACATTTAAAGAATCATATTCGAATACTTATCTCTCAAGCTCTATTGCTCTTATACAATCTTAGCTTTTCATTTTTAATGTCATTACTCTTTGATTTTCTCTTTATTTCACTTTTCTTTTGATTAATCATTTAGTACAAATGCTCTATTCAATGTGTCTAGCCTTGTCTTACAAATTGCATTAAAAAAAATTCTAATAACTTAACTAATTGTTTTGTAATATGATAGCTTTTCAAAAGAATTTAAATGACAATATAATTTAGATAGAAATTCTTTTAGGGCATTATTTCATTGCAATACTTGCATCGATTGAATGGTTCAAACTCTTGACTAGATTTCAATTTTCTACACTTTATGCTTTTTAATCACATTAGTCAACCACAACCATTATCTTGGTTGACTAGGTTAAAATTTTGTAACTTTTAGCAAGGATCAGTTTGGTCAACTAAACTAAACTTTTAGCCAAAAATAACTTTCGTCATGTTTCTTTTTTTTTTTTTTTTGCATTTTTCAAGTAGTCTAGTTGATTGTAGTAATAGATGTGGTTAACCACAGTAACAACGCTGATTCACTAGTCTTACATTTTTGCCAACTTCAAATCTTTTTAATTCTTTCCATCTTGCTTTAAGACTTCTTATCTCATTTAATACCTTTTTAAGAACTATAGATTCAATAAGATGTTTGGAGAGATTTAGTGTAATTTAAATTTGAAATTCAAAGATATAAACTAAAATAATATAACCAAATTAAATATCTCATATCATGTATATTTTCATCCCATAAAGAGTAAATCACTCAATTAATCAAATATAAAAAAATAATTCAAATAAATACTCAATCAAGTAAGGGGACACATCAAAACCTTCCAAGTATCACACAAAATTCTACTAATCTTAACAAAAAAACAAAAAGAAGCAAAATAAATAAATAAATAAATGGAAGACAATCAATCATAAGTACCAAGCATGTAGCTTTATTGATTTCGTCTAAATCTTGATTAAAGTCAAACTTTGCATAGTCAAGAATAGTGAAAATGAGGTTTGCAGAGAGATATGCATGGGTGGGTAAAGATATTAGTCGTTAGATGTATTGTGTACTCTTATGCCTATTATTACGTTGTTACATAGTTAAATTTTTTTAATTTGTTTAAATTTTTTAAGTTTGATTAGAATTGCCTCCCTAATCAAGTTTAGGCCGGCCCATTTCTCCACTTTCAAATCTTTTAGGTTGGTCGATTGCTTTGAATTTCGCCATTCTACATGACTAAGCAATAGGTATGTAGATTTTGTGCCTTATTTACAATAGGACAAACACAAGCATCCAAAAGTGACTGCAATTCTTTTGTGGTCAAAGGCAATTCAATTTTCGAGGGTATTTTGACTAATTGTAATTAACTAGCACTTACCAAGCAAGTGACATCATTTCTTTTAATTTGTATAGACGAGAGATCGAACCTTAGAATTGAACTAAGTAGTTTTGTTGATTGTGTTCAAATCTTAACCTAAAACAATCTCTACATTGTCAAGGACATTTAGTATATATACAGATATATATATGTGTTTGTGTGTGTCGTATGTGATGTTATCTATTTCTATATGCATATAAATACTTAAATTAAGTGAGGAAAAACTTTAATTTACTTTTCCTTGATATTAGAGTACAAAAGTGTTGTGTTTATGAAACTCCACAAAATCCCTAAAGCACATAAGAAAGCCTTTGGTGAATTTAACCTAAGTTGGAACTCTAACACACATTTTGAACCAGTCATACCGTTGGATTACATTTCACTTTAATTAAATTGAAGCAATTTCAACTTTAGAATCTTTTGTCATATAATGGAAACAAAAATATTTTTTGGTCCAAGAAATCCAACCTGTAGCGTCATTTTCATCCCAATGAGGAAAGTCCACCTTTTAGTGTGGTTGTGTATAGTCATGGTTGGTGCCTCCATAGGACTTCATGGGTTCTCATTGTTTACTAGTAGATCCAAAAGTATTGTCTCTTAACTGATTTTATTCTTAAAAAAAAAATATTTATTCGAGTCTTTTAAAAGATTCTTACACCCATTTGAGCCTTTTAAAAAACTCTTGCATAAGAGAATGATTCTTCAACTTACGATAGTCTAGCATTAAAATCATATGAGTTATGTAAAGACATGGTGTAGGATTGTAGGTCACTGATGCCTAGATTTTGCTTTTGTTGTCGAGTAAGGGGAATATACAATTTTTTTTTCTTTTTGGCAGTGGAGGATGGAACAAAAGCAAAATCCCTAAGAATGCAACTTTGACATTAAATGATGAGGAACTAGGGTTTGTAAATAAATAAATTGTAAAAATAAGGGATATGATTGATCTTTTTAAGGGGATCAGCCTCGAATAATCGTTTCAAAAGGATCAGCCTTTAATAAACTAAAAATTTGATTAATATTTCTCATTAAATTAAAAAATTTATGAGGTGTTATAAATATATAGATGCACATTTGACTTAATAACTTATTGCTACTAATTTGAAAATAGAAAAAAAAATAAATATTGAATGAACTAATTGATAATAATAATAATTTCCTAACTTTAAATATAGATTAAAAGGGCTAAACAATAATATAAGTAGATTTTAGGCCTATTCATAACATCACCACAAGTATTCGAAAGGACTTTATATTCTTTTGTGATCAAAAGCTTCTTAAAAGTCATTCAATAAAGGATTTTTCACAATAAAATTATTGGTCCCTAATACAACTTAAAAAAAGGAGTGAATTGAGTCAACTAATTAGAATTATTCAACTTTCACTTAATTTCAACTCTAATCGATCAAACAAAAGATTAACAATACATAAATATAAAGTAAGCAATATAAATGAATATATCAATAGTGAAATTAAAGAAAGATAAACCTTGAGAGAGTCCATAATGATTTATAAAAAGTCGGTTTAAATCCAAAATCTATGTCCACCTAAGTTTCTCCCTTAAGAGATCAATCAACTAACACTTCTTTTACAAGGTGAAGACAACCATTTTGGATCTCTTAACCTTGAACCACACAAAATTTCTATGTAACTATTACAAAAATGCAATGAATCTTCAAAATTCTATTTTGAATGTGAAACATAATTTCAATGTCTTTTTCAAAACAAAAAAAAAAACTTTTATTATTATTGTTATATATCAAATTAATAAATGACTATTTAAAGTTGTTACTTAATTATATAATTGATCATTGAACTTATTACTTATTTTTATTTTTATTGCCTAACTTTAATTGTTTACATTTAAACAACTTAACTTCAACTTTATTTCAATATAATCACTTTATCATGCTATTAAATTAAAAGTTAGAAAATTTTTTTGTTAAAGAATATATTTTTATACAATTAACTTTATTACATTTACTTTTGTTTAATTCACATATTCATATACTAAATTTATTTAGATCATTCCATATTATTCAATGTAACTGAATCTTACCTTTTCTCTATTCATCACATTTGGAGAGATGAAATTTTTTGGATTATTAGCCATATGCCTTGAATGCCCATTGTTTAAGTACTAGTTATTCATTTCATCATTCCTTTTAAGCAAAATATTCATGAAAATCATTTAATTTTAAGTACTCAAATTTTCTTAGGTTGTTAAGAGTTAGATTTGCTGCTTTTTACACCACTTTCAAAATTACTTAAGTCATTTATGCTTTTTCTATTTTTGAGTGCATGATTTATATATCCATTATTCCCACAATAATGACATTTAATATTATATGTGTTATAAGGAAATGAATGAACGTAAGAGGATCTCACAAAATGATTTTTGGGAGATTGTGATGAATGAGATGGTATCTTGGCTTAACCACTATAAGCATGGGATACCTTATGTTGCCATGATGTATGAATATGCATTAAAGACAATATGGCCAAAACCCTATGACGTGATGTTGATGCTTGTGTTTGCATGTGGGTTGCCATGGTTTGGGTTTTGTGTGAATGACATGCAATTTTAAAACCCAATATGCTCTTATCAATTAAAGGCCTTTGAGAGTCAAGCAAGGAATCAATATTTTCTTTCTTTTTAACAAACTTTCTAAAGGTGCTTTGGAGCATTGAAACTTCCTTCTTAAGTCTAAGGTTTTCTTCCTTATGCTTGTTAGTTACTTGCACTTTGATGATTACTTCATCTTGTGCCTTTGTAAATCATCTCCCTTTTGAGTGAGTAATTATTTTCATACTTCAAGGACTCATTTTCTTACTCCAATGACTTAACGAAAGCATTAAGATCCTTGTTTTTGGCCACCATTTTGTTCAACTCCCTATTCATGCATTCAAGATTGTCATAATGCTCATTAATTAACTTATCATCACAAGACTCATAATTAGATTGTATCTCATTGTCTTTGGCCATAAAACACATGTTTGTCATGTCATCATAGGATGATTCATTATTTGCAGCACTTAAAATCATCCAATGTGGTTTGTAGGCTTTCTTGGTTGGCTTCTTACCTCTCTTCTTATATGGATAATTGATGGATATATGTCCAAGTTTGTTACATTTGTAACAAACAATGTCCTTTTGTTGGCCCTCACCTTTGGTAGGATGTTTGAATGACCTCCCTCCACCTTGCCTTTATTTCTTTATGAGTTTGCTGAATTTCATAAATATGTGAATTATGAGCAAATAAAAATAAATGAAACTTAATACATTGAAAGAAGACAAATGTGTGCAGCTATATGTGTTGATAAATAATAATAAAGAGAGTTTAATGGATAGAGAAAATGAAATACAACAATTTATAAAAGTTTAGTCATCTTAAATTTATATCCTCCCCTCAAAGCCTACACTATGAGAATTTTGATCTACTGTTGAACTCCCCGAATTCAGAGGAAATTAATCTCGAACACACAATAGTCACTCAACCTTAATTGTAGCTTATGTGAACTCTCTGCAGCTCAGCTCACAAGCTCACTTCCACACACTTAGAACAGGTTTTCTTCTCCACTAAAAAAATATTGTTTATTCTAAAAAAAATCATTACATATATTTTTAAAAAAAATCTCTGCATATTTTATTTAAAATCACTGTATATTTCATTCAAGTTTATTATATTTATTATATTCAAAATTATTAATATTATATTAAAAAATTATTGTATATTTTATTAAAAAATTATAATTTATTTTTTAATAATTATTTATTTTTTTAAATATTATTATTAAATATATAAATTATTAAATATATATTTATAATTATTATATAAAAATTATAAAAATTATTATAATAATTATTTAAAATTATTGCTTAAATTGCTTATAAACTGTCATTTCATATGTTTTACTATAAGTACAGAGTCCAGGCTAAAGCAGTCATTGAGATCACATTCTCTGCCTTGACGGCGACCACCACTTTGTCAGCCGGCGTATGTGCGGCGGCGCGTTGCTTAATGCTTGGCTCAATTTTATCCGGAAACATTGATTTTCGTCGGCTTTCAGTTGCCCCGAGAAAGAAGGAGCAATAATAAGTAGAATTTGACAGTGAATTTTGGCTCCTTCTTTTTGGAGTTTTTATGTGTGGGTAAATCTATCTGCGCGCAATCGAGGCGTCCTCATCAATCATTATGGGTGGGGCGCTTCAAAGTTGGAAGTTCAAACTGAAGATAAGAGAAAAGTTTAACAATTACACACGCGGCCACATCTCAACCTCAAACTGGGCAAACATATCATATAGGCAGATCAGTCTCCGTGAGTTAACACTTATTTGGTGGCATAAATAACTAGAACCCCTTTGAAATTAGTTAGGCATACAGGTGAGATGGAAGGCGTGGATTCAGAAGAACCTCCAGAGGAGTCTTTTTGAGGTTAACTAATCCAATGCTCTCGGTCATATCCACTTTATCACCCAATGGGATTGCAAAATGAAACCCATGCAGGAAATTAGCAAGAATTAGTTGCAAGACTTGAAGAGCAAAAGAGATTCCAGGGCACATTCTCCTACCACTGCCAAATGGTATAAACTCAAAGTTCTGACCTCGGAGATCCAAATCTTTGTGGGCCGCCAAGAACCTTTCCGGTTGAAACTCGTCAGGATTTGACCACACACGTGGATCCCGATGGATCTTATGGACATTAACGAAAAGTGTTCTGCCTGCCGGAATATAGTAGTCGCCTACAGTGCAGTCTTCCATGGACTCATGCGGCACTGAAAGGGGTGCAGCAGGATATAGGCGCAACGTTTCCTTGATGATGGCTTGGAGATATTCCAGATTTTTTGAGTCAGATTCTTCTACTTGCCTATTTTTACCGACATGGGTGTCCAGCTCAATTTGAGCCTTGTTCAATGCATCAGGGTGATTGAGCAACAAGGATAGAGCCCATGTAAGACTGACCGATGTCGTATCCGAAGCCGCCATAATAAGAGCCTGCAATTTGATCAACAAGAAAGCCCATGTGGGAAATCATGTAGATTGGGTCTGTTAGCTCCCACCAGTGAGAAATATCCATTTACTGGGTTAAAGTCAATTGATGGATCATCTACTACATTTGAAGTAACATTTAATTTGAATTAGAAGATTATAGCAACAAAAAACTTTGATTCCCTTTTATGATTGATTTAATTGACCGAAGGTTTCAGAATATTTAACTAAATTGTGTCTTAATTCAAGTCTACAAAAATTTTACATATCCATGATGTCTAACTATAAATTTAATGTGATAATAGTAATCAATAATATATTATATTCAAATAAAAAAATATAAAAATTTTACATAGAAATTATGAAAAAAAAAAAATCATATTATGAATCATGGCTTATAAGGTTTATTGCGTTGAGAAATTTTATAATGTGCCATTTAAGAAAACTTTAAAAAATTAACCAAACAAATAGTAAAGTATGAGATTATACTTTTATTTGATATTTACATACAAAATTTTTATAAATTTATAGATTAAGTATATTAAAATATATTATATTTATAAAATTTGATTATAATTAGAGTGGTATCATAAAAATTAATTAATATAAATTTGATTATAATTAAATAAAAATTTTATTTATTTATAAAATTTTATTTTAATTATAGTTAAATGTCTATAATTATAAGATTTTTGATAAAGAAAAAATTATTTTTAAATTTTCTTTTTAAGAAAAAAATTGCACAATAAAAAAGAAAAAAAATTCTCTTAAATTCACATATTTTTCTCAAAAAAAAAAAAAAGTCAAAAACTATTCTTAAATTTTTCTTAAAATAAAAAACTATTCTAAAATTTTTCATTTATGTTTTACTAAAAAATAAATTTTCTTTTAATTTTCATAAATAATATTTTAAAATAATTATCCTTGAAATTACCTATATATATTTATATATAAATATAAACTAACATTTAAATTTAGATTAAATTAAATTTAATCAATTATTAGATGTCAAATTTTATTATTTTAATATTTTTAATCAAATATCTAAACTCTCATAATATATAAATTCAAATTTAGTATAAGTATATATTATCAAAATTAAGAAAAAGTAAATACAAATTTTATGTGATAAGATTTACTTAATTTTTTAATTAATTAAGATATTTAATTTAAATTTTAATTTTGATATTTATTTAATAATTAGTTTACAGTCTTTTTTAATATTTTAATAAAATTAAAATTTTAATATAAATATAATTTACTCAAATTATTTTATTTTAATTTAACATTTATTATAATTTATTTAATTTATATTAATAATTTTTCATATATATTTATAATTTTTGTAATGTTTACATTTATAATTAAAAAAATAAAATAACAAAAAAAAATTTTAAAAAAAATATCATAAATTTTTCTTTTTATTTTTAAATAAAAAATTACTTTAAAATTTATTTTTTTATAAAAAAATTATTTGTAATTAATTTTTTAAACTCTTATTTTCTTAAAAAGAAAAATTATTGTGAAATTTATTATTTTTTAATTTTTATTTAAATAAAATAAAAATAAAATTTATATTTCAAAAAATATAATAAATTTTAATTTAATATGAGTCAAATAATTCTATATAATTATATAAAAATAAGAAAAAAAAAATAACTTGAAGAAAAAAAATTATAAATAGTTTTTCTTTTACTGTTCCTTCCAAATAATATAAATACATTTAGATTTTATAATTAATTGTGTATCATTATATATCCAATAAGATTAAAGTAAACCTAATAAATTCATCAATTCCTTCTTCTTCTTCTTTTTTAATAGTTTGGCCCATTAACTTCGTTGTTTTCTTTTTCTTTTCTTTTTAGGCCGGCCGATATCTTTGAACGTGTAAATTTTGTCTGAATACAACATGACAAACGCAAGTGTTCAAAGGAATTTACGACAAGACAAACGCAAGAGTTGAAGAAAAGCTCGGTGCGTGTCCCGGATTGAATAAAAAAATTATTATTTTTCAATTATTAACTCAACCTCTATGCCATTGTGTTAAAAAACAAAAAAATATAATCCCACCCCTCGGGTCAAACGTGACTGCAATCACTTTTGTGTCTTCGGAAAGGCCATCCAACCGGGGATTTTGACGACAAAATAAAGTAGCAAATAGAAGAAGATAAGGCAATGGTGATTACCAGGCAAGTAGCTTTGTTGACCGTGTCGGAATCTTGACCTGAAGCTACCTCTGCATCGTCAAGAATATTTAACATCAAGTCCATGAAGTCCTCCTCTCCCTTCATAGCGCCAGAAACTTTCTTCTGTTTGTGCTCTTGCAACCATTCATCAACAATGAAGTCCAATTCCTTGGCAATATTTTTCATGGCCTTCTCGTGTCCCCCAATATCCAAGAACCTTAAAAATGGCAGCCCATCAGCCACCACAAATCTCCCTGCTATCTCGACAAAGTCCCTAACCGTTTGTTTCCATCGACTGGCCTTCCATTCTCCCTCGTCTGTTGTCGTATATCTGACAGATTTCCCAACAATTATCCTTAAGATCACGTTTAAGGTTATGTCCCCAAACCATCTCTTCATCTCTACTACCACTTGCTTGTTTGAACTATTTTGGTTCCTCTCCCATAATGAATATAACTCCTTTACGGACGTTCTAACCTCGGATTCCCGTATGGTTTTGAACATCTTGAGCCGACGGTTGGATAGAAGCTCGAGCGTGGCGATCTTGCGCAGTTGACGCCAATAAGGCCCGTAAGGGGCCAAACCGAACATGGCGCCATCATAGGTCAAAAGCTCCGTGAAAAGTGTTTTTGGACGATTGGCAAAGGCTTTGTCGTTTGTGTTCAAGCATTCCTTTGCCAACTCCCAGTTGCTTACTACCAGAGCTCGATGCACGCCCGTCTTGATGGTGAACATGGGCCCGTATTTGTCAGCCATGTCGCAAAGCACAAGATGAGGCGGTTTCGGCCCTCCTAGGAGGTGGAGGTGGCCAATTACAGGCCACGCGCCTCCGGCTTCTGGTGTGGTCTTCTTTATAGAATTTGATTGGATACTTCTTGATTTTGGCCAGAAGAAGTAAAGGAAAAAAAGGAAGCCTAACAAGGTGGCCGCAGCAATAGCTGGGAAAGACAGCGAGATGTCCATTGCTTGAGCTGTGCTGTGTTGAAGCTGGATGTCGTATGTAGAGGAGTGACGCATGTAGATATAATTTAACTTTTGCTCGCCTTAAATAACAATAAATGAAGCTTGAGATCCGCCTCTCTTCTGTACAGGAGGAAAAGGACACATGGATTGAAGAAATTGACAAAATGGTTAATAAGAAGTTAAGAGTGACGTGAATATCTTGATAGGACATATAAACTACTATTAAAAAATTAGTGAATACAAAAATTTAAGTAAAATTAGCAAAATTTATAAACATAATATGTCAGACTCAGCAATAGTATTTTATTGATGTGTAATATACATTCTTAACACACACAAAGATTGGATTTGAAGACATAAGAGTTACCTTCTCAAATCTAGTTTTTGCAAACTCAACGGATGCCTTGGAACGTTGGATTGCAAACCATACTTCGTTGAAATATCTCCTGGCTTCCTCCGGGGTCACCCACCCTTAAATGGAAAGTTGATGGATCTTCTAAAGGCAAGCCTAGTCCTTTCGGAATTGGTGGAATTCTTCAAGATCACAAAGGTGTGTTTTTATGCATCATTTTGTGCCCGTTGGTATTCATGACTCAAAGGCTGCGAAGTTGCTTGCCATAAAGAAAGCTCTGAGATTATCTCGTTCCCATCAAAATTTTCGGCGAAAGCATGGTTACTATTGGCTATAGTAACTTGTTGGGTGTATAGAAAATCGCCCGATCCTTGGAAACTATGAGAGAATACGCGATTTGTTGTGAATTGTTTGAACTCTCATAATTGGGAAGTCACGAATATGAAAAAAGAATCAAATGCTATCGCGAACAACTTGGCTAAACAAGAAGTTGCCGGGCAATCTTGTCTCATTGCTTAGTGGGGAATACCATATTCTTCAGATCTGATGGGGTTCATGGTAGAATCTAGTTTGCTCTTGTTGAAGTTCTGCCCATCCAGCCTTTCTTTCTTGCTAGCCTGTGATTTTTGTGTTGTGATGTTCTCTTAATTCAATTTCTTACGTGAGTTTGTAATGACTCATATATTGTTTGTATTTGTTAATTGTACTCTTTTTTTTTTTAATCAAATTAATTTATATATATTTTAAATAATTATTTAAATTAATTAATTTTTATTTAAATATAATTTTTTAAATAATTTATTATTTAAATTATATAAATTATATTTAAAAAATTTAAAATTTAAATAAAAATATTATATATTTAAAGAGTTACTCAAATAAAAATTTTTATTCAAATATGAATTTTTTTTATTTATTTTCAAGTTTTTAATTAATTTTATTTAAATTACTAAAATTATAAAAAATATTTTAAATTTTAATAATATTAAAATATATTTAAATGGTTATTTAAATATAATATTTTTTATTCAAATTTAGTCTATAATTATTTTTTTAATTTTAAAGTAATTTATTATTTAAATTATATAAATTATATATTAAAAAAATAAAATTTAAATAATAATATGATTTATTTAAATAAATACTCAAATCAAACTTTTTGTTTAAATATAACTTTTTTAACTTATTATTTAATTTCAAATAATTTATTATTTAATTTATATAAATTATATTAAAAAAACTCAAAATTTAAATAATAATATAATTTATTTAAATAATTAATTAAATCAAAACCTTTTAATTTAAATATGATATTTTTTTATATATTTTTAAATTTTAAGTAATTTATTATTTATATTATGAAAATTTTGTAAAATGAGTTTAAATTTAAATAATACTATAATTATTTCAAATAATTATTTAACAAAAAATTAATTAAGTAATTATATAAATTAAATTTTTTAATTTAAATTTTACTAATTTTTATTTTTTAAGGATTGAATAACTTAAAAAAATTGTTTTACTCTCTTGGAAAATGTTGAATTAGATTTTCTCTCTATGTTTGTCGCTTCTTGGTGGCCTGATCTTTGTCCATGGTGGAACTATTGGCACTACTGTATTGTTTACTCTAATTTTCTAGGTGGGGCAGTCGCTTTTGTCACCTATTGATCTTTGGACTGATTTTGTAACGAGAGGATACCACTTGTAGTGCTTATCTAAATGTTTCGTATTTCTATATTAATAAAGTAATTCTTTATTTTATTTAAATTAAAATAAAAAAAATACACATTTTGTAACTATATAATATAAACACTTATAAAAATGTGTAGTAGTATTAAATATATGTGTCACATACAAAATTTATTTGATATGTATTGAACGTTTCAAAATATTTTTAACAAAAAAAAATTAAGTGAAAAAACATTGGAATACACTTATTGGATTCTTTTAATTTTTCTATCAAATGCTTTTAATAGACATATCAGTGTATGATAGACAGACAAATGTTTTATAGCATACGATATGTAGGCAAATATAATCAATTATATAATCATTCAATTATGTTAAATGTCAAAATTAAATAATATGTGATTTAATATTCTCTTTTTTATGATGATAACAAAATTAATTTTATAAGAAGTCCTCTCAAATCATGCAAAAAGAAAATGCATGAAGTATATTAAGAGTTGATAGTATTCATCTATAAAGATAATATATGAGTAACAGCCAACTTATGCAAAGAAATATATCACAAAGTAAAAACAACACAAGCCGTTTAAAAATAAATTTAAACAAATCTAAGTGCAGATCAAAGAAAAACAACATTACTAGTCCTTTGACATCATAAAAAATGAGAGTTTGCATTTCTAGACAAAGTGATTAGAAAAGAACAACCATAGTGGTCCTCAAAAATATATAGGACTATGAAACAATATGCTATTTTTTCAAATTTCCAAAAATAGGCTTTTGTCTCTTCTCAAAGATGCGTCGCCCAAAAAAAAAAAGACAACCACGGAGAGATATGCATAGGTGGGTAAAGATATTACTCCGTTGTTACAGAGTTAATTTTTTTTAATTTGTTTAAAATTTTCAAGTTTGATTAGAATTGCCTCCTTAATCAAGTTTTTGCCGGCCCATTTCTCCACTTCCGAATCTTTTAGGCTGGTCGATTGCTTCGAATTTCGCCATCCTATATGACCAAACAATAGGTATGTAGATTTTGTGCCCTGTTTACAGCAGGACAAACACAAGCGTCCAAAAGTGACTGCAATTCTTTTGTGGTCAAAGGCAATTCAATTTTTGAGGGTATTTTAACTAATCATAATTAACTAGCGCTTACCAAGCAAGTGACATCTTTTCTTTTAATTTGTATAGACAAGAGAATCGAACCTTAGAATTGAACTAAGTAGTTTTGTTGATTGTGTATGAATCTTGACCTAAAACAACCTTTACATTGTCAAGGACATTTAGTATAATACAAATATATATATATATACATATAAATATGTCTCGTATGTGATGTTATCTATTTCCATATGCATATAAATACTTAAACCAACTGAGGGAAAACTTTAATTTACTTTTCCTTGATTTTAGAGTACAAAAGTGTTGCATGAATGAAACTCCACAAAATCCCTTATTACTTCTAAATCAATTTTCAATTACAAATTTTCCAGATTTTTTCTAACTAGAATGTTACATTGTTTACATATTTTCTTGTTAATTTGCAATAAAACTAATTTTACTTTTATTAGCACATTCATTCCCGCGAACTTCCAAATGATTTTTCTTTTGGGCAATTGCTCATCATTTGATCACACAAACACAATTACTTACAATTTTTGTGACAATAATTCTATATAAAATTTTTGATTATTTGAAGATTTTATTTTCAAATATAGATTAGCATGACCAAACAATAACATATGTAAATTTTAGGCCTATTCATAACAATACAAACACAAGTATCCAAATGATAAGGAACTAGAGTTTAGAAATAAGAAAATTGTGAAAATAAGGGATACGATTAATCTCTTCAAGGTGATTAGCTTCGAATAATTGCTTTAAGGGAATTGGCTTCCAATAAAAAAGTCATAGGACATTATAAATATATAGATGCATGTTTAACTTAATAACCTATTATTATAGAAATAATTATATTTACTAATTTAGAAATAATAAAAAATAAATATTAAATAACATAATTGATAATACTAATAATAATAATTTTCTAATTAAGGGGATTTCATCGTTCTCCCATTCTTTAAATTAACCCTGTTCTCAAGGCTTGTCACTATCAACTATCTTCTTCAATTTGATCATCTTCCATGTAACTTTTTTCATATGATAATTAAGTGTTGCATTGACTTTAACACCATAATTTCTCTTTGAAAGATTTTTATAAAATATCAATTGTGACTTACACATTAAGCTTGTTACAAATTTTTGAAGGAGTAAGTTGTTTAACCAACTTTTCATCCATTTACTCATTAGTTTTGTTTACTTCAACTAAAATAACTTCTTTGAAAAATTCATAAATCTCCATAGATTTTTTAAAAGATTTATCAATTTTCATGAGTGACAAATTAGAATATTTAGGTAAAGGTATAAAAAGTTTATTAGAATTTTTGTCATCCATAATGTCATGATCTGAATCAATTTCATCAGGAAAATTTTTTGTCATGTCATCCACAATGTTATGTTTTGAATCAATATCATCACCAAAATTTTTGCCTTCCATAATGTCATGCTTTGAATTAATGTCATCACCATCTAGATACGTGAGGTCATCATATATCTCTTTATCACCTTTAACTGGCTCAATCATTAAAAACTTCTCTTGTTCTTTGTGTTTAATGTTAGAAGGACAAATAGAAGAGGATGAATTAGTGTTACTCTTAATAAGTTTGCTAATTTCTATAACAATTAGGTGATGAGTTTCAACGTTTAGCTTTATCTCTTGTAGGAGAGCAAAGGAGATTGTTGCTACCATTGTTCAAGGCTAGTGAGCTTTGACTTCACGTCAAATGTTAGGAATAAACTCTTCAATAAAGGTTCCTACCAATTACCTTTCTGACCAATTTTACATCAGTTGGCAAGTTGCTTGAATCAACTTTAAAATTCTAGGATAGTTGATGTTTAATGAATTTTTGTGAGCTCACCATCAATATTGTGGTATTCTAAAAGCCCAAAGCACACAAGAAAGCCTTTGGTGAATTTAGCCCAAGTTGGAACTCTGACACACATTTTGAACCAATGATACCATTGGATCACATTTCACTTTAATTAAATAGAAATAATTTCAACTTTAGAATCTTTTGTCATATGATGGAAACAAAAATATTTTTCGGTCCAAGAAATCCAATCTACAAGGTCATTATCATCCCAATGAGGACAATTCACCCTTAAGTGTGGTTGTGTATAGTCATGTTTGATACCTCCATAAGACTCCATTTGTTTTCTTTCTTTACTGTTAGATCCAAAAGTATTGTCTCTTGACTGATTTTAACCTACAAAAAAAAAAAATA
This sequence comes from Rhizophora apiculata, assembly GCA_037832385.1. NCBI lineage: Eukaryota > Viridiplantae > Streptophyta > Magnoliopsida > Malpighiales > Rhizophoraceae > Rhizophora > Rhizophora apiculata. The sequence continues at coordinate 5,789,341 of CM075430.1, read as the reverse complement.
TATTTGTTTGAGTCTTTTAAAAGATTTTTTTACCCGTTCGAGCCTTTTAAAAAACTTTTGCATGAGAAACAATGAATCTTCAACTCAAGATAGTCTAGCTTAAAATCATATGAGTTATGTGAAGATATGGTGTAGGATTATAAGTCACTGATGCCTAGATTTTGCTTTTGTTGTTGGGTAAGGGACATATACATTTTTTTTTTTTTTTCTTTTTGGTGGTGGAAGATGGAACAAAAGCAAAATCCCTAAGAAGGCAACTTTGACATTGAATGATAAGGAACTAGGGTTTGTAAATAAAAAAAATTATAAAAATGAGGGATATGTTTGATCTCTTCAAGGGGATCAGTTTCAAATGATCATTTCAAGCGAATCGGCCTCTATTACGTTAAAAGTTTGATTAATATTTCTAATTGAATTAAAAAGTGATAAGACATTATAAATATATAAACACATGTTTGACTTAATAACCTATTGTTACTAATTCAAAAATAATAAAAGACAAATATTGAATGAAATAATTGATAATAATAACAATTTCCTAACTTTAAATATAGATTAGCATGGCCAAACAATAACATAAATAGATTTTAGGCCTGTTCATAACAACACAAGTATCCACAAAGACTGCATATTCTTTTGTGATCAAAACCTTCTTAAAAGTCATTCAATAGAAGATTTGTCACAATAAAATTGTTGGCCACTAATACAACTTAAAAGAAGGGGTGAATTGAGTCAACTAATTATAATTATTCAACTTTCACTTAATCTCAACTTTAATCGAACAAACAAAAGATTAACAATACAGGAATATAAAGTAAGCAATATAAATGAATATATCAACAATGAAAATTAAAAAAAGATAAACCTTGAGAGAGTACACAATTATTTATAAAAAGTTTTCTTAAATCCAAAATCTACGTCCACCTATGTTTCTCCCTTAAGAGATTAATCAATTAACACTTCTTTTACAAGGTGAAGATAACCATTTTGGATCTCTTGACCTTGAACCACACAAAATTTCTATGTAACTATTGCAAAAATGTAACAATTCTTCATAACACTTAGAGACTCATACTCGAGGACTTTTCTCTTGTGCTCTATTGTTCTTATACAATCTTAACTTTTCATTCTTAATGTCATTGCTCTTGATTTTCTCTTTACTACACTTTTCTCTTGATCATTCATTTAGCACAAATGCTCTATTCAATGTGCCTATCCTTGTCTTACAAATTCACACTAAATTAATTCTCATGATTTAACTAACTATTTTGTGATATGATAGCTTTACATAAGAATTTGAATCATAATCTAAATCAGATAAAAACTTTTTTAGGGCACTGTTTGACCACAATACTTGCACTGATCAAATGGTTTTCACTATCAACTAAGTTTCAATTTTCTATATTTTATGCCTTTTCATCACATTGGTTAATTGCAACCACTATCCTAGTCGACCAGTTTGAAATTTTTGTAAGTTTTAGGAATAATTATTTTGGTCAATAAAACAAAACTTTTAGCCAAAACTAACTTTCTTCAATATTTTTTATGTACTTCAAGAAGTTAAGCAATAAATATTGTTAACTGCAACAATAAGCTTGATTAACTAGTCTTATGTTTGTGCCAATTTTGAATCTTTTTATTTTTTTTCCATTTTTCTTTGAGACTTCATATTTCATTCAATATTTTTTTAAGAATTAGAGATTAGATAAGATTTTTGAAGACATTTAGCAGAATTTGAATTTGAAATTCAAAGATATTAACTAAAATAGCATAACCAAAATAAATATTCATATAAATATCATATCATGTAGATTTTCATCCAATAATGAGTAATTCAATCAATTAATCAAATATAGAAAGATAATTCAAATAAATACTCAATCAAGTAAGGGGACACAGAAAAACCTTCCAAATATCACACATAATTCTACTAATCATAACAATAAAAAAAAAAAAAGGAAGAAAAACCAAGGAAGATAGTCAATCATAATTACTAAGCATGTAGCTTTGTTGATTATGTTTGAATCTCAATTGGAAACAAACTTTGCATCATTAAGAAGAGTGAAAATTAGGTGAATAGATCCCTCATCTCCCTTAATAGTACTAGAAACCTTCTTCTGCTTGTACTCTTTGTACCATTCTTTATCATTGAGGTCCAATTCCTTAACCAATAATAGACAAACATTTGTAGCTAGTGAAGCTCCAAATACGATCATTCTTTTTCTACTTTATATATGCACCCAAAATGATTTTTGCTACTTTATAACTTCTATATCCAATGACTTTTTTTCTAAAGGATTGATGTGTATGATATGAAAATATTTCAGTTTGATTTGTTATTAAAATTAATTAATTTGTTAAAAATTAACTTTAATAAAAAATTTTTAAAATTCTATTTTGAATATGAAACATAATTTGAAATGTTTTTTTTTCAAAAATTTTTTTTTATTATTATTGTCATATATCAAATAAATAAATAACTATTTAAAGTTATTACTTAATTATATAATTGATCATTGAACTTATTACTTATTTTCAACTTTATTACCTAACTTTAATTGTTTACATTTAAACAACTCAATTTCAATTTTATTTCAATATAATCACTTTATCATGCTATTAAATTAAAAGTTAGAAATTAATTTTGTTAAAGAATATATTTTTATACAATCAAATCCATTATATTAAGTTTTGTTTAATTAACATATTCATATACTAAAATTATTTAGATCATCCCATATTATTTAATGTAATTGAATCTTACCTTTTCTCTATTTTTCCTATTTAGGGAGATGAATTTTTTTGGATTATTAGCCATATGCCTCAAACACCCATTGTTCAAGTACTTGTTATTCATTTCATCTTTACTTTTAAGCAAAAATATTCATAAAAGTCATTTAATTTTAAGTACTCAAATTTTCTTGGGTTTTTAGGAGTTAGATGTGGTGCTTTTTGCACCACTTTAAAAATTACTTAAGTCATTTGTGTTTTTTCTATTTTTGAGTGCATGAATTTTATGTCCATAATTCCTACAATAATGACATTTAATATTATATGTGTTATAAGGAAATGAATAAATGAATGAGATGGTATCTTGGCTTAACCACTATAAGCACGGGATACCTTACGTTGCTATGATGTATGAACAAGCACTAAAGATTATATGGCCAAAACCCTATGACATGATGTTAATGCTTGTGTTTGCATGTGGGTAGCCATGGTTTGGGTTTTGTGTGAATGACATGCAATTTTAAAACCCAATATGCTCTTATCAATTAAAGGCCTTTGAAAGTCAAGTAAGGAATCAATATTTTCTTTCCTTTTAACAAACTTTCCAAGGGTTTTTCGGAGCATTGAAACTTCCTTCTTAAGTCTAAGGTTTTCTTCCTTATACTTGCCAGTTAGTTGCACTTTAATGATTACTCATCGTCGTACCTTTGTAAATCATCTCCCTTTTGAGTGAGTGATTATTTCATACTTCAAGGACTCATTTTCTTACTCCAATGACTTAACTAAAGCATTAATATCCCTGTTTTTGGCCACCATTTTGTTCAACTCCCTATTCATGCATTCAAGATTGTCATAATGCTCATTAATTAACTTATCATCACAAGAGTCATAATTAGAATTTTATCTCATTGTCCTTGGCCATAAAACACTTATTTGTCATCTCATCATAGGATGATTCATTATTTGCAGCACTTAAAATCATCCAATGTGGTTTGTAGGCTTCTTACCTCTCTTCTTACACGGATAATTGATGGCAAATATGTACAAATTTGTTACATTTGTAACAAATAATGTCCTTCTTTTGTTGGCCTCACCTTTGGTAGGATGTTTGAATGACCTCCACCCACCTTGCCTTCATTTCTTTATGAGTTTGCTTAATTTCACAAATATCTGAATCATGAGCAAATAAAAATTAGTGAAACTAATACTTTAAAACAAGACAAATTGTTGTATTGCTATATGTATGGATAAATAATAATAAAGAGAATTTAATGAATAGAAAAAATGAAATACTGACAATTTATAAAGTTTATCATCTTAAATTTATATCTTCTCCTCAAAGCCTATACTATGATAATTTTGATCTACTATTGAAACTCCCTGAATCGAGAGAAAGTAATCTCAAACACACAATAGTCATCAACCTTAATTATAGCTTATGTGAACTCTTTGCAGCTCACAAGCACACTTTCACATATTTGGAATAGGCTTTCTTCTCCATTAAAAAAATGTTGTCTAATTTATAAAAAAAACATATTTCATTCTAAAAAAAAAACTTTAGATCTATTTTAGTTTAAAATTATTTAATATATTCAAATTTATTACATATTTTATTCAAAATTATTAAGTATTATATTAAAAAATTATTATATATTTTATTAAAAAATTATAATTTATTCTTTATTACTATTTAGATTTTATTATTCAAATGTGTTATTATCGAATATAAAAAATTATTAAATATATAGTATATATAATATATATTATTATATAAAAATATAAAAATTATTATAATAATTATTTAAAATTATTATTTAAATTATTTTTAAATAATGGAATTTCATAAAGTATTTAATGGGACCTTCTGGCCTACTGGGCCCTATTAGCTCTATCACTCTACAAAAGAGACAATGAACAAAAGCTTTCACTGATTGAATTGGACTTGAAAATTTGAATCCGCCACATATCCAATTTGAGAATTATCTCAAGATTTTGAAATCCTAACAAATATATAAAAAGAAAAAACAAAAACAAAAAGAAAAACTGACAATACTGCCCATCAAGAGAGGATAAATTGAAACAGAATGTACTGCATAAAATATTTGGTCTGACAGAAGATGCCTATTGTCAAATTGCTTTTTACGTGAGGTGAGAACCACTAATTGAGTGTTTCCCTCGCCCCGGGGGAACAGCTTCGGGACAGTCAGGAATCAAAACACCTCACAACGAGAAAAACTCGCCGTTGATGACGTTGACGTTGTGTTATGATCTGGACGGTCAAGATTTCGCGATGACAACGGGATCGTTTACAATCCACGCCAATGGGAACCTAGCGACGTGCCAATTGTGTCACGCGAGTACACACTTGAAGTCATGGTATTGGTAGTAGATGATAGTGCGAGCGATGGATGTCCCCTTGCCGCGTAGGACCACTTAAATATCATAGGTTTCAAATCGAGGGTTCGATGGCGTGAATTGAAGATTTACTCGGGAGGTGTCGTGAGAACTGTTTGTGGTTCGCATCAATCAAATGGCATCTCCAGTGTGGGGGTTGGAAGGTCTTTCTATTATCTATTATTATTTTTTTCTTTCTTTTTCCTTCTCGAGTTTCGCGTTTCTGGAAAAACTAATTACATTAGACCCGCACAAAGTGTGTGTTTGGTACTGCATTTATGGATGGTGAAAATTTTTTTATTTAGAGTT